>CM072998.1:285692725-286237725 GCA_037038555.1 Rhynchonycteris naso
GGACCGGCCAAGGGGGTCTGCACGCATGCACAGCTGCATCTCACGTGTTTTTAGTTGAACCTTTTATTTCTAATTTTGAAACCCAATGCCTTCACGGGCTGCGGGAAGGTGCTGGGGGGCGAGAGGGGGGGTCCCTGGGTTTGCAGAGTCCACGTTTGCGGTTCACGTGCTTGCTAGAACCTGTCATGTCAAGACATACACGCAGGGCACCCTCGTGGTGACGCACAGAGGGGGACATGCGAGTGTCCGGGTGCCGAGGTGGGCCGGGTCAGCGGCGGGGCTCATCCTGGCGCCTCTTGTGGACAGGTGCCCTTCCCACGGCCCGTGTAGGGCCAGGTCAGGCTCTCACATTCTGTGCTTTGTCCTTGGTGATGATGCTGTTGGAAGCGGCCCCCACGCGTGGACCGGAAGGGCTGGACCGAGTTCCCCAGGGAGGAGGGCGGAGCCGTGCCTTCAGACGGGGACAGGGGGGTGGGCCAGCTGCCCAGACACGAGGCCAGTGCTAACGAGTCAACGGTTCCTAGAGGACCCGATGTGACCATGACAGCGTGAGCAGGAGGACCCCTGGCCGCCCCGCGGGAGCGGCGGAGGGATCCCTGTGAGTGACGAGGCCGCCTCTATTCCCCGCTGTCCGTCCGCAGAACTGCATGGCGACAGTGGAGCAGAACCAGGTGTGGGTGGGCTCCGAGGACTCCGTCATCTACATCATCAGCATCCACAGCATGTCCTGCAACAAGCAGCTCACCGACCACCGCGCCAGCGTCACGGGCCTGGTGGTGCAGGACGGGCCGGAGGCGCCCAGGTACGTGCGGCTCCGCGGGAGGAGGGCTGGCCGCCTGACCCGCATGGCGAGAGAAGCGGGTCTGGGATGTCACGTCAGGTGACCTTGGTTCGTTTCTGGTCTGGGGTACAGAGAGGTGTGGCTCTCCTGCGGGAACTGGGGGGTGCCCGCTGGTTCCCTCTGTCACCATCCCCCTTGTTCCCTAAGTCTCAGGGGTGCTGTCTGTGCTGGGTCATGCCCAGTTCAGGGGGACGTGAGGTGCTAACGATCTGAAGGTGAGGGCCACGCCTTGCACTGGCTACGGCCCGCCCTTCCCGCGGCTGCCAGCCACCCACTGGGCTAACCGCTGAGCCTGGGCAGGCGGAGCGCATGCGCTCTCCAGTCCCTTGTGGAGGGCTGACATTGTAGCTCATACCATCCTGTTGTGGCTGCGCTCACAGACCTGCCTTTTCCCGCTGACTCGGTGGCATTTTAACCGAGGCTGCCTGTCATTCCGCCCACGTTGCGATCGTGCATGGCAACTTAGTTCGTGTCTGGATTACCACGGGGTGGGGCGCACGCTCAGGGCTTTTTCAGGGCCCGAGTGGAAACCGTGTCTGTACCTCCAGCCAGGTGTACTCGTGCAGTGTGGACGGGACGGTGCTGGTGTGGAACGTGAGCACGCTGCGGGTCACCCGGAGGTTCCAGCTGCCGGGCGGGGGCGGCCTTTCGTCCATCAGCCTGCACGAGGGCTGTCTGTGGTGCTGTAAGTCAGTCCCCTGGCCTCCGCATGGGCCCCAGCCCTGCTCCAGGAAGAGCAGAGGGAGCGCTTGGGCCGGTTTGCTTCGCTTTACGTATTTCCAGACTTTTGTTCTAGAAGTGCGCTGTCTCATACAGCTCTGGTCCTTTCTCTCTGCACCCTGCTCCCCCGGGGTCCCCACACACAGCCAAGGGGACGCCTCCAGGGCCCGCCCCTCCCCCCCTTCTCTCGCTCTGCCGTGAACACAGCCCCTGTTCCCCCGGGAGTCCTCTGTCCATGGGGCCCCGGGGTGACCATGGCAGACAGAAGTTCGGGATCTGAGCCCGGCCTTTTGCCAGGGGTGTGACGGGAGACTGAGCACCTCAGGGCACAGAAGCCGCCGGCATGTGAAGTCTTCCCCAGTGTTTGCTGGATGACACGGGAGGGGTGGTCAATAATGCTTTAGTAGAATATTCTACGTAGGGTCACATGCACACAGTGTCTAGTTTTTTGGGGGCTCTGACAACAGCAGATGCCACACAGCTAGCCAACCATTAAGATGCAGAGAGCTCTGCCATCCAGGCTAGAAGTCCCGCAGTGCCTCCTGCGGGCTGCGCCCCTCCAAGGCATCCCTGTTCCGACTTGTTACTCGGGACCTGTTTTGCTTGTTCCTGAACTTTCTGTACATGGACACCAGGGCCCATGTCCCTCCCGTCCGGTCCTATTCAGTCATCGTGACGCTGCTAGGATTTACCTGTGATGACCCGAGCCCCAGGAGCTGAGCGGGATCTCTCCCGAGGGGTACCACATGGGTGACCCGTTCTCCAGGTCATCTTTGGAGAGATGCCTCTGCCCACTGGTCAGTTCAGACTTTCCATGCTACTAATGACATAAATACACGGAAGTCTACTCCTGTCGTCTGTCTTCTGGCCTTTTCCCCTCCCACTTTCCTACCTTCTTGTGGGTTGAGTGTCTTCCATCTTCAATTCAGAATTGTCCATTTTTAGCTCCACGTGTTTTGTTTGGCTCCCACTAGTGGCTGCTGTACGAGTTGCAGTGTGCAGCCATCACGGGCCACAGTCCACCTTAAATCACTGTCCCCCCACCTCCGATCCGATCCTGGGCACAGCAGCTCACAGTGAGGGTAATAACCCCCCTCACCTCTTCCTGGCCCTCGTGCTGTTGGTAAAGGCAGGATTTTGGTTTCCACGAGCATGTGGTAAACCGCATACTAGACTGAAGGTTTTTGCTTCAGTGCCTGTTGGTCAGAGGTCTGCGTCCGGGAGGAGCTGGTGGGTCAGGCTGCCGTCTTCGTGTGCGTTTGGAGTCAGAGCCAGGCTCTGCCCCGAGATGGGCGGTGACCCTGGTCAGGTCCCTTAAGCTCCCGCTGTCTGTGAGCCAGCCACCCGTCTACCTGAGCGCTGAGGGGCAAGAGTGGGGTCGGGCCTGGGCCGGTGCACGTGAGGGGCTACTGACAGCAGCCCCGATGAGACAGGCACCACACCCAGGACACAGAACTGGCCGGGCAGGAGGGTGAGGAAGGACAAGGTGTCCTAGGGGGACAAGGGGCAGAGCAGCGGAAGAGGGCCTCCCCTCATTTCCTGGACAAAGCCTCCAGATCCTTCTTCTCCCTCCTACCAGCCCACCCACACAGGTCACCCCCGTGCCAGTGCCCCCGCCATCCGGGCCTCAGTGTTAGCACAGGCCGAGCCCGGCACCCGAGAGGGAAGCCAGAGGACCACTGAGGGCTCCGGGGGGCAGAAGAGCCCGCCAAGGGCTTCCTGCTGGGCCTGACTCATTCGTCCACAAGGGTGACAGCCTACCTGGACATGAGGCTTCCTGTAGGGGGCACTGTTGCCGCCAGGCCTCAGGAAACACCCCACCCAGTGGCTCCTAGAAGCAGGAGATGTGACCGCGGAAGCCCAGCTGTCCTGTCCTCAGGGCGGCCCGGGACAGAGGCCTGGTCACTTTACTGTCAGGCTGAGTGCTGGGGGCGCCGACCAGGGGGCACCCTCTGCCTCCCAGGCTGCTGCTGCTCCGGGCCTCACCCCACCAACCACACCCAAGGACAGGTCTGTGTCTTCCTGACCCGGGGTGCTGGCTTGCTGGCTGCAGCTCATGGCGCCGGGGTGGGGTCACATGCCACAAATTCGTACAGAAGGACAGGCCCGCACTCTTCCGCAGCCCGGTCCCCACAGACACGATCGCCTCCCCGGGGCCTGGTTGGGATGGCCTATGCTCTCAGGATGTGGGTAGAGACTCCTGGTTTGTCAAAGATATATGCCCTGAGCAACAGCAGGCGGACAGAGGCAACTGAGCACAGACAGTGTCGTGCGTGGGCATGGGGGGCCCTGAACACAGACAGGCGTTGTGTGTGGGCATGGGGGGCCCTGAACACAGACAGGTGTTGTGCGTGGGCATGGGGGGCCCTGAACACAGACAGGTGTTGTGCGTGGGCATGGGGGAGGCCTGAACACAGACAGGCGTTGTGCGTGGGCATGGGGGGCCCTGAACACAGACAGGCGTTGTGCGTGGGCATGGGGGGCCCTGAACACAGACAGGTGTCGTGCGTGGGCATGGGGGAGGCCTGAACACAGACAGGTGTTGTGCGTGGGCATGGGGGAGGCCTGAACACAGACAGTGTTGTGCGTGGGCATGGGGGGCCCTGAACACAGACAGGTGTTGTGCGTGGGCATGGGGGAGGCCTGAACAGAGACAGTGTTGTGCGTGGGCATGGGGGGCCCTGAACACAGACAGTGTTGTGCGTGGGCATGGGGGGCCCTGAACACAGACAGGTGTTGTGCGTGGGCATGGGGGAGGCCTGAACACAGACAGGCGTTGTGCGTGGGCATGGGGGGCCCTGAACACAGACAGGCGTCGTGCGTGGGCATGGGGGGCCCTGAACACAGACAGGTGTCGTGCGTGGGCATGGGGGAGGCCTGAACACAGACAGGTGTTGTGCGTGGGCATGGGGGAGGCCTGAACACAGACAGTGTTGTGCGTGGGCATGGGGGGCCCTGAACACAGACAGGTGTTGTGCGTGGGCATGGGGGAGGCCTGAACAGAGACAGTGTTGTGCGTGGGCATGGGGGGCCCTGAACACAGACAGTGTTGTGCGTGGGCATGGGGGGCCCTGAACACAGACAGGTGTTGTGCGTGGGCATGGGGGAGGCCTGAACAGAGACAGGTGTTGTGCGTGGGCATGGGGGGGCCCTGAACACAGACAGGTGTTGTGCGTGGGCATGGCGGGGGGCCCTGAACACAGACAGGTGTTGTGCGTGGGCATGGGGGGCCCTGAGCACAGACAGGTGTTGTGCTTGGGCATGGGGGAGGCCTGAACACAGACAGGTGTTGTGCGTGGGCATGGGGAGACAGGGTTGTGCGTGGGCATGGGGGGCCCTGAACACAGACAGGCGTTGTGCGTGGGCATGGGGGGGCCCTGAACACAGACAGGTGTTGTGCGTGGGCATGGGGGGCCCTGAACACAGACAGGTGTTGTGCGTGGGCATGGGGGGGCCCTGAACACAGACAGGTGTTGTGCGTGGGCATGGGGGAGGCCTGAACACAGACAGGTGTTGTGCGTGGGCATGGGGGAGGCCTGAACACAGACAGGTGTCGTGCGTGGGCATGGGGGAGGCCTGAACACAGACAGTGTCGTGCGTGGGCATGGGGGGCCCCTGAACACAGACAGGTGTCGTGCGTGGGCATGGGGGAGGCCTGAAGCTGGGCCTCTTCTCGCCACGTCTCCCAAAGCCTCAGATGCCGGCTCCTCCTCCCTGAACATGGGTTGAGGGTGGTGCGTGTCCCTGTGGGGAGCAGTGTGGGTGAGAGCGTGGGTGCACCCTCCCTGGGCTGGAGCCGGCCTCGTGCGGCAGAGTGCGGGTCACGCGTGGCAGCTGCGCGGCCAGAGCCTGGGGCCGAGACCAGTGGCCCAGTCACACCATCACCTCCCAGCTGCGGGAGCCTGTCCCTTGCTCTGCCTGTCCCTCAGCCGCGCTCTTCCCGGCCGCAGGCACGGGCAGCAGCATCGTGGTTATGGATGGCTCCCTCCGTCAAGAACTGAAGGTTGACGAGAACTTCACGGGGAAAAGCACCTCCTTCGTGGCCTTCCAGCTCGTCCCCGAGGTACCGGCAGCGTTCGCCCGCGCAGGCCAGAGCCCCCGGCCGCCGCCACCCACACCCGCACCATGACTTCTGTCTCAGCAGGGGCAGCTGTGGGCCGCGTGCTCGGGATACCACGACATCTATGTCTGGGGCCTGCAGGACCTGGCCCAGCCCCCTGGGAGGATCCACCTGCCGGACTGCTCCAGGATCAACTGCATGATCAGGGTGAAGCGGCAGGTAGGGCGGGGCCACGCCTCCCCCGGGGCCGCCCCACGGGAAGGACTGGGATCGGGGCGAAGTGTTCCACGCCAAGGTCAAGTGTGTACCGCACGGGCACCAGGGGCTCCTTCCCGGGCCGGGCGCCTGGCTCATGCCCCGTTTCTCCTGGCAGGTCTGGGTGGGCGGCACAGGGCCGTCGCAGGGGCAACCCAAAGGGAAGATCTACGTGGTCGACGTGGACAGGAGGGTGGTGGAGAAGGAGCTGGTGGCCCACGTGGACACGGTGAAGGCACTGTGCTCGGCGGAGGACAGATACGTGCTGAGCGGGGCCGGCAGGGAGGAAGGAAAGATTGCCATCTGGAAGGTCGAGTGAACGTGGGTGAACGTGGGCCGCGTGCCCATCAGCACTGTGCCCAGGGAGCTGTGCCCATGTGCCTGCTTCCCCAGAGAGGGCTGGCCCAGAGCCCATCCGGGGCGGGGGGCGCGGGGGGAGGAGGGCCTTGTCTGGAAGAGAGGCTCCTGATTAAAAACTGGACCAATGGTGGGTCAGGGTGGCTGCCTCCCAGGCAGGCAGCTGGGTCCACTCTGTGGGGACTCGGCGGAGACACGACGTCTAGCAAGTTCCGGAGTCCACACCTAGCACCACGGCCAAGTGGGAGCCGTTTAGCCGGGTCCCACGTGACCTGCAGACATCGTACCTCTGGGTTTGCCTCTCCTGTACTTCGCTCCTTCACTCGCCCGCTGAGCACTGGACTCACGGAGCCCCGCGGCCGGACGCGGACACGGACGTGCTGTCTCCGGCAAAGCTTGGCAGCGGGGGTGTTTGCAGTGACCGCTGCTCCTGCCCCTGCGGTCCCCCATCAGAGCCGATGCCCGAGGCCCGGCCGGGGAGGGGACGATACCGGGACAAGGCTGCTGCTGGGTGGGGCTTGGGGCAGCGAAGTCAAGCCTGGGTTTTATTTTTTTTCTTTTTAACTAATGCAAATTTTTATAATGAAGAAACCTAGAGAAACCTTTTTCTACCCAAGTTCCCTCTAAAACAGCCTTAGAATCTACCTAGTTTTCCAGTGGGCTGCTGGCAGGGAACCCCTAGCCAGAGACTAACGTGCAATTCACTGCGTGGGCGTCATGCGTGCACACGTATGTATATGTATGTAGACTGCTGTATTATTTCACGAAAGATGATTTTATTAGCTATAAATAACTAAATATTTGCAAAAAATAACTTTCTGCGTTTTTACTATGGCGTTGGGGTTTCGGCACAGCGGCTGGACGCAGGGAGCGCCGCCGGCCGGCAGCGGGCTGGACCAGCCATGAGGCCGCCTCGGGGCCGCTGGACCCCTCGGGCAGTGCGCCAGCCCTCACTCACCCCGAGGTCTGAGGGGGCCTGTCAGGACAGCAGGACAGGGCTGCGTGTCAGAAGCACCTGCAGGACAGCCTCTAGGATGAGACCTGAGCACTCGGGCAGGTCCTGACCACAGGCCGGCATTTCGGGGCGTTTGGGGAGAGGGGTGCGGAGAACTGCCACGTGCCCCCCCGACCCCTCCCCGGGCATCTGCTTACCCGCCAGCATGCGTCCCTGACTCCAGGAAGGCTCGGCCAGCAGGAGAGGGTGGAAGGTTGAACTCTGCTTTTGTCAACATGTGAGGAGGTCCAGTAAACGCCTATCAGAAATAAATTATGTAATGCCACCGCCCACACAACCCGCTATTTTTACCTTGCCAAGGGTACACCTGTGTTTACCAAACACAGATGCCCGCCTCCCTCTAGCCGTGTGCACCACTGGGAGAGAGCGTGCCCTCACGGCGGCTCCCGCTTCTTCCCGCGCGCGCACCAGTGTGTGCCACGCACGATTTCCTCTGCTCTCGGGGATGATTCCCAAGATCTTACTTGCCAGGTGTTGCATTTGAAGTGGCCCCAGAAACCCCAGGGGCTTTCAGGAAAGGGGGGGACGCGGGTGAACGCTGGAGTTGAAGGGGACTCGGTGGATGGCAGCCAAGTGTGGTCCCCGCGTCCGTGACGAGGCTCTCTCGCCGGGGGTGTGAGCTGGAAAGGGCACGCTGGCTTTGGGGCCCCTCTGTGCTCTGGAGCGACCTCATGGTGTTGAGCTGTCATGGGACAGCCCCGTGGGACCTGAGCAGACAGTAACGCCCTCTGCCTCAGCTTTGGGGACCTGAATCCAGTCAGTACCAAAAAAGCATCTGTCTTCAGCTAGAAGCTCCCCCATGCAAACATAATTGAATAGTCTCAGCTGTGCAGCCGTATTTCAGGAGCCAGAAAAGCAGGCCCACTTGGCTCCACTGGGCTGGCACGACTCCACCACACCGGGGAAGGTGGGTCCTGCCCTCACAGCCGCTGCGGAAGCCGTATGATGATCACACGGTAATGTTTTCATGATTTGCTCTCGGAAGATGTGATCACACGAGCTGCTTTCAGATGGCAGCCTGGGAATCAGATGTCACCGTAACATCTGAATGAGAAGTGCATGACTTGGGTCCCTCCTGGGACAGTCCTGAGGAAGAGGAGGGTGGCTTCCGCCCACATGGCTGGGGGGAGGGAAGCGGGAGAGCCAGGCTGAGTTGCCCCATGGTGTCTGCCTGCCAATGTCTGTATTTCTTACCGTGATGCCACGATGTCTGTATTTCTTACTGTGATCCCCTGGGGCTCCTGGACACAAGAGCTGGTTTCCCTTGAACACGTGGCTGCAGCTCAGCTGCAGTGTGACCTGGAGCAAGCACAAGTCTCCGGGAAGCTCTGGGCATCTATGCCTTGGAACAGAGGTGGCCTGGGGCCCCCGGGGCAGGGCAGGTCGACTGGGCCGGCTTCAGCCTCGCTGCGGCCTGGCCACAGGACCCGGCGCCTGTGATGTTACAGGCACTGGGTTGGAGACAGAGAAGGAACACTCCATCCTGGGCTGCTGGCTGGGCTCTTGTGGAAATGTGAAGAACAGACAGAAACGGGGTAGCTGCTGTCTGGGCTAATCAGTGTGTCCCTCAGACGAACATGTCCACATCTGACCATGGAAACCTGTGACTGTGACCTTACTCGGAAAAGGATCCTTGCAGATATACTTAAGTTCAAGACCTCCAGATGAGATCGCCCTAAAGCCAATGTCCCGAGCAGAGGAGACGGAGACAGACAGGTGGGGGAAAGGCCCCAATATGCGTTACTCAGGTGTATGCGTGCGTCAAAACTCACAGAACTGCCTGACCAGGCGGTGGCGCAGTGGATAGAGCGTTAGACTGGGATGCGGAAGACCCGGGTTCAAGACCCCGAGGTCGCCAGCTTGAGCCCGGGCTCATCTGGTTTGAGCAAAAGCTCACCAGCTTGGACCCAAGGTCGCTGGCTCCAGCAAGGGGTTGCTCGGTCTGCTGAAGGCCCGCGGTCAAGGCACATGTGAGAAAGCAATCAATGAACAACTAAGGAACCACAACTAAGAACTGATGCTTCTCATCTCTCTCCCTTCCTGTCTGTCCCTGTCTCTCTGTCACACACAACCCCCGCCCCAAATAAAAACTCACAGAACTGTATGTGTACACCTGTGCATGTCACTCTCTGTAAATTCACCTCGATTAAAAAAGAAAAGATGTCCTGGCCTGTGGTGGTGCAGTAGATCAAGCATCTACCTGGAACCCTGAGGACACCAGTTTGAAACCTCTGGGCTTTACAATCAATGAACTAAATAAAGTGAAGCAACTGTAAGTTGATACTTCTTGCTCTCCCAGCCCCTCGCCTCTCTGTAAAATCAATAAAATATATATATATATAAAAATCACAATGGATCCTACAGTATTTTAAATTTGATGTGAATGCATTTACTAGTTTAGACAGAATGGAAAAGTTATTTCAAAGACACAACCAGAGTTCATTCAAGAACAAACATAACCTGAACAGCGTTAGTTATCACAGAAATATCTAGCCCACAGTTTAAAACCTTCACATGAAGAAAAGCTCACATAAGGAACTCACTGGTCAGTTTTCCAAACCTAAGGAAGGAGGAAGGAGAGGAGTGAGTGCTCCCCATCTCATCTCATCAGACCAACATCACTTTGCTACCAAAGCAGACGAGAAACTACATTTTTATGAGGTCGCTGGTTCGAAACCCCGGGCTTGCCTGGTCAAGGCACATGCAAGAAGCAGTGAGTGAACAGCTACAGCAAAGCAACTATGAGGTGACCCCTCTCCTTCTCCCGCTCACCCCCATGTCCTCTCACTGCAACAGCAATTAAGTAAAAATCTTCTTTTAATAAAAGGAACCAATCACAACAGACTGTGTACTGTGGGATCCGTCTATATGAAACTCAAGAAAAAGCAAAAGCTGGAGTGACACAAGGCAAATCAGTCCCTGTCCCAGGAAAGGGGCGGGAGGAGGGAACGCCGACAGAGGGCACAAGGGGACCTTCCGGGTGACGGGCACGCTTCTCGTGCAAACACGTGCTTTCGCGCGAGGCTGTACCCTAACGACACGTGCGTCATGCACACAGCGGTGGCCACGCTCTCAACACATCTGCCAGAGCTCTCTGTTCCAAGTGAGCTCTACTGTGTCAGTGTGACACAGCTCATTGTAAAAGCAGAAAAAGTCGAGATTAACCCTGGGTTACCTGCTTGACTGGTGCAGCGCTGAGAATAACAGGATGACGACCAGTCTACTCGCTTTGTGCTGGCTGTGTAGACGCAGCCGAGTCTGGAGTCTCCCGCGTCCGTGCCCAGCACCTCCGTGGGGCCCCCTCCCCGCAGCACAGACTGACTGCCTCTGCTCTCCAGCCCTCCACGAGTCCCGTCTGTGGTCCCTGGGGACAGCCCCACTCTCATCTTTGAATGTGGGTGTGTTCTCGGTTGCTTCTGAGGACCTGGGATAGGACACCGTCTCTCCACCTTCTGGTATCTCTCAGGGCTCCGTCTCTAAAAAGGACCGTCTCCTCTCTGCACGGTCGGAAGGACCAAATCCCGTAATGACGTTAATATGCACGCAAACGGCAAATAGGAGGCTTGCCGTGAAAGCCCAGGAGCCCTCTGGACTGAAAGCCGGACGCGGGACTTCTCATCAAGATTCACCTTCACTAGTGAACCCTCCCGTCCTGTGCGTGTCCTAACTTGAGCCGCCCACTCCCCAGAAAAAGCCTGAAGGGGTTTGACCCAGAAAGACAAACGAGTGCTGAGATTTTAGAATGATCGAGGAGATAGATACAAAGACCCATAAATATGTTTTCTAAAAAAAAGCTCTAAACAGAAGAACCTCTGATCATCCTTGTAGGGAACGTGACAGACCTGCCTACGTGTGAAAATGAGGAAAGGTCAAGAATTTTGCTGAACGAGGATGGAGCTGGGAACTCACACGGCATGGTTCGAGTGTTGTTTTAAAAACACGTTGGTTCTTCATCTCCTCAGAGACGGACAGATGTGCAGGTATGCGGGCGAGGGGGTCGTGGGCACTGGTCTTCTGTTATCTGCTGCCCACTGCCCCAAGAGACCGCCTTGGGCACAGGCTGCCCGGGACCAGTGCCGAGAGTGAGGCTGCCCGGCTCAGGAGGGGCAGGTGGACCACAGGGGGCGCTGCAAGCTAGTGTCAGTCAGGCTGAAATGCAGCTGGTCCCCTTCCCCAGCAAGGGGTACTCTCCTGTCCCCTGCTGTCCCCACAAGAGGGAGAGCCGTGCAGCCTTTAGTCCCCACCATAGAGAGGCACAACCGAGTTCTGCCCAGAGTGCCCAGGTCACAAGCACAGGACCCGGGCAGGATCCAGGTGTTGGAGGGACAGCAGGGGGCGTTGTGGCCCCCATACCCTTATGTTCAGGCTGGACGTGGACACTGCCCTCAACCCTGCGTTCTGGGCAGGTCCCTTCTCCTTCACCTCGGTTGAGGGCCAGGCTCCCTTATGGCCCCCTCCCACCCAGAATCAGAGAAGCCTTTAAACAAGTTGACTTGTCCCAGGTTTGAATCTCACCAGCTGTGTGACCACTGGCAAGCCCTAACGCCCTTCAGTCTCCCCACTGATGGCTGGGGGAAGGGCTGTGGCACACTTCCCCACCCACACCTAGTGGCTGCCTAGCTGTTCAGTGTGCAGGCTGGGGGTGCCCAGGGCCCGGGTTCAGAGGCACCTGTTCCTCAGATGCTCTCTTTAGGCAGCCAGGAGCCCACCCACCAGGAAGGGTTGCCAGCCTGTGGTCATACCTGCCTAGGACCTGAACAGGCCTTTGATGGTAACCAGGCATGGCCAGTGCTCCTGCCTGAGCCAGGTGAGAGGTGCGTGGCCGAGGACCCCACCACCTGGGCCAGGTGAGAGGCGCGTGGCCGAGACCCCCCCCCCACACACCTGGGCCAGGTGAGAGGCGCGTGGCCGAGGACCCCCCCACCTGGGCCAGGTGAGAGGTGCGTGGCCGAGACCCCCAGCCCTGGCAGACGGTGCTGTCCTGGAGGGGCTGGGGCTGAAGGCGCAGACACGGCCCCCTTTGTGAGCCCACACTGGGTCCCTGGCTACAGCCTGGGGCCCTGCCCTCCCTGGAGGGGACCCACTCCGGCTCCAGGAGGAATTGACACAGACACCGACCTTGTCACCTGATCGAGAAAGCTTTATTAAGATTGAACTGCAAAGTGACAGGGAAGGGGAGGAGACATGGGAGGCCCTGGGCTGCATCCAGGGTGGCAGAAGCGTCACAGAACAGGGCACACTTGTAGCTGGAGCAGAGCTGAGACCAACATCTACCCACAGAGAACAGTGAGGCCCGAGACCCGCGTCCACACACCTGCCCACCTAACAGAAAACTTAAGCAATGTGCGACATAACTCTTCTTTATAATCCCTTTTCCTCACAAAAGGTTATGTGTTTAACACACACAGATATCGTTGCTAAAATCAGCAAGAGCTATTATAGTGCTCCAACTTAATAAGTTGATAAAAGGTTGTCCTGTGGCCAGTTCACAATGGAACTAAATAGTTTTGTTCCGAGACGCCTGGGGGGTTTCTCTGGTAACAAGAGGCATTTCCAACAAACGAGTCTTTCTGCCTCCAGGAGACAGGGAGATGTGGCCCTGGCAGCCCCGGAGGCCGAGGGGGTGCGTGCTGGAGCGGGTGCCAGGGGTCTCAGCAGAGCCGGCACTCCGGAGGATGGGGTGCAGGTCAGGTCGGGCTGGTGGGCTTCCCAAATGGAGTTAACAGGAGGCTGCGCTCGGCCAAGGTGCCCTGTGTCCCAGGGCTGTGCTGACCCACTGGCAGTGGGCACTGGCCGAGCCCCGCCCACCAAGCCCTAGCAGCGCTGAGGTGCCCAAGCACCCGGCGGGGGGCAGGAGGACGGAGGGTGGTTAAACTTGCTGAGGTCACGTGAGAAAGTGTGTCTGTGTGCACACGGCACAGCCTTTCTGGGAGGGCCCTGGAGCTGGACCTGCTCACTCACAACTCTGGTGGCTGCAGGTGACAGAGCCAGACTTGGGAAAGTTACATTTGGTGCATCTTTTCAGAAGTTGGTTTGTGTCCCCCGAGCATGGTCTGGGACAGGCTTCCTGTCACTGCAGCCTGAACCACTGGCCACAGGAGGAACGCTGGGAACTTTTTAGAGCAGCCCTCCAACATGCCACACAAATGCCCAGGCTCTGGTGGCCTGTTCCAGATGGCTGGAGGGAGCTGCCCTTCACACAAGTCCTACGACCCTTCCTGCCACCCGCACCCTCGCCAGGGGTCAGACCCGCTTCTCCACACACTGGTACCTTCAGGACACACACCTGAGCACCGTGGAGCCCCTGACCCTCCGAGGGACCTGCTGGCCGGCCTGCCTCCCTGAAGGACACTGCAGACTGGTGCCTCCCTGCCTGGTCCTCGCAGGGGTCGGGGTGCAATGGAGAGGGGCTGGCATGCTCAGGGAGGGGCAGACCCTTCCAGCTGGGACACCTGCCCCCAGTGGCAGCTGCTCAGCCATGGGAAACATCCCTGCGCCACAGCAGGGAAAGTGGGTTGCAGAGGTGGCCAGCCTGGCAACACCAGCCTTTCTAACCACCCCCAGTCCAGACCTCTGCTGCATGCTTGGCCATCTCTTTAAAAGACTCTTTACTTAGTTGACCTTTAGAGGGAACAATAAATGTAAATCAGACCAACATTAGCCAATTTTGGTACTAAGCCCATCCATGTTACATAGCAGCCAACCACATTCCCATCACACATGCTTCTGGTCCTCTGCTCAGGGGCACCGGCCCACGGGCCTGGACCTGGGCCCACAAAGCCCAGGGCCTCTGCCAGGCCAACTCCGGGCCGTCCCCAGCACCCAGCCAGCGGACCTAATGGACACTCACAGGGCCTGGCCATTGCCCAGCCCATCCCTTCAGTCAGGGCACCTGACAGGGAGCCTTTCAAGTGACCAGGCCAGAGGAACTGCGTCCCCACTGTGTCTCTCTGAGGTACAGGGTCGGAAAACACCCCGTCTACAGTCACACTGTGCAAACAGCAGCCCTTTCTCTCAGTTTTGCTTAAGACACAAGGTGACGACGCTCGGTTTCAAGTTAGTGCAATCTTGAAATGATCTTGCAGGGATGGGGTCGAGGTGAGAGGACTCGGCTACACGCTTCTCCCGAGCTCACAGCGGAGCGTGGAGGGGCCGGGGAAGCCCCGCACAGGCAGGCAGACTTTGGTCACAAACATCCAAAAGGCTTCAAGAGCTTTAAAAACCTACTCACACAGCCGCTCCCCAGCGGACGGCAGGCCTGCCTCCTCTGGCTGTCACACAAGCGGCCCATACACGTGGTTTTTCAGTGTTGTTACTCCTCTACCAGTGACTTCCACAAAATGTCCTTTGAGGTCTGTTATTTCAGATCATGGTCAAGTTTAAGGCTGGGATGTCAGGGTGGGTGGCCCGGCTGTGAGCCCCACGGAGTGCATTGGGCCTGGGCCGGGCTGGCCACAGAGGAAGGCCGTGCACACTGGGGTCCCTTCTCCCTGACCCCGTGCCCCCGGGCCCCGCCTTCTCCGTCTCGATGGTGGGAGACCCTTGGAGGTGCAGGACAAAGCAGCAAATGGAAGCTGCAAGGTGGGTGTCTGATGTGGCCCTGAGAGCCAGCGCAGAAGAGTACCTGTGGTCATAGCGCCACCGAGGGAGTCGAGCTGCCTCCCTGCGGCCTGCCCAGCGCCCATTGCAGCAAGGAGACGCCCGGCCGCCTGGGCCAGCTCCCTCGGGCACTGTCCGTCCCACAGCAGGAGTCAAGGCTGCTCCCGAGCTTCACGCAGAGAAGGCCCGTGTCTGGCGGTCGGTTCTCTGGGGTCCTGGCCTTTTGAGGGAGGGCGCCCAGCTGTGCAGTGTCTGACGTGAACAGGCACCCAGAACAGGAGCCACCAAGTGCCACCAGCAGCTAAGATGTGGCAAGACCAGCGGCCAGTCAAGTACATTAAACAGTCATTCCTTTAAATACAAGGAAATTCAAGTAATTTATTTCAAAAGTTTAGTTTCATCTTGAAATATATATATATATATATATATATATATATATATATATATATATATATATATATATATATATTTGCTTTAGAATCATCATATTGCAGCATGATTCTCATGCATGTTAAAGTACTTTATTTAAAAGCCATCCACTTGAGGCAGCGAAGTATTACAACGGTCTACTCTGTCCAGGGGATGCGGGGGCCTCCCCTCCTGAGACTGACTGGCCAAGCCCGCAGACGCCACCTGCTGTGGAGACCGTGGTCGAACACCATTCTTCCTAAGAGCCCGGCACCAGATGGCTGCTCCTCCCCCGGAGCCCAGGGTGGCTTCCAGGCTGAGCTCAGAGACACTGTGCTGGGCGTCCTATACAGGGACCCCCGTCTGTCCAGACAGACCCCTTCCTCACTGTGCAACCGCTGTGATTCCAGCGTCAAGCAGGGGCCCAGGCGAGGAGGCAGGAGGGTCTGCAGTGTCCAGCGTGGTTGCAGGTGCGGGCCATGTCCCGCACATGACGGCAGGCTGGCGGCAGGACTAGGCAGGGCCCGTGTGGAGTGTGGCTGTCGCTGTTTCCCAGCAGAGGGTCGGAAGGGGAGTCAAAGTGCAATGACAGGGTCTGCCACCTCGCCCAGGAGCTGGGGCACAGGCATGTGCCCGCAGGAGCCACGCTGCTCGCTCAGACGCCACCTGGCTGGGGTCCCAGGGGGCAGTGGCCCCTGCAAATAGCCCTGTTCTACCCACAATGAGCCTGGGCCCCGCCTTCTCCCCGCGGCCCAGGGACAGGCACAATCTGTCAAACTCTCTGAGAAGAAGAGGAGATGCTGTTAGACTAAAAAGGCAGTTTTGGGAAAGAGATTTTCCCCCTCAAATAATCATAAAGAAAAACACTCTCCCACGGCTGCAGCACCAGCACAACGTGGCGAAGCCGACACGGCCCAGCGTCCGCACAGGAATTTGGTAGAAACAGGTCGGTCCCGGACCACGTGACTGCTATCTGAAGTGTTCAGATGAGACGCAGCACAGGACATCAGGTATTTTCTGTGTTCAATTATACTTTAAAAATGCAAACTCTTATCTTTTTCTAAATTGCTTATGGTCTATATTGCAAACCTGGCTTATAATTTAAAAACATGCAGAATAATATGCCTGCAGAATAAAAGATAAAGTTAAACTTAAAAGATTGTTTATCAACTAAAAAAAGATTTCAAATGATTTTTTTAATTGTGGGAAAGTTAATCAGTGTGGTGCTTTGGCCTACTGGCTCAGACCTACCCTACGACTGAGTGTCCAATCCATGGGCGAGGGGCCACGGGTGGGCGGGCCCCTGCAGCAGCGGCCAGCAGCCTGCCCCCCACGCCTGGCGGGATGTGTGCGTGCAGGGACACACTCAGACCATCGACTCCGTCTCCACGGACCCCTGCCGGCCCTCCTTCCGCGACAGCCTCAGCACGGTGGGCTTCTCATGGCTCCCGTCGCCCGCAGGCGGGGAAGACAGGCCTCTCTGCTCGTCCTTGGTCTCTTCCGACACCTCCGGGTAGATCACCAGGAATGTGGCCGTCAGGAAGCCCAGGAAAGAGCCCACAGAGGCCACCATGGGGATGACATTGACAGTCCCCACAGCGTCGACCACACTGCCGAGGACGGACGCCACCAGGATCTGGGAGATGTAGACCTGGCAGGAGAGGATGGCGCAGTCTATGCCAAAGCCGCGCTTGGAGTTCCCGGGGCTGTGGTGAACGTACTGCAGGAGGAGAGAGCACAGCGTGAGGCCCGCTCGGCCGCCCAGTGAGCTCAGGGACCTGAAAGCCAGAACTTGCCTCCCACTCAGCCCGCCTGCCGCCCCGCTTCAGTCAACGCCACTGCAGGCCCTGGCCTTTGCAAGACAGGAAACGAGTGAGACATATTAGGGGTTAGAGAGAAAGAACTAAAGCCCACGATACACAGGTGTGACTGTGTATGCAGAAAGTCGCCCAGAATCTCCACGTACACCTTCAGAACAGGATCTCCCACACCTAAGGATAGAAAGGGCTCAATGCCACAAAATTTTAACTCCGGGCAACATTTCCGATAAAAAGGCCCAAAGGCTGATTCTGACATTTAGAGGAAACTGGTCAGCATAGGCAACAATCCTGAGGAGACACCACATTGAAAAACTTACGCTACCATGTTTCACGTCTCACTAAAAAATTACATGTGTTGATAGGCTCGGTGGTCGAGCATTGGCCCGGTATGTGGAAGTCCTGGGTTTGATTCCTGGTCAGGGCACACAGGAGAAGCGCCCATCTGCTTCTCCACCCTTCCCCCTCTCCTTCCTCTCTGTCTCTCTCTTCCCCTCCCACAGCCAAGGCTCCATTGGAGCAAAGTTGGTCCCGGGCACTGAGGACGGCTCCATGGCCTCTGCCTCAGGTGCTAGAATGGCTCCAGTTGCAATGGAGCAACAGCCCAGATGGGCAGAGCATCGCCCCCTGGTGGGCATACGGGTGGATCCTGGTCTGGCGCATGGGGGAGTCTGACTCTGCCTCCCCGCTTCTAACTTCAGGAAAATACAAAAAAAAAAAAAAAAAAATTCACGTGTGATACTGTACACTCTGCTCAAGGACAGCCAGCCCAGCAAAGAGAACAGACCACAACACCCCACTGACGGACCTGTGACAAAGCACCACACACGGGTCGTCCGACGTGGAACAACCAACCACACGGATGTAAACCCTATGCCACGCAGGTGCAGGCCGCGTGCCCGTGCACAGGACCCGACAAGCACGTCGTTCCTGCTGCAGGAGCAGGGCCACCGCATGGAAGAGCCCGACAGCGGGGCGGGTGGGATGGAGAACCGGCCGGACAGGCCGGACAGCGCAGAGGCCTCAGATACAGGGGAAGGCGCAGGCGTCGGCACCAGCAGCTCTCCACGCCTGCGTCAGAGGCCGGGCGATGACGGCCTTCCTGTCCCGTTTCTCAGTCTGCGCTGGCTTTTACAAGTGTGCTCTACTCTCGGAAAGCCACTTCGAAGTTCGTCTAGGATCTGTGTATTTTTCTGCAGTCACACTGTACTTCAACTAAAGGTACGCTTAAAAAATAATGCTGCTGTTTAGACTTCCATCAGCAGCTAATCACAGTGAGTCCATTCTGCTTTAGACACCGTGAGAGCTGAGACGATTACACAGGTGAAGGCTCAGAAAAAAGAGACGTGAGCTTCCTGTCCTCCCTCCCCTCAGAAGGGTCCGAGTGGCAGGTGTGAGAAGCACCGTCCACACCTGCCCTGTGGCCACTGGGCCCTGGAAAGCCACTCGTCTGACCGACAGACGCTGCATTTTAAGGACTTGGTGAGAATACAGTCTCCTAACTCCCTACATTGGGAGCAGGCTGAAGTAACAGGGTTTCCAGGGGGCTGGGCTAATTAAGCCAGTGCAGTGGTTTCTCCTGTCTCTTCACATTTTAAAACGGGACTGTGCTCAAGTTCCACAGCTCCCCCTCCCCGGGGAAGCCATTCCTATCCATAGAGGTAGATATCCTGTGCTCATAGTGCACCCCGATTCTACGGGACTTTCTGCAGACACCGTTCTATGTGAGGGTGGCATGGGGCAGGCAGCCTCCCGCTCCCCCATCTGCAACCCCAGAAATGCCCCAGCAGCCTGCAGGGCAGGCCAGCACCTCTGCTGGCCCCCAGGGCCCATATGAGAACTACAGGCCCAGAGGACAGTCTGGGGCTCGATGTCCCCTGTAAGTGCCGAATGGTCCAGAAACAAGTGGGAACGAACACAGGCTGTGGAGCCAGGTGCGCGGGTGACCCACCTCGGTGCGCATTTCTGGCTGCTGACCTTGTGCCCCGGCTCCCTGCCCGCCGGACCCCACGATGTGGACGCACCTCCTTGATGTCGTGGTACTGCCCAAGCAGGGCATAGGGGCAGTAGGAGATGCTCATGGACACAATGCCCATGGTGCTGATCGTGATCATGGCGACGTAGACGTTGGCAAACATGGCCATCACGGCTGTGCCAATAGAGAAGCCCAGCGTCCCCAGCACGTAGATGACCCTGATGCTCAGGTCGTAGTTGTTCAAGTATTTCTGTAACAGGGCTGCAAAGAGAATGTGGTGACAGGACAGTGACAGACAGGCACAGCTCGGCGAGCTCCTGCTCCCCTGACCTTCTCCGTACCCGCAACCTGGCTTAGGAGCCAGCAAACACCCCTCCTCTCCGCCTACCACGCCACTGCCCACACTGCACGGTGCCCTCCCCACGTCCAGGGGCAGCGGCACCTCAGGAGTCGGTCCTCTTGACCCCAGGCCTCTCATCTGGTCCCGTCATTGTTCCTGGGGCCTCCCTGCCCGGCCAGGGCGGCGAGGCCCGGCCCCTCCCACCAGCCCGGCCCCATTGGCAGCCCTCCCACCCTAGCCCAGTGCTGCCCTGGGAACTCTGCTGGTTCCTCCTGGGCACCCCCTCGGGGCTGGAAAGACTGAGGCCTGCTCAGCCTTCCTGACCCAGCAGTTCAATGTCACATCCTCCAGGAGGTGTCAAGGACGCTGTCAAAGCAGTGACAGCTGTGTGACTGTTGTGTGGGCTAAGGCCATGCTCAAGTCTAGGTCAGTTAACAGTTAACACAAAGCCACCGCTCCCCTACGATTCAGGCAGAGATGGGAAGAGGACCTGGCTGTGATGACGTCCTGTTTCCAGAAGGCGTGCAGGCGTGAGGCTTCCAGGGTGGGGCCTGCTCCTTCCCACCCTCTGGAAAGGCCATCTTCAGGGAAAGGTCTGTTCTGTGTGGCCACAGCCCTGCAGCTACTCCAACTGACACACCCTGTGCCCTCGCCTGGTCCCTGTCCTCCTGCCTCCCTGCCCACCTGGCCAAGCCCCGGTCAGAGGCCTGTCGGAGGAGCCCTGTGGGGCTGGCACACAGACGACAGCCACAGTGGGGCTAGGCTATAGTGGCTGCTCCCCAAAATGAGCACATGGCCCTCCTCAGTCAAATGCGGAGTCCCTTACTGTGAGGCAAGGTGCTCTGGGACACATCCCAGTCACCGAGTATTTCCTGGGGTGACTTGGGGCCACTCACCTGAGCAAATCGCCCCAGTAGCTGCGTAAATGACCAAGCCCCAGCAGCCCATCTTCACACCAGCGTTGTAGGCCTGCCAGGTGGTCGAGTTGGAGGGATCCTGTTTCAGAGACGAGACTGGGCTCAGGGATGGGGACTACACGCCACACCCCCTCACCTCAAGTGCAGTAAGCTGCTTATTTTAAAGAAGGTGACAAACACGGTATTGATCGGACCATCAGCCTCCACTCAGGTCAGCTCTGCACAGACACCTGCACCCTCCAGCCTCACTCGTCCTGGGTCTGGGCTGTCCTGACTGGCTGCTCTCGCCTTCGCCCCACAGAGCCCAGTGGCCACACAAGCAGCAACAGAGGCCCAGAGGGCAGAGGATGGGGGAGGACAGGAAACAGGGGAGGGCAAGCCTGAGCCTGAGCCATCCCAGCAGGCTTCACAGTGATGCAGCCTTAAGTGTGAGCCAACTGACCCACAGGACAGAAGCAGTGGCCAGCTGAGCCGTCCACAAGCAGTAACATCATTACTTTCTCTTCTCTGAGTTACTGATTGATGAGAGAGAAAGACACATGGGTTTGTTGTTCGCTTCTTCAGGTCACGACTGGTTGATTCTGGTAGTGCCCTGAGCAGGGACTGAACCTGGGAACTGAGCGTGTCGGGATGACGCTCTAATGATGGAGCTGCCTGGGACTTGGCAGGCAGGGCGAAGCTCCGTGTCTGCTCGGGCTTCTCAAGGGCCCGGCCCCGGGCCAGCTCCTGGTGACCTGACTGCTGACCGTGGGCCAGCTGGGAATGGCCCCGACCATGGTAACAGGCACCCGCCGGCCAGCTGTTGGCAGAGGGCTGCCCTCCCTGACACCGAGCCACGCACTGAGCTGTCCCCGCTGCCCGCCTCTGCCCTGTACCCTTTCACCCCACCCAGGACTGGCTGGGAGGGCCCCCCAGACCCTTTCACGCCAACCAGGACTGGCCGGGAGGGCCCCCCAGACCCTTTCACTCCACCCAGGACCGGCTGGGAGGGCCCCCCAGACCCTTTCACCCCACCCAGGACCGGGCGGGGGGCCCCCCAGACCCTTTCACCCCACCCAGGACCGGGCGGGGGGCCCCCAGACCCTTTCACCCCACCCAGGACCCTTTCACCCCACCCAGGACCCTTTCACCCCACCCAGGACCGGGCGGGAGGCCCCCCAGACCCTTTCACCCCACCCAGGACCGGCGGGGGCCCGGCTGGCGCACCTTGGGGTGGCCTTTGAAGATGGCCTGGCCCATGAAGTCGGTGTAGAAGACGGCCTCGGCGATGACGGAGAACCAGGTGAGCAGATGGCACAGGCAGAGCCGCATGAGCTCCGGGGGCATCCTGAGCATGGACAGCCACAGCAGCCGCACCGTGGTCTCCGCCTCGCCCTCCTCGCTCTCCGTGTCGCCGCTGGACGTGGTGGCGCCGCTCTGGTTGCGGTGCCGGCCGCGCTGCCGCTGCCGCTTCTGAAGGTCGTACAGGTCGCTCATGCTGCGCGAGGGCTTGATCAGCACCACGGCGTTGGCCCGCCGGAAGCGGTAGTGGTGGGAGCCGATCTTGCCGTAGTAGGAGAAGGTGCTGGAGGCCTGCCGGCGGAAGCCGTGCCTGTGCCGCCGCACGGCGCTGGCCGTGGCCGAGGGCTTCGGGTCCCCCCGGGCGCAGCTGGACGGGCCATCGACCCGGGGCGAGCCGCTGCCATTGGGGACGCCGGCCCCGGGCACGTGGTTGTCCAGCAGTGCGGCGTCCTCCTTGGCGGTGTCCCCGCGCAGGGAGAGGGAGGGCAGGCGGGGCGGCCTGGCCCCGGCGAGGTCCTGGCTGGCGCTGCAGGGCGTGCTGGGGGCGGAGGCGTCGTGGAAGATGGAGGGCTCGATGCCGTGCAGGAAGAGCAGCTCGGGCTGCAGGTCCAGCGCGGCGTCCGGCACATGCAGCACCGAGTCGCTCTTGCTCCGCACCAGGTCCACGTCCAGGAAGTCCAGGGGCAGCTCGTGCTCTGACTGCACCTCGTCGGGAAAGGGGGCGCCGCCGTCCAGCAGGCTGGGGTGGGCAGCAGGGGGCAGGGAGGCCTCTGTGCTGCGCTCCTGCTGGGGGCTGTACTGCTCCTCCTCTATGCTGAACAGGTGCAGGGCCACCGACACCGTGAACACGATGGCCGCGAAGAAGAACAGCACCTGGTTCTGGGTCCGGAACCAGGTGCCCAGGAAAGTCTGCGTCCAGTCCAGGCCCCCCAGCACATAGCCGATGGCCCCGCCGAGGCCTGAGCGGGTAGGAGGGACAGACAGAGCAGCCTGTGAGTGGAGCTGGTGCAAAGGCCCAGGGGCAGACGGGCCAGGCCAGACCTGCAAGAGCTTTCAGCCCCGGTGGGGGCCGGGGCACCACCCAAGTCACAGCATGTGTTTGACTTTCTTTTTTAATGAAAAAGATTTTTTTTTTTTTTTTTAACTTACTGGTTTTAGAGAGGGAGGGAAGGAGAAACAGAGACAGAAACATCAATCTGTTTCTGTATGTGCCCTGACTGGCGATTGAACATGCAACCTCTACCCATTGGGATGGCGCTCTAACCAACCAAGCATCGGGTTAGGCATGTCTCTGGCTTGGAAGGGAGAGCGAGGAAACAGCAGGGAAGGCAGAGCGAGACATCCCAGCTGACCCTGGGTTTGGAATTCTGACCCAACAGAGTCCTGCATCATAAATTAGGACAAATGACAGCCAGACTAGGAGAGACTGTCGCCCGTCCCTCACCAGCACCCCCTTGCTTCAGGAAGTAGGCATTCCCGTGGCATGTCAAAGCTTCCTGACTACAGAGAATGCCAGCCCAGTCCCCGGGGAAGGCTAGCTGGCTAGCACATCACCCCCACCCAGGACCAGTCACTGGGCCCGCTGGGCTGGGGGCCCCTGCTGTCCAGCCCGCTGACACCAACCCTGATGCGGGGTTCTGGCCTCTGGGGAAGAAAAGGGGTCCACTCTCACCAGCAGAGAAGGCGTGGATGTTAAGGGCCATGTCCTGCTCCTCGCTGTCCACCACGTCCAGCAGGTAGGCGCGGATGGGCCCCTCGGTAGCGTCGGCACTGAAATCGAGGACCACCACCCCCAGCACTGTGAGGACGATGCCAATGGGCTGCCGGTTGGGGACATCGCCGAAGAGCAGGCCTGATGGAGCACAGGGGCAGTCAGACGTTGGCTCCAAGGCCAACGGTCACCTCCCCGGGGAGCCAGCCATGCTCCTGCCCCAGCCAGAAAGGCTGAGCTCCTCGGCACAAATTGCTGCTTCAGTTTCTGCTGCTGTCGCCTGGTTTCTTCCTCCCATTCCTGTCTGTTCTGCAAACCTCAAAGAGCTCACCTGCTCTTAGGTTTTATAACTGAAAAGCAGTGAAGGGCTTTCCTACCCCTTCACTAAGGGCTGGGGGTCCCTGTTGGCGGGGGATCGTGTGACACTGGGCCTCGCACTCCAGCCACTAGCACGCCCTGCGTATGGCGTGCAATGGCAGGTCCCAGCCAGGGCCACTCAAGGAGCGTGCGCCCCCACTGACCCTGCAGGGCTGCCCATTGAGGCTCACTGAACACAGGTGACAGGAGAGCAGTATGCTGGGCCCCGGGGCTGGGGTGTCCTGCATGGGGATGTAGTTCAGGGAGGGCATGGCACCTCCCTTCTCTTCCCAAGTGTCCCCGTCACTGACCACTGCCCGAGGGTGTGGGGGGGGCTAATGGGTTAGAGCACAGACTAAGCCTCCATCTGAAAGCCGCTGCCCGAAAACAATGGCCTGTTTTCCTGCCTTACCGGGCGCTGCGGGCAGAAACCAGTCCCCACATCCAGCTGCTTTAATTAACAACAAAACGAGACAAAAAGGACCAACCACGAGTACTTGAAACAACAAAACAAGTATCAAACGAGCTCTGCAAGTTTTCAACATCAAGTCTAAGGAAAAGAAAAAGGAAAGATAATTTCTGAAATAATGCGGGAAGCAGGACGTGGTGTCAGATACGCATTAAAAACAAATGGGTCACAACAGGAAACGCTTCCCTGTGAACAGGTTTCTAGGGCTTTCCCACATGGGACCCGGCTCCAGGGCTGCCAGGCATGCCCACGGCGAGGCCACCGCCTGTGGGAGCCCGGCCCAGGCCGGCGGCTGGGAATGGCACGGACGTGACCGAGGAGAGGCTGTCCCCGGTCAGGCCCCGGGCGCATGGCGCGGCCTGGGCGCTCTCACCAATGGCAGAGCCGTTGAGGAAGAGGGCCACACCGAAGAGCACCCCCACGCAGAGGGCGAGGATGAAAGGCCGCCGTCGGCCCCAGCTCAGGGTGCAGCGGTCACTCGCGGAGCCGATGAGGGGTGTGAAGATGAGGCCGAGGACGGGGCTCAGGAACCAGGTGAGGCTGTAGTACTGCTCCGGAAGGCCTGCAACAGACACGCAGCCATCACACACTCGGCACACGGACACGCGCATGCCGGCCCGCAGTCACGAGACACCCGCTGCCATCTGCTCAGGACACATGGGGACAGGGTGCCATCGGGACACTCCTGGGGCCAGCAGGTCCTGCCTGCAAGGTGGGGGGACTGGGAGCCGACCAGGGCCCTGTGCGCCCGTGCAGATGAGGAGGCTGGAGCACAAAGGTGCAGGCACCCTGCCCGGGGGCACACAGGGAAAAACTGCCAGCCTCGGGGCTTCACCCCAAACCCCACACCACTGCAATCCCCCGGCCAGCACCCTACCACACACACCCAGCGCCCCTCAGGGGGATGGAGAAACAAGTTTTCTTCTGCTGAAGCACCATGAAGCCACTGGAAGGGACAAGCCAGTGTCACCCAACAGCACGGCTGAATCTCACAGCCCCTTGGTGCCGTGGGTCCGTGTGTGTGACATGCAGAACGGCGAAAGAGGTTTCTGCGGGCAGAAGCAGGTGGCTCTGGGCTGCTCTGTTCTGTCCTTGACTTGGGTAGGGGTCCCTGGTGACAACTCAGCCAGCTGGGGACTCCAATCCTGCCCCTCTCTGTATGTTCTACGTCAACGAAGAGTTGACTTAAAATAGAAGGTGCCTGGCACAATAGAATTCACCCGGCTGGCACTTTATACCGCCAAAGGCACGGACAAGTGCAATACTGTGAACTGCTAAAACCGGTCCCCAAACTACGGCCCGCGGGCTCATGCAGCCCCCCGAGGCCATTTATCCGGCCCCGCCGCACTTCCGGAAGGGGCACCTCTTTCATTGGTGGTCAGTGAGAGGAGCACAGGATGCATCCGCACCCACAGTTCCCATTGAAATACTGGTCGGTGTGTTGATTTAAATTTACTTGTTCTTTATTATAAATATTGTATTTGTTCCTGTTTTGTTCTTTTACTGTAAAATAAGATATGTGCAGTGTGCATAGGGATTTGTTCATGGTTTTTTTTATAGTCCAGCCCTCCAACAGTCTGAGGGATGGTGAGCTGGCCCCCTGTGTACAAAGTTTGGGGACCCCCGCTAAGACAACCCATGTTGGAGGACAAAATTACTTTCACAGGTTAAGGGAAGAACCTTCCAGAATCATGACCGTGTCCATGAGAGTGTGTGTCCTGCGTAGAACCTGGGGGCTTCCGACCCCCACACCGCACAGAACCCTGCCCAGCTGGTCGGCAGAACATACTGGTGTTTCAGGAAGCGAGAGCTTGCTGAGCGTTCCACTGCTGTGCTCCGCTTCACACAGCAGCCGGGTTCCTCACCTGTCACCACCGGTCAGCAGAGGGGACACTGCCCACATTGGACAAGATGCACTGTCGAGCCCCGTGTCTCTCACAAATGACTGTGCAGGCAAAACCACCAAGACTCTTGCTAACGCGCGGTGACGAGCCTGGGGGCCGATGGCTCCCTGCAGTCACTATGTGAGCACAGATGTGCGGGGTACCCCCTGCCACACCTGCCGTCTCTCCTCTGGTCCCCGCCTCCCCACTTCAGGCCACAGCCAGTCACAGTAAGGTGTGAGCCAGCATCGAGAGGCTCCAGGGCCTGCCACAGGACAAGTGTATCACCCAGGCTCACCCGCCCTCACCCCAAACACCCTGAAAGCATCTGTGAGGTGCTAGGCTCCGTGTTCGGGGAGTAACTGAAGCCTGACCACAGAGTACAAAACGCCTCCCACTGTCCTGAGCGCCTGGTGGGACAGAGGCCCTGGCCCCCACGCCATCTCTGCCAGCTTCCTGATGACTGCCCACTGACAAAGCACAGGACATGCCCTCCCCCTCCCCCAGTACATGCTATGACACACGTGCACACGGGCCAGCTGGCTGTGCCAAGGGACAAGAAAGTGGTCTCCACGGAAGGGACCCCTGGAAAACACAGCTCCTCACGCCTCCACGAGCGGGACCACAGCATGAGTGGGAGCCTGAATGCGCCCTGGGACAGCTGCCTGTGCAGCAGACTCAGGAAACGCCTGCTGGTGACAGTTCGTCCAGTGCGGCCCCGCAGGCACCCGAGGCGCGGGGAGGTGGCTGCATCTGGGGAGGGCTGCTTGTTTCTGGGGTCATACGCTTGATGTAAGGAGCTCCCACAGCAGAGGGGTCGCGAGCCCCCTGCCCAGCTGAGAGCATGCTCTGCACATGCAATCCCCCAACCACTCCTGCCCCTCGCCTGGGTTCTCAAGTTCAGGGTGGCATTCCCGGAGCAGCCGCACTGTTGTGAAGTCACCCGAGCCCCCGGCACTGACGGGAAACGCCTGCCTGCCCCCAATAGCTGCTCTCCAGTGAGGTGTTCCCGTGCTCCCGTGCGGGGCTGCCGGGCACCTCCTGGGACAGGACGACTTCTGGTCCGCAGGGCCGTCGGCCAGCGTGGCTGCTGGTCCAGCTCCAGACACAGACTGCGGAGCTTTGTCACTGCTTTCTGAAGCCAGTCGCACAATTTAAACCCAAATCTTAGAAACTCACTAGGCAGCCTGTCAAGGGGGTGCTGGTCAGCAATTCAGCCCTGTCCGTGTCCTCTTCTAGAAAAACTGCCGTCGGCAGGCCCTCGTCGGAAGTGGAGGGTGGAGGGGGCAGCCCTGCAGGCAGGGGACCTCCTCCCCCAGGCACAGAGTCACTGTGGGACCCACTTCCCGCTCCGCTCTCCTCACAGTGCCCCCGCCGCCGGAGGTCACCTGGTCAGCCCTGGCTGCAGGCCCAGGGCATGCTGGCAGGGCCCCCCCCGCGGCGTCCTACCTAGCCTGCAGCAGGTGCCAAGCATGTGCTGGGGGAAGACGTTGCTGGGCATCAATGCCCGAGGCTCCCCGCCCATACCCCAGGACCACCCTACCTGGGCCCCTCCTTCCCACTGCATGCTGCCCCCACATCCTGGGAAGGCCACCTACAAAGGGGTCCCCACAGGGACCCAGAGCAGGGGGAGCCCTGGGACACAGGACCAAGGGTAGCTGCTGCCTCTTGTCTTCCCAGCTCTTCAGAAAGCAAGCTCTGGGTCACAGAAAAATTGCAGCCCAGGCTTCTGTCTGCACCTAAGCTCAGTGGTCACAGTCATGGGACCTGCAGGGGCAGAGGGCTGGCCCCATGCCAGCACCCGAAGCTGGGAACGGTACAGGGACACTGGGCGAGGGCTTTGTTTAAGTGCATTAGCAAGAAAAATAGCCATTTCCCACCAAGTCCCCAAGTCGCCCGGACGCCCCCCCGCAGGGAAAACAGCCCCGCCCCGGCACGGCAGCCGCTGGGACACGCGGGCGCAGTGTTTCCCAGCCGGGCCCCAAACAAACGCCACGCAGCATAGTAAATAATTTTTGTTTTCTTCCAGGCAAAAGCTGAACAACAATGGTGGGACCAGGACGGTTCCCTGTTCACAGGAAATGCTTAGTGTGTCACCGTTTGTCTGAGGGCTGTGTGAGGTCACGGGCCGCGGCGGCCATGCCTGGTCGCGCAGTGCTTCCCATTCAGCACTGCGTCTTCCTTGATAAGCTGCACTCCTGGGGGCGGGGCCTGCAAGGGTTTAACAAAAGACCCGCGATGGGAATAGGAACTCCGTCTTCCAGCAGACAAAGCCGTCCGGTCTAGATACACTTGTGTGCTCCGACACACACCGCGCCACATCACACCCTGAGAACTGGCTCTGTGGGAAACCCTCCAGAGCCCTCGGTGACCTCCGAAGAAGTCAATGAACCCTGTCCCCTCCCCCCCAGTGGCCCCACTGAGGAACAGATGTGGAAAAGTCCCAGCTCCGGACATGCATAGGACCCACGGCAGGGATAGGAACAGGTGGCCACCGGCTCAAGTGCTAGGGTCCCTCTGAGCACAGGTAATGTCTGCTTGGGACCGAGAGGGGCAGCGGACAACTCCAGCTGGAGGCAGGGCCCCAGAGCTGCAAAGAGCATTCCAGAATCCCAGAGCCATAGGAAGGAGGAAGGATGAAGAGGAAGGAGTGTGAACATGGCGGCTCTCTCTGGGGCCGCACATGGAACGGCCCTTCCAGCCCCTTGAGGAGAAGTAGGACTGTGAGTGTGCGTGGGGCCGGGTTTGCATCCAGGACCGGGTTCGCCTAGGAGTAGGGAATGACACGCAGATGCCAGGTGCCCAACCGTGCTCCCCAAAAGTCAGCATTCATCAGTGACGAGGAGCAGGAGCAGATACTGGAAGGTGGGTCCCCTGGTGTCAGAGACACGGCAGCGTCAGTGCCAGGTGGAAAGCCAGGCGAGCGTCTGGGGTCCCTCGCCACGTGCCCCGAGGGGGGACCGCACTGAAGAGAGCCTAAGAGGCTCTCTGTGGCTGACAGCACCGTTTTAGAATGAGTTATTCTGGATGAAGCAACAGTCAGAAATGGCTCCAGCAAACCTACTACAGGCTCCAGTGACAAATTTCGGTAGACACGGCTGCTTTTTCTCCTGGTAACATAATGTTCTCCGCCCCTGAGGTGGGCCCTGAGGCGGGGCTCAGTCTCCAGGGAGTAATGGCCCAGCCCCACACTGGGGCTTCCCCACAAAACTGGGCGACAGGGGTCCTGGTCCTATTTAAACAAGGGAGGCCTCAGCAACGCAGTGGATGCACTGGCCAGAATCAAGCAGGACCCTGACCCGCTGGCAAGCTGGGGGAGTGCCCTCCTGCTCCGTGGGTGCCTGGCATGGGGGGGGGTGTGTAGGGGTCTGCCCTTCCTGCATCCGCTCCGCAGCCCGGCCCCCCGGCCCACGGCTCTTAACAGGAATGCTGGATTAGCAAATACCCTACTGAGGACAGAGCAACGTCCCCTCAGCTGTACCAGAAACTGCCTGGCTCTCAGCTTGAGATTCCAAAAGCTCCCTGAAGATCAGCCAACGCACGGCGTGTCCACCTGCCCCAGCCTAAACATGTGGGTCAACATCACCTGCAAGTCCCTGCTGTCTCTCACAGCCACACAGGCTTAGTCCCAGAAGCCCACAGCGACCCATGAAATGGACAGGGCTTCCAGAGACCCAGGCTCGAAGGAGCAAGACAAAGGTGCATCAAAGTCACCATGTCCAGCACCTATTTCTTGATCTGCCACCCCAAATCTAGAGCTCCTCTGGGGTCCCCTCCACCCAGTCACGCTGGCAGAGACCTGGGGGCCACCACCCACCTCACCGTCCCCCAGAGCCAAGCACTGCTGCCATGTAGCAGTGCCCTCTGTCTGTCTGTCCATCCCCACTGCAGACCCAAGTGAGGAATTCCCGAGGGGTCCTCGCCTGCCAGTCATGCCCTGCCGTCCACCGAAGGGCAGCGTCAGAGACGGCCCCATGGACAACCACTTCAATGCTGGAAGGACTCTCACCAAGTAACAGACTGCCAGCCTAGACTGGTTTGTTAGTACCAGCCCCCCTAGGGACAGCATGGGCCACAAAAACCTCATAACAGCAAAGGACACACCAAGGCAATGCCCATCTTTACTTCACGTCCAGCAGGTGTTACTGGCTTCCACTGTGCAGACAGGCTTGCTGCCCCCTGAAGAACAGCCCTCACTTCATGTGTCTAGGGCTGACGGCACCCAGGAGAGGCCTTGCCGTGTCATCTGGGAGGGGTAGAGCCACAGGGGACAATGTCAGGTAGCTGAAAAGGTGCCAAGAACACTGTGAAACAGAAGCAGTAGACACAGAGCAGGTGTGGCCCCTGCTGGGCAAGGCCAGAGGTTTTGGTCTGGGAAGCGGTGACACAACCCGAGTGCAGAGAACAAGGGCAGGGGGCCCGAGGGCAGGTGAGAGGTCTGTTGTGGGGGACACGTGACCCAAGGACAGCAGCGTCCCAAGATCACGAGGCCACACAATCAAGGTGTAGGATCAGGACATGCTGCACCACTACCCCAGGGCTCTCCTCACACCCGGTCACAGCACATTGGGCCCAGGATGACCCAGTGTGGCCTCAGACCCAATGACACAGGAAGACTACACTCTTGGCCCAGGTCACTGTGCCAGACTCAGCCCTCACCCTCCTCCCGCAGCTGGGAGTGGCCATCCTGCCTGGTGACTTTGGGATGAGCTAAGTGTGCATCCCTCCTCTAAATGCTGCTCAGCCCTGAGCAGAGGGGCTGTGCGGTCACCTGGGGCGAGTGCCCAGTGGGTGATGCCCGCCCCAGGGGAGGGAAAGGCCCGGGCTGGGCATGCCCCCAGCAGCCCAGCACTCACACAGGAAACCAGCGGAGAGCTCACAGTGGCAGGCCACCCTGCAGGGGTAGCAGTCAGGACGCAGAAGGCCTGTGGGACAGCACTGGAGCAGGCGTGTCTGAGGGCACGGACTGCTGTTCTGGCCCAGCAGGGTAACCGTGAAGAAAATGAGGACAGGTTCACGCTCTGAAGACTGTGGGGACCCACAGCCTCGTTGCCCTGTGAGGACACTAAGCGCCGTCGATGAGAACGGAGGGCTGTGCCGGGGAAGGGAAGGCGTGTGGAGTGTGGGGACACACCTGCGGCTAGTCAGCGTCCCAATTCAGCACATGGACGTCTGTGAGAGTCTGAGGGCAATCAAGGTGAGACAGAGCTGGCTTGAAACTGACGACATGGGGGAACAACCCCTCCCCAGGCTCTGTGCCATTCCCCCGTCCTGGAGCACAGCCTGCCACCCTCACCCAACCCTCCGTGGCTCTGGTGACTTCCTGCCTCCACCTTCTTCACCTACCACGCAGACAGGCATCCAGAGAGTCCCCTGGGCCCACTCGCACGTCCAGCTCTGACCGCCTCAAATAAAAACATCAACTGTGTGCCCGGGTCCCGTGTTGTGATCTGACTCCAACTAGACTTGCAGAAGAAGTTCTACACAGTGACTTTCGACGCAACACAGGAGGCTGAAGTTTCCTAAGATTCCTTTCTGTGACGCTTCCAAAATAGTGTACAAGCTGTAAGAGGCACCCACACCGATTGTTTAAAAGGTGGCAAATGATGTACACTGCACCCTAGACGTGTCTGTTTACCTGTGCATGCACTCGTGTTCTGTGTAAGACCGTGTTTTCGTGATGCAATCACCATCACGTGAAAATACACACTGTACTGACTGTCTTTTTTTTTTTTTTTTAATTTCTTTTTATTCATTTTTTTTAGAGAAGAGAGAGAGAGAGAGAGAAAGGGAGGAGGAGCTGGAAGCATCAACTCCCATATGTGCCTTGACCAGACCAGTGCAGGGTTTTGAACTGGTGACCTCAGCGTTCCCAGGTTGATGTTTTATCCACTGTGCCACCACAGGTCAGGCTGACTGTCTTAACTGATATACTTTTCTGTTTCCTTTAATCCAAGTATGTGCAAGGTTCACATCCTCTTCAGTTATCCTGCTAGACAATGACACTATAGTTTTGAAAAGGACCTAGTAAGTCTGAAACGGCTCTAACACAATACAATTCTAACTATTAAGGCTTCTAAATACCATTGCTGCTTTATCAGTGTTCATATGTGTAACGATGGAAAAAGGCAAAGTGGCTCAGCTTTCTCTGTAAATCACCTCCTTGGAGTGGCCTCCTATGATATGATCCCTACCAGGGGACAGATCTCTCACACCACTTTAACACAACCTCCCCATGGCCTGTGCCCAGCTGAGCAGCTCTGTCCTTTGCCCACTATCCCCCATGCTCACCTTCATCAGACTCGGCAACGGCCGACATTCTAACTGTGCGTCCCCACCTTGCTTCTGCCAACCACAAATCACAGCCTTCATCCTAGGCCGGGCAGAGCACCTGGCACAGGACACCGCAGCCTCAACGTGCCTACGGGCAGACTGCCCCCCAACCTGCAGCCACGCGCCCTGGGACAAGGCCCCATGGTCGCTTGTTTGCTCCCAGACCTCTTCTCTCATCAAACTAGCTGTTGGTTCCCAGTCCTCGTCACCACTGGAACCACAGACCTCCAGCACCTGGCATGGCGCCCAGCACTGTGCAGGCAAGACTCACAGCCTGACAAAGACTGGGCACTACCGTATTTCCCCATGTTTAAGACACTCCCAGGTATAAGACGCACCGTAATTTGGGGGCCCAAAATTGGGGAAAAAAATTACGTAAAGTTATTAAACTCAAGTTTTATTCATCATAAAATTCATACAACTCATCACTGTCAAAAGCAGGTCAAAAAAGTCTACAACCACTGCCTAAGACACACCCAATTCTTAGACCCCAAATTTTTCAGAAAGGTGTGCGTCCTACACATGGGGAAATACGGTAATTCCTCAGCTGACATTTCATTGTTTCTGAAAAACAGTGACCTGAAGCACAGGGAAAACCAGACTTTCCAGCCAAACACAATCTGGTCAAAATCCATGAGATTTTGACGGAGCCAGCCTGAGCCCCCAGAGGCCCTTGCAGCAGCTGGTTTTGTCTGCAGGGGTGTGAGCACATGTCGGAGACGCCCTGCACTACGGCCCTGACCCCTAGGGCTCGCACATCAGGACCCCCGGCAAGGACCACGTGCCAGCGTGTCGTGAACTCTCTTCCGCTGACGAGGGTGGGCAGTGGCCATCTCCAGCCTGGTCGTGGGTCACCCTCAGATCTCCTCAGTCTCTAGGCAGCAGAAGTCCAGTTTTTGGCTGGACATTCTACAGAGCCCATTCCACTTGTTCATGTTTTTAAAATTGTGGATAAATGTACATAATCTAACATTTATCAATTGGAACTTTTCCAAGAACACGGTTCAGTGGCCCTACGTGCATTTATTTTTTTTATTTTTATTTTTTTACAGGGACAGAGAGAGAGAGTAAGAGGGAGGGATAAATAGGGACAGACAGACAGAAATGGAAAGAGGTGAGAAGCATCAATCATTAGTTTTTCGTTGCCGTTGCGACACCTTAGTTGTTCATTGATTGCTTTCTCACATGTGCCTTGACCGCGGGCCTTCAGCAGACCGAGCCACCCCTTGCTGGAGCCAGCGACCTTGGGTCCAAGCTGGCGAGCTTTTGCTCAAGCCAGATGGGCCCACACTCAAGCTGGCGAGCTCGGGGTCTCGAACCTGGGTCTCCCGCATCCCAGTCTGACGCTCTATCCACTGCGCCACCGCCTGGTCAGGCCTTAAGTGCATTTCTCTTTCAAGAACTCTGTCACCTTCCCAGACTGCCTCAAAACACCAACTCCTGTTTCCACTCCACCCCCCTGCTTTCTGTCTCCATGGATGCGACCGCTCCAGCCAGGGACCTGACCGAGAGCAGTCACACAGTATCTGTCCTTTTGTGTCTGGGTCTGACACCTTAAGTCCCCCCCCCCATTCTGGCCACTTAGCTTCCCCTCCTTCTTGGCACCTCCAGCCCTGTGACCCCACCTTGCAGATGGCCCTGGGTGTGGGGACTCCTCACTTGATACAGCTCCTCGGGCAGCACAACCAGCTCTGGGCCCAGCCTCGCTACACAGGAACAACTGACCGCTGGACCGTCCTCCCCCACATCCCAGCTGGGGCAGCCTGAGCACCCCTCTCCGCACCAGCGAGGATGACAGATGCTGGACACCAACACCAGGCATAGGACTCAGGACCGTGGGGAGCAGAGCCCGTGGCGGCTTGGACACATAGCCAAAGAGAAGCCATAGGCTGAGCCAAGCACTGGGAAGGGGAACCATCCCAAGAGAGCTTTCTGATCAACTGCTCCAGGCTCACACGGTGTCAGTTTCCAGGGATCTGAGAACTGTCAGGGAAGAAGCACAACAGAGAAAACCTGAAGGAGAGTGGCCACACCGCTCTGGTTTTCAGCTTAAGAAAATGGACGAGTAAAATGTGGAGTCAAAATTCAAACACTGCAACCTGTCCTCGGCCAAGGGAGTGGACCCTTCGTGCAGGGAAGGGCTCTACACTGCCAAGTGGCGGCACCACGGAAGGGCTGGGCTCAGAATCAGATGCCCTGGGACCTCCCTGCCCACTGTGTCTAGGAGTGGGCTGCTTGCCCTAAAGCCTCCAGCCCTGGGGCTGGAGGGCCTATGGGCATCGCCTCAGCTTGGGTCACTGCTCCCAGTCACTTGTAAGCCAGACCCTCTGTCATCTACCCTTGGGCTCTGGTTCTCAGAGCCACTGCTCACACCTCTGCCACCTGCCCATTTCCCAGAGGCTCGGGGACAAGGCTTCCAACCTTCCTGAGCCATCATTTCTTCAGGCCAATGTGGCCGCCTTATTCTTTGAAATATCCCTTAAGGCCCTGGCCAGTTGGCTCAGTGGTAGAGCACTGGCCCAGTGTGTGGATGTCCCAGGTTCAATTTCCAGTCAGGGCACACAGAAGTGACCATGTGCTTCTCCACCCTCCCTCTCCTGCTTCTCTCTCTCTCTCCATCTCTCCCCTTCCTGCAGCCATGACTTGATTAGTGTGAACTGGCCTCGGGAGCTAAGGATGGCTCCATGGCCTCTGCCTCAGGCAATAAGAAGAGCTTGGTTGCTGAGCAACAGAGCAATGCCCCAGATAGGCAGAGCATCGCCCCTAGTGGGCTTGCTGGGTGGATCCTGGTCCGGCGCATGTGGGAGTCTGTCTCTCTGCCTCCCCTCCTCTCCCTGAATAAATAAATTTTAAAAAGAAATATCCCTTAAATGACGCTGCTTCCTTTCCACCCCAGGTGCTGCGAGCATCCCGCAAACCTGGGTGTCCACAACGTGGCAGAGGCAGAGTCCAGACCAGTGTGGGCCCTGCTGCCAGCGCCACAAGGCCCAGATGCTCACTGTGATGAAGTGACGTGGGTGAGATGAGGCAGGTGTGTTTTAGGAATTCCTCCTACACAAAGGACACAGCACAGGCAGCGAGCGGCTAGGCCTGCTATTCTAGAACATGAAGCAAACGAGAACACCCTCTGCACAGGCTCCTGTGGGGCCCGCACCCTTAGACAAAGTACAGCAGGTTTCACTGGGCCCTCTTCACCGTGCATCACACACTAACGGGTGTTCCTGGGAAGGAACTTAAACTACAGGGGACTGTCCCACACACCTGGTCAGCAGCCTCTGTGCACGCACACCTGGTCAGCAGCCTCTGTGCACGCACACCTGGTCAGCAGCCTCTGTGCACGCACACCTGGTCAGCAACCTCTGTGCACGCACACCTGGTCAGCAGCCTCTGTGCACGCACACCTGGTCAGCAGCCTCTGTGCACGCACACCTGGTCAGCAGCCTCTGTGCACGCACACCTGGTCAGCAGCCTCTGTGCACGCACACCTGGTCAGCAGCCTCTGTGCACGCACACCTGGTCAGCAGCCTCTGTGCACGCACACCTGGTCAGCAGCCTCTGTGCACGCACACCTGGTCAGCAGCCTCTGTGCACGCACACCTGGTCAGCAACATCTGTGCACACCTGGGAGGTTAGAGCTGTCCATGCGCTGGGTCAGGACAAGGAGAGTCCCTCTGAGCATCTGTCCACACACGTGGAGAAACAAGATGCATTTTCACTTTGGCTACAGTGTGATTCTGTACTTCTGAACTTTCACTGACAACTGGTGTCCAGTGTCCCACTTGGGGGATTTTAACCGCTCAGCTAGGGCACAGATGCCCAAGAAGGCAGTTGGCCTCAGAGGTGGGGCCCAGAGTTCCTGCAAGGGCCGGGCTGTCCCCCTGAACTTCTGGAGGGCAAGAGACTGAGCCTGAACGACAGGAGGGTGTGGGTTGTCCGGATGACTCAGTGCTGTTGCCACCCGGTCAAGGCCTTCCTGTCCAGCCCCCGGCCACCGCCACCAGCTACACAGAGGGAGTGGGGGAGTGTGGCCAGCACCCAGGGCACTACTGTCCTACGCTCTTTCAGGCGGGCTCTGAAGGCAAGGCTGTCCCCACAGGGAGAGGTGGCGTCAAGCTCTACCAAATCCTGTTCCGGGAACCACATTCTCATTGGGCCACAGCGGAAAACAGAAAAGTCTCATTTAAAAAAATAAACTGACATAGACAAAATGAATGTAAGCTCCACCCTCCCTCCAGAATGAGATGGGTTAAGTCTGACTTCCCCCACAGGTAAGCCTATCACCTCCCTGGGTCATTCTCGGGCGCCTCTGCCGTCCCCACGGCCACCAGGCAGGAGGGACTTTGTGCTAACCCTGCTCACATGGGGCAGCAACAGGTCCTTTTAACTTTACAGATCTTCCTTTTCCCTCGAGGCTACTTCCGGAACCCAGAGGAAAACAGTACGTGTGTGCGGCGGGGGCACCCAGCCTCCTCTTCCCCCGGGAAACGCTGTGGGAACAGACCTTGCCAGCAGGTGGCAAGCCCGGGAGGGGCTGGGGCAGGCTGTTCCCAGATTCTCCTGTAAGACTGACCCCACACTCCCACCTGACCCTGACTCCATGACGCCATGTTGGTCAGTGGCTCACACGTCTCACACTTACACACCCGCCCATGGCGGGCACCTCCAGGCAGCCTCTCCCTGACCCTCACACTGCTCAAGGCAGACAGCAGAAGGGCCTCCGGGCAGCAGGGCAGCGGGCGGGAGAAGCCTGGCTCTGCAGGTGCCCAGCGCATTAGAGGCAGGGAGGGAACGCCCCCAGCACTAACAAAACAAGACAAAGCCCAAACACAGGCTGTGAGGTGCTACTCTGACTATTTGAGTCTGGGGCCTACCAGTCCTCCTGGGGAGGCCCTACACTAACGACACGAGCAAGAACAGGGTGGGTCCGGCGGCACTTCAGCTGCAAGGTCACGAGTGGGAGGAGGGCAGGCGGGTGAGACCCTGCTCCCCTCCTCCAGAGAGAACGTTAGGACAAACATTACCTCCACATGGACCACAGCCTAAAGCTGAGGGCTGCAGCACTATGCATCCGGAAGGAAACATGAGAAAATCAGCATGACCTTGGGTCCAAGACTTCTTAGTTAAAATAAAACAAAGAACAACAAAAGAAACGGCCTATCAGATCTCACCTAAATATAAGACTTCTGATTTTAAGGTACTAACTACTAAGAGAACGAAAGGGAAACCACAGATTGGGGTAAAACACTCGCAAACATATGATCTGACAAAAAGGGCTCTAATGAAGAATGTACAAAGAATCCTGTCGCTGATCAAAATGTCTGCAAACACCCAGAACTCTTCAGCTAAGACGCTGTGGCGAATGCCCAGTAAGTGGGTGGACAGACGTCATTAGCATCAGCACAGTCATCCCTCAGTACCCGTGGGACACTGGTTCCCAGAACCCCTAAGGGCACCAAACCCAAGGGGACCTTTCAGGTCCCTCAGCGGGTCCTCTGCGGACACAAAACCCAGGGGACGGACAGCCTACGGACTCCTTAGGGAGTCGCCTAGGACAGGAGGAACGGGACTCGCGCTAAGGCTCCTGGAGAGAACGCTCTGATCGAGGCAGCAGCCCTCTCCCAGGAGACAACGCACCTGCGCAGACGTGTGGGCGAGCGCTCAGAGCAGCTTTACTTGCAACAGCCCCAGGCCTCGCCCAGCACGTGAGCGGCTGGACAAACGATTGTGTCCACTCAGGACTCGGACTTGGCACTACCCAGTGACTCCTGGGTGACGAATGACCACACGAGGGCACCAGGCCGAGTCAGACACCAGACCCCGTATGGTGTGCGCTGTTCCTACGAAAGTCCAGAAGGGACCACACTGTGGCAGTGCCAGGCTGGTGGTGGCTGGGGGGCGGGCATTCTGTGGTGGTGGCCCCTCGCCTGCAGCTGTCTACCACGCAGCTCCAACTGCCCACTGAGAGTGGGAGAGTATCACCGTTCCAGTGCCAGCCTCGGTCATCAGCACAGTCACCCAGGAGTGGACACTGGACCACTGGGCGTGGCAGACAACTTGCTAAAGAAGTTACGACTCACATCAAAGTATTTTGCTCACCATGTTGCCCTTATGAGTGCAACTGAAGCCCAACCCTGAGAAATAAATTGAACTTTTGTTATCTGGACTTCATCTAAGAGCAGCTATGTGGTCAAAATAATCACGAGCACAGGTGCTATTTCCAGACGTCGGCCACCCAGTGCCGGAGACGGAACCCGCTATCGGACAGACCAGGGTCTCGGCCCGCTCACAGTGGAGGGAGCGTGTTTTCAGATCCTCACTCTTAACTGACCAACCCATACCGCGGGGTCAAGGTAGCGCCCGCTGGACATTTCATTATGTTTGGAGAAAAGAACATTCCTAAAGCAGCCAAGATAAGTAGACTTTAGAAATACCTTACCAAGCATATGTGAAATTCTAAAACGAATCTTTGCTTCTAAATGGCTCAGTCCCTTACTCAAATCTCTTCTCAACTAGAGAATTTCCAGATTTTTAAACTTCCCTAGACCAGTGGACGGAAAACTAATTAGTCAACAGAGCCAAATATCAACAGCATGATTGAAATTTCTTTTGAAAGCCAAATTTTTTAAACTTAGGTAGGTACATTGTTATTAACTTAGAGTTCTCCTAAGCTGGCCAGAGAGCCGCACGTGGCTCGCGGGCCGCAGTGTGCCGACCACGGCAGTAGGGAAACAACAAAACTCTGTGGCCCAGGGCGATCTGGAGGGACAGGAGCACTTAGTGAGCATCGGGACACTGCCCCGAGTGTGACTGTGAATGCCGGGGTTTCCGGAAACAGTCGCTGAGGCACCGCCAGCCTCACAATAAAGACACTTGAGTCGACATCAGCAATGCCAACAAAGTCACAGTCACGTGCTGTTCAGTGCCTTCCACACCAGCTGCCCCTCCAGGGTGGCCCTCCCTACCACGGCTGGTCTGAGATGACCCGCTCTGGACAGGGAAGGAAACTGAGTGTGAGATGCAGGGAGGCCCCCGGCTGCTCAGGACGGCACTGCTGGTGCCCGTGACCAGGACGGCTGGAAGAGCTGGGAGGTACCACGAGAGGTGGGTGCCTAGCCTACACCCCCTAGTCCGTGTCAACATGGGCGGCCCCCCCCCAGTGTCACGCAGGAGTGGTCAGAGCGGCTGAAGGCAGGACGACCAGGACACGGTCTCCGCACACACTCCCAGCCCACGTTCCGGGCTCCATGTGCCCAGCTGGCAGAGCAGGGGCCCTGCACGCGGGCAGCACTCACCAATCTGCAGCAGGATGGGCGTGACCAGGGCCGTCTCCATGGCGTAACAGAACTCCCTGCCGAACATCACGGCCCCGTGCATGACCCACAGGCGCACAGGGATGCGGTCGATGGAGCCCTCGCTGACGGCCTCGTCCCGCGGCTCGGCACTGGCGGGCTTCTGCAGCGCGGGCAGGGGCACCGGCAGCTCCTGAACTTGCATAGATTCCGAGTCGGCATTCTGCGGGGCCATTCTCATCACACCGAAAATATATATATATATACACTTATTCACTCTATCTATATAAATAATACTTTCATATAGCTTTACGGATAAGTTAAGACATCTTCTCTTCCTGCTTCCGCTGCGTTTCCGGGCAAGTAACACTTATACTCCTCCTTGTACAGCTCTTCACAATCGGATGAGGCTCGCAGCAAAACAAAGCGATTTTTGGTTGGATTTTTGACACATGGCTGTGGGATTACTGTGAATTAGAGTTAAAAATCCATGATTGCCATTCAGTTAACACCAACGTCATCATCATGACCGAGGAGGTGCTGACGCGGCTTCTCGGGCTGCAGAGAGGGACAGCAACACGGGAAGGGGTTCCACCGTTGCTCCCCATCGAGTGACTGGCTGTTCTGCAAGAGAGAAATCACCCAGCAGTCAGGGGCCACCCCGGGCGCTGGGCCGCGGGCACTCGGGAGACCTGGACCCCGGCCGCCTCAGTGCTCCGCGGCTTACTCTGGGTCACCTGCAGAAGAAACAGACCCTAATTTCTAAAGAAACACTTCCTTCCACGAAGTTTGGTCCTAGGGAGAACAGACAGGGACAGAGGGAAGTCACACCAGAGAAAAGGAGCGGACAGAGAGCTCAGTCCTCCTCGCAGTGAGGGCCACCGGCTCTGGGGACGAGGACGTGGGAGCCCCTGTGCACGAAAGGCGTCAGGCCTGGGCGTGTTATGACAGGACCAGGGGTGGAGGGGTTGGGGCTGGGAACAGACTGGGACCAGGAAGGAGAGGCTCCCAGCAGCGGGGTAGACAATAGAGCGATGTCTGCAGACTGTCGCAACTTGGCTGAGGTCAACGGCACCCTGCAGGTGGGGGCAGGGAGGCCGCACAGCCTCCTACAGGGAGGGCGCGGGGCGCCACACACCAGTGACAGGCCCGAATGCCAACCGTGCCTGAGCTGAGAAACTCTGTCCTAAGGTTATGACAAAAGTTTTCTTTAAAAATGCTGAAGCCCTTGCGCGTTACATTTTGAATCAATCAGCTAAACCAGGCACTGCAAAGTCAACCTTACTGCCTCTTTGTTTCCAAGAAGGAAGTGGCAGTCTCCAGGGCCAGGTGTGTGACAGGGATAAGGGTCCACAGGTGGTGACACGACTTGGCTTATTTTCGCAGAGAAGGTAGGGCAGGCATTGAGACTCCCCCAGCGGGCGCCCAGGCCACCGCACCACCTGTTCAGATGCTCGGCTCAACCACAGCCTTGGTGACACACGTGCTGACAGCTCTGAGGAGTCAGCCAGTGTCCTAAGCGGGACGTCTGTGCTGGGAAAAGCTGAGGTGGGCACAGACATGAGCTCACAGGGAGTGAAGTGCAAGCTAGCACATCTGAGTTACAGGTCAGCACTATCCAACGTCTATACTTGGTCCAAGCCCGGACAGGAACACAGGTGACGAGGAGGGAGGTGAGCACCTGGGTGGTCTGTGTGCAGTGCCCATCACGAGGCCAAGTGTCCCATCGCCTGCGCTGCCCCCACGGTCAGGACTATGCAGCACCTGAACAGCCCTCACAGGCACCTAATCCATGAGCAGTCCTGCTGCTGAGTCAGACAATACACACAGGTCCCACTCTAACCTTGGCCACACATGTGGTCACCTCAAAGAGGAGAGCCTGCCAGGGGTCGGGACACACGTATCGAGTCCTGATGCTGCTTATGGGTGGCTGAGGGAAGGACACCTGCTGTCCTTCAGTCTCGCCCATCCTCCACCTTCACTCAAGCCACACCGAGACCCTGCGGTCTCTCCTTGAGGCTCAGCCCTTCCTGCGGAACTCCGACACCCCTCCCCCCCTGTCCAAGGCTCTCACAGCTCCTTGGCCCGGGGAGGTCACTGCAAGAATGAATGGATGATGATGACCAGTACTCGCTGGGGGCTGTCTATACTGGAAAGCCACCCCCTCAGCGGTCTGGAAGACAGTCACACCCTGGTGACGTGGGTGCCAGCCCAGGTTCAGGCCTCATGGAAGTTCTCACGCAGTGGTGTGCACGTGGCATGGGGTTTACCTGCTTGTCCAGGCGTCTGGGCATTAACAGCTGGTTTCCCTCCCTCGAGCAGCACAAACACAGCGGCCCAGGGAACGGACTCCACCCAGGCAGCTGCACCGTCGTCCATACTGACGGAAACGACGACTACCCTTAGCGTCATCAGTAGCGGTGAGTGAGTCGGGTCTCTCCGCTGTCATGGCTCCGTGAGCTTACCCCGCCGCGTTCTCAAGTAAGTGCAGAAATACCACAAGTTATCAAACTTCCCAAGAGCAAGCTCAGTTTTTTAAAAGCACTGAGGGAATTTTCCAAAGAGTCATTTAAATGAGGCTGAACAGCTTGTGTTCAGCAACCACCGGGCTTCCTCAGACACACACCGACACAACCACCTCGTGTAAGACTGGCGCCTGGCAGGTCACACCCAATGCTCACCAGCCTACGTCACCTGCACCTGGCGGAGCCACTGGGACCAAACACTCCTCCTGCAAAGCCCTGGGGACTTTATAAGTATTTCAGGGATGCCACGAAAACATTCTGAAATCGATGTGGAGCATCATTCACTTAGAAACCAGGTCAAACCACCACGAAGGAGCTGGCTGCCTGAGGACGTTGTGGGGCGGGGCAGGGGCGAGAACAGAGAGGACCGTGGTGACCCACCTGGGCATTTCTGTTAGCCAGCCACGCGGCAGGATGGGTCCTGGGTCGGCACCCCATGGCAAGTGTGCCATCACATCCCGGCGCACGAGGACAGGACAGGACCCTGGCCCACAGAGACGCTGCACACACAGACAGCACCAGCGCCCCGTCGCCACCAGTGCCAGTGAAAGTCTAGCAGAAACGCTTAGGGTCCCTGACCCACTCGTGTAGGGGGCAGGAGGTAAGGAGCCGCTGCCACCTGTCCCCAGCGGCCAGCCAGCTGTCTCGCACCCGCGGCACTCGGAGGTCCCTCCCTTGTCGAGGACCCCACGGGCACGCAGGCTTGGGTCTGCTTCTCAGCTGTCCACTGCCTCGGCGGGCCCTGTCCTACGTGTCCTCAGGTGTGTCAGCAAGCACTTCCTTCCAGGGCCTGACCAGCTCTGGGGAGGAGCTTGGGTGGTATTTTTATTGGGCTCCAGTTAACTCTGTCGGGGAGGGAGAACAGCTGCCCCCCCCCCGGCTGCACAGGCTGAGCTGCCTCACCACCAGTTGGTGCCCACCCAGCGCCTGCCTTCCCAAAGACCTTCACAGGGTTTACAGGGTTTGCTCATTTCTCAAGTTTCTGCCTAATTCTGTATCTCTTTGGTGGCCACAGTAATTGGGACTTTCTCTCCTGTATTTTCAGCCAGTGGGTTTGCATGCATGAAGGCCAGTAAGTGGTTATTTACTCAGATATAATTTATATACAGTGAGCATGTACCATTCAGTCAATTCTCGCTAGTTTACATCAAGATGTGGAACACTTCTGACACCCTGGACAGTCCCCTGTGTCTCTTCCCATCCAATGAAGGCTACTGATGCATTCTAAGTTGATAACCTAAATGTCTAATTGTCTAAGAAGGACAAGAAACAATAACCAACATAACAACTCCATTAGCGATTACCAGAAGATGACTAGTCCCAGAACAGCTTCCTGGAGGGCTACATTCTATACTCGCAGGCACCCCGTGTGGGACTCGATCCTTCAACGCCTGAGCAGGCGGCTGAACCGGGGTCCCATCGCACAGCACTTGTTCAGGGCACAGAGACCCAGGAAAGGAGTTTGACACCCTTCCCCTCACAGCGCCTCCAGGCCTCTATCTCCAGCGGTCCTGGTCCTTCCCCTCGGGAGCCACAGGACAGGGAGGGGGAAGCTTTGCCAGGAGAGGGAAGGAGCCCACAGGAGCGGGGCTGTGCCTGCTCTTCCATCAGCCAGTGCCTGGGTGCCCGGTGTCCTCATATTTAGGGGACAATCGGATACCACTGAAGCCAGGTTTATCACCCAAAAAATTATATCCATGAATTAATCCTACAGCATGCAAATTGTAAGGAAGTATTTTACATAAACCCTAGCGCATTAACTATAATACCTGAAAGCATTAGAGTGTTCTCTTCTGATGTGCCCGATTTAAAGTGCCCGCACAGCGAGGCAGCCTGTGGCGGTCGGCCTGCTCCTCCCCGCGAGCTCAGGCAGTCCCGGACTCCTGAGAGCTGCCCCAAATTGTTGAAAAGCGGGAGAAAGTTTAAGTTGTCCCCTAGTCCGGATCACATTCTCAGAAGACCAGATAAACTTTTAAGAACGGCTCTCCCCTAGCACAGAAACAGTTCCCAGCTGTCTGGTCCTCAGCAACAGCAATCTAGTTAGGATTCGCAGATGCACTCAGATAAGTGAGACTACAATTGTTCCAATCAACAACTTCCTCTATTGTCCTGTTTCTAATTTAAGGGTGAGTGATGCCAAAACATGTGACTTCCTACAATTCGCCATGTGGAAAGCTGGCTGCACACGGGACGTCACTGAAAGGTTGACTGCCGAGTCCTTTCTGACGGGCACCCCAAGCTCCAGGTCAAGTCCCAGACACCCCCTAAGAACCACAGCGGCTGACGGGATACAACGACGGCATTCAGCGATCAGCTCCCTGGGAAGGTAGTGGGTAAGGAGGGGACACCTGCTCACGCTGTGAGACTTAAGCACGTCCACCACTAACACCAGGCAGCCCACCCTTGAACAAGTTTTTAAAGTGGTATCAACTGTTAACTATTAAAATATTACCACCTGACTGGTGGTGGCACAGTGGATAGAGCATCAACCTGGAACGCCGAAGAAACCAGTTTGAAACCCTAAGGCAGAGGCTTGAGTGCAGGCTCGCCAACTTGAGCACAGGATTATTAACACGGTCCCAAAGGCCGTCACCTTGAGCCCAAAGGTCACTGGCTTCAGCAAGGGGTCACTGGCTCATCTTGAGCACCCTGGTCAAGGCATATATGAGAAAGCACACATATATGCCTCAATACACAACTACCGAGATGCAACTATGAATTGATGCTTCTCACTCTCCCTCCCTCCCAAAATAATAATATTGAATGTAAAACTATAATTGAAAAAATGTATATTAACTAGTAACCCTGTCTAATAGCTACTAGCACTCTCTCCAGAAGACCATGGCAGAGAAAACTGACTCACAGACAACACAGAGGCTGGGGAACCAGACACACAGCAGCAGGTAATAAAGATCAGCTTTCAGACCAAGAGTATAAAAAGATGTAACATCAAACCAAGCAAGTTCCAAGTACCCTTGATAAGAATGAAGAAAAAGAAAGTGTTCCGTCAAACCTGTTTCTAACGTTATTTCCTGAAATCAGTTAAGAAGTCCCACTGATCGCCAAAATCAAACCAATGTGTCACGAGAATGACAGGATGAGCCACACGCTGGGAGAAATATTTGCAAAGACACACCTGATAAAGGACTGTTACCCAAATTATAGAAAAAAGAAAGGAAGAATGAAAGAAAAAGAAAAGAACGAAGAAAGAAAGCAAAGAGAAAATAAGCAACCCAATTTAAACTGGGCGAATGCACTGGGACCCCCAGGAAAGAAGAGCCGGTGGCAGGCCAGCACACGCTGCAAGGCAGTCTAGTCAGGAGACGCTCCCCATCTCCTGCCATCAGGGAAACGCAAACTAACACAGCGAGGCACCACGACACACCTGCGAGAATGGCCTGGACCCGGAACACTGACCGGAACACTGACCGCACCAGACGCCAGAGGACGGGAAGCGGCAGGAACTCGGGAACGCACATCGGCGCAGCGCTCTGGGAGACAGCTTGGTGGTCCCCACAACACGAAGCATTCTCCGCACAATCCAGCCACTGTGCCCCTTGCTGTTTACCCACAGGGACGGAAAACATGTCCCCACGAAAACCTGCACACGAATGCTTACAGCAGCTTCCTTTATTCACCAGAACTTGGGAGCAACCAAGATGCCCTTCAGTAGGCGACGGATAAACAGACTGTGGTCCATCCAGACGTGGAACGTTATTCATAATTAGACAGAAATGAGCTATGAAGCCATTAAAAGACACAGAGGAACCTTCACTGCGTATGACTAAGTGAACAAAGCCAATCTGAAAGGGCTACACTCTGTGTGATTGCAACTGTATCACATCTCAGAGAAGGCCACACTGTGGAGACAGTAAAGAGATGTATTGCTCGGGGTGCTGGGGAAGATGGTGAGGTGATCGGAGATGTTATGCTAGGGCCGTGAAAACACTCTCCACGACCTGTGATAATGAACTATTATGGATAACATGGACACATGTTATCATACATTTGTCCAAACCCAGGCTAGAAACCAAACTATAGACCCTGGGTGGTTACAATGTATTAAAGTGGGTTCACCTGTTGTAACAAACTTGTCACTCTGGTGGAGATTATGACAATGGAGGAGACGCTATGCATGTCTGAAGATGGGGGGTGTGGTATATGGGAAATCTTCGTTGTTTCGTTTTGGGGTTTTCTTTATGAGAAAGCGGCAGGGTGGGAGAGACAGGAACACGGAGCTGCTCCTGTGTGTGCCCTGACCGGGGAATTGAACCGGCAACCTCCATGCTCCAAGGCTCCAGGGCAATGCTCCAACCAACTGAGCTATCCCACTGGGGCTTAATTTTTTTTTTTTTACTGAGTTTTAGAGAGGGAGGGAGGGAGAGAGAGGGGGGAAGGGGAAGGGAAGCATTTGTTGTTTCACTCAGTCGTGCATTTTTTTGGTTGCTTCCCAAGTGTGCCCTGACTAGGGATCGAACCCGCAACCTTGTTGTTGCAGGACAATGCTCTTAATCGACTGGGTTAACTGACCAGGGCCTAAAATCTCTGTACTATATGCACAATTTTGCTGTGGACTAAAATATGTTGTCTCTACAGTAAAAACAAATAAAAGAGACATGATCAAAACATTCTAAGCCTGACCAGGCAGTGGCGCAGTGGATAGAGCATCGGACTGGGATGTGGAAGACCCAGGTTCGAGACCCCGAGCTCGCCAGCTTGAGCGCGGGCCCATCTGGCTTGAGCAAAAGCTCGTCAGCTTGGACCCAAGGTCGCTGGTTCCAGCAGGGGGTTGCTTGGTCTGCTGAAGGCCCGCGGTCAAGGCATGTGTGAGAAAGCAATCAATGAACAATTAAGGTGTTGCGACGGCAATGAAAAACTAATGATTTGATGCTTCTCACCTCTCTTTATTCTTGTCTGTCTGTCCCTATCTATCCCTCTCTCTGACTCTCTGTCCCTGTAAAAAATAAATTAATTAAAAAAAAAAGAAATTAAGAGGCAGTCACACTTGAATGTTACTTATTTGAAAACTTTCTCACATTTGAAATTATCATGAACCTCCCTTCCTCTAGGGATTGTGTGTTACCCGCAGAAACCCAGGTTGGCTTCCTCTGACCTCTCTAGTCTAGGAGATGTGGGCTAAACAAATACAAAATTAACAACATGAACTTAATTAGGTATGTAATCCTGTGGTGTTCCCCAAACGCACAGCTCAATACCCATGCGGGTCAGTGTTTCTATGGTCTGGACGTTTGTGCTGCTCCCGAAATTCAAATTCATGCGCTGAATCCTACTCCTCAAGGTGATGGATCAGGAGGTGGTTGGTGCCTTTGAGTTGATGACATCACAAGGGTGGAGCCCTCATGAATGGGATTAGTGCCCTCATTAAAGAGACCCCAGAGTTGTCTGGCTCCTTTTGCCACGTGAGGACACAGCGAGAGGGGTTGCTATGAATCAGGGTGCAGGCCCCCTAAGACAGAAAGATGGTGAATCTCTGGTTGCTTGATCTTGGACTTCCCAGCCTCCAGAACTGTGAGGAATAACGCCTGCTATCTATAAGCCTGTCGCATTCTGCTGTGGGAGCCGAATGGACTGAGACCGTGCAAATCAGTCTGCATCAGAACAGCCTACGGATCACATTTAAAATGCAGGCTCCTGCCTGACCAGGTGGTGGCGCAGTGGATAGAGCGTAGGACTGGGATGCAGAGGACCCAGGTTCAAGACCCCGAGGTTGTCAGCTTGAGCGCGGGCCCATCTGGCTTGAGCAACAGCTCACCAGCTTGGACCCAAGGTCACTGGCTCCAGCAAGGGGTGGCTCGGTCTGCTGAAGGCCCGCAGTCAAGGCACATGTGAGAAAGCAATCAATGAACAACTAAGGTGTTACAACAAAAAACTAATGATTGATGCTTCTCACCTCTCTCCGTTCCTGTCTGTCTGTCCCTATCTATCCCTCTCTCTGTCCCTGTAAATAAAAAAAAAAGAAAAGAAAAAGTGCCCCTGCTCGGACAGGACATTCACTGCCGCCACTCTAGATAGAAAAGATCAAAAGCTTAACTATAACTTAAATCTTTTAATAACCTAGCCTTTGACCATTTTATGCTCAAGAAAGTCAAGGACACTTCAGAAACCAAACATGACATCTCTCACACCTGACATCCCTCTTTATTTGCATTCCTTTTGATCAGTTTGCAGTGACCTTGGTTGGGGAGAGGTAGGGGAGGGAAGGGATATGACTGTGTGACTGTGTGTGTGAGTGAGACAGACGGAGAAAGAGGGAGGGAGGAGAGGAGGGGAGAGAGAAGTGGGGCAGGAAGCACCAGTGATGCTTCCCATACGTGCCTTGACCAGGGCAAGCCTGGGGCTTTGAACAGGTAACCTCAGTGTTTCAGGTCCACACTCTATCCACTGCCCACCACAGGTCAGGTGTTAACTATTTTTGAAAAGTCACCCCATCTGTCAGATAAATCACCACAGCTCCGAATTCCACACTCATGTAGAATTTTTATGAATTATTATACTTGAATGAGGTTGAGTCTGAATCCAGAGGCTCTCAGGTGTGACCTGGGCTTTTGGAGCATAAAACACTGAGGGCTGGGAGCCCTGGCCGGCCGGCTCAGCGGTAGAGTTTCAGCCCAGCGTGTGGAAGTCCCAGGTTCGATTCTTGGTCAGGGCACACAGGAGAGGCACCCATCTGCTTCTCCACCCTTCCCTCTTCCCTTTCTCTCTCTCTCTCTCCCCCTCCCACAGCCAAGGCTCCACTGGAGCAAAGTTGGCCCGGGGAACTGAGGACAGCTCCATGGCCTCCACCTCAAACACTAGAATGGCTCCAGTTGCAATGGAGCAGTGCCCCAGATGGGCAGAGCATCGCCCCCTGGTGGGCATGCCAGGTTGATCCCGGTCAGGCGCATGCAGGAGTCTCTCTCTCTCCCTACTTCTCACTTCAGAAAAATACAAAAGCCTGACCAGGCGGTGGGGCGCAGTGGACAGAGCATTGGACTGGGATGTGGAGGACCCAGGTTTGAGACCCCGAGGTTGCCAGCTTGAGCACAGCCTCATCTGGTTTGAGCAACGCTCACCAGCTTGAGCCCAAGGTCGCTGGCTCCAGCAAGGGGTTGCTCGGTCTGCTATAGCACATCCAGTCAAGGCACATGTGAGAAATCAATCAATGAACAACTAAGAAGCCGCAACAAAAGAATGGATGCTTCTCATCTCTCTCCCCTCCTGTCTGTCCCTATCTGTCCCTCTCTCTGCCTCTGCCACAGAAGAAAAATACAAAAACAGAACACCGAGGATCAGGGTTACAGGTGGCAACCTCCAAGCTGTCACCTACCTGTCCGTCAGGGCCTCAGTGCTGCACCTAACACCAGCGCAGCCCGGTGCACCCATCCCAGACAAGTGGGGAGGCCTCTGTGGGGCCCACTTTCTCAGTGGTCATAGACAGCAAAGGCCTTCCGCCAGCCCAGGGGCTTCCTGCCCCCTTAACAGCAGGCAGAGGACCACCTGTGGCTCCCACCACCAGAGATCCACTGTGGCTGACCCCCAAGACTTGTGGCTCCAGGGAAAGGCAGAGAACACAATGGGACACGGGTTCAAATCAACCCAAAACAGACAGCTGAAGCCACCTCAAGTGCTGCGCTAAACCAGAGGTCAGACCTGCAGGACGTATCACAGCACCCGGGCCACACTGCATGAACTGTGTATGCTTGGTAGGGAGGTGGCTCAGGAGAACAGCTCTTCCAAAGGGCACAAGAGGCGTCCCAGGACATGAGACAACAGGCCAAGTGCAGGATTAACACTATCTACTCACAGGGTCCTGGATTTTCTCTGCCAGCTCCCCTCACCCGCTCCCCCCACACCAGAAGCCACTTTTCCATCTTCAAAAACAAGTAACAAAATTGCCAGCAGAGCCATGGAATCCAACCAGGAACAGGGACCGGCTGTGGGTTCCACCGTCGCACACCTCCCCAACCTCCCAGAACCGCACCTCTAGGAACACACAGCGCGATAGCAGGTGGACGTGAACACCAAACCCAGGTTCACAGGCTCCCGACCCCACTCCAGAGACACTGGGAGGGCTGGGCCCCTCCCACCACACTTCAGCATCCCACGTACAGCCGCAGGGGCTGTGCGAGAGCCCACGGGCCGGGACACCTCCCACAGCGCCCGACAGACGGTGCCGTCACCTGCAACACCCCTTCACAGCGAGCAGAACAGAACGAAACTAAATGGGCAAACTCTAGTGACAGTTTACACAACAGTGAATGTTTCTAACACTGCACTTAGCAAAGCACTCACTCCACGGCCTAAAACGTAGGAGCTGGCCAAGACCCTTCTAGACGGAATCCATCTTCCTCTTCCACTAAAGCGGCTACTGAGAACCGGACAAGGCATGCTTAAGGGAAAATTATATGCAAACGAGGACAAACTACCCCCCAAAATATTTTCTGCCACATTGTCCTGCTAACACCCCGAGAAATACGCTCACTTCACTTTTTGCATGTGACCTTTAAGGGGTGTTCCTGGATTTGCACAGTCAGCTGAGTAGGACGGTTTTGTTTTTTAATTAAAAACCAGTGACGGCTCTCTCTTCACTCCTCCATCCCCGTGGGCTAGTGGAAGCTCTGACTGCCATGGAAACAAGCAGCAGGCTTTCCCGCTGTGCAGCTCCTGGAAGGCCCACGGGCGACCACTGCCAGTGGTGCAGCATCGCGCAGCCTCTCTCCAGACGTCGGATTACTCCATCCGGGCGCCAGGCCAGGCACCAATACACTTGGTCTCCATCGCTCGGGACGTGCGAGAGAGGCAGGTCGCAAGCTGCCTAAGGACACTCGTAACCACCAAATGATGTTAAAATATAAAAATCCCTCATGTTACGTATATATAATCAAGAACTGACCTCAAATACAAAAGCAGAATTAAGTACTAGTGCTAACGACTGCAAGGATGTAATGAAATCTTTTGGTGGTACTTATATGAAAAATCAAATCAAAGCAGGTTCCAGGTTCGGGGTTTACCCTAAGCAAAAGAAGACGCAGTGCAGAGGTCAGCACTGGGAACAGTCTAAGCATGTGGAATTACGGGAGTTATGATGTGCTTCAGATAAACACCCGCAGTGGAGCACTGGATAGAGCAAGGTGCCAGATTCAAAACCCCCGAGGTCGCTGGCTTGAGGGTGGGATCATCAGCATGACCCCATGGTCTCTGGCTTGAGCTAGGGGTCACTGGCTCGGATGGAGCCCCCCGGTCAAGGCACATATGAGAAGCAATCAATGAACAACTAAAGTTGACACAACTATGAGTTGATGCTTCTCATCTCTCTACCTTCCTGTCTCTTTCTCTCTTGCAAAAAAGGTCAAGATTTTTAGAGAGGGGAAGTATGAAATATACTTGAAAAATATCAAAATCAAAACTAGTGTTTTTAAAAAGGTAAATTTTTGAGGAAGAGAACTTACATATATGGCTTGTCCTGGGGTGAAATTTATTCTCACTTTCAAGGACCATAAACAGCAGCATCAATATCAGTCCTCACTGACCTCCTTACACACCTGAGGCTTGGGTTACAGGTCAGCAGCATGGAGCTGGGACCAGTCAGCTCTGTACCACATACAGAACAGCATGGCTTTACTAAACAAGCACAAAAACCGGTCTAAAGGCAAGCTCCCAGGCACTTGGAAAGCCCTCCTGTCTTGGGGACTACGTCCATCTTCTGGCCTCCTGTCTCAACTCAGAGAAGTGGCTGGGGGCAGGGGCGGACAGCTCTTCTAGAAGGGGACGGGGGACGAGCCTGTTCCCACTTTCCCTGACTGTATAAAACAAGATGACAAACCCACAAACCGTCGCCTCCACCTCCAAAGAGATGAGATACCCCTTAACCTGGAGGTCCCCAACTTTCTGGGGTGCAGAGACCCAGTCTGGTAGCTATTCTCCCACTGTCTGGAGGTCACTACTCAGAAGGGCCTCCTGGGGGATTAGACGGCTGGCGTGCCCAGCGCACGCACTGCTATCACGTCGGGAATGAGTCCTGGCAGTCCTGGCATCGTCAAAGATGCCTTCTTAAAAAGCAGGGTCCTTTCAACACGTATCCATAGCCTTAAAATGTGAGTTCCTTTTTAAAAAGGGGTTCCTGAACCCAGTTCCACCGTGTGCGGAGGCTTCCCCACACCACAAGCAATTTTCAGACTCCAGCAGCGTGTGCAGAAATTCGGCTCAGTTCTGACACTGTCTATTCGGACACAGAATCGGGTTACACAGCTAAAGGGCTCGGTCCCGCAAGCTGCCCTGCACCTCAGACGCCTGTACAGAGTCCGGGTTACCTGTGCTCCCGACCAACTGGCTACACGCCAGACAGAGGGTCCTAGGGTGCCCTCCTCCCTTGGGTTCAAATAATTTGCCAGAAAGGCTCCCAGAACTCAGGAAAACCCCTTTACTCACTAAATTACTGATTTATTCCAAAGGATAGTAAAGGATGCAAATCAACAGCTAGATGGAAAGACACCCAGGGTGAGCTCCCCAACAAAGAAGCCTCTGTCCTCGTGGAGCTTGGAGGCCAGCACATTGGCACGCAGAGGTGGTCTGGTTTCACGCACCAAGGGGCTGTCCGCTAGGGTCTTCACAGAGGCTCAATACTGGTACTGATGGACTAAGTCCTGGGCCCCTGGCAACGGAACTCCAACTCCAGCCCCTCTCCCCACCCGAGGGTTGGGGGAGGGGGAGAGGAAATGAAAATCCCAACCCTCTAAGCACATGGCTGGCCCTCCTGGCAACCAGCCCCCACCCTTGGGGGCTTTCCAAAAGTCACCTCATTAGTGTAACAAAAGACACGTTACCCTTCTCCACACCTAGGAAATTGCAAGGGTGTGAGGGGAGCAGCGAGCCAGGAGCTAACTGCACAGGAGACAGAGGGTGCTCACCATGATGAAGTCATCTTTGCGGGGCACCGCTAACTAACCTGACGCTTCCTGAACAGACCTGTCAGATAGAGATGGCATGGCCACACACAACCGTGCTGCGTGACTTCTTGTGGACACGGAGGTGCCCCTAATATTAAGTGCAAGACGCAGGCTGTAAACCAAGCACGTGCGGCCACATCAGAAGAAAAGGTGTCATCACTGGGTGATCCCCAATTATGTTCTTTCTGCTTCTGTAACAACCTAAAATTTATTTTTAATAAAAACAGCAAGTTACCTTTAAAAATAATTTTCTGGTTAGCCTGTCGAAACATCCTAAGATCTTGGTATGTGGTCTGACACTCAGGGTGTTTCACAACGCTGAATCTCAGATGGTCCAGACAGTGCCAACAGGGGAGTCCCCTGCCACGGTGCCCCTAGGAGGGGCAGAGGGGGAGGGGTGGGACAGCAGGCCTGAGAGCAGCCACCTTTGGACTCACTGAGCTACTAGGAGGTCCACTAGGAGGTCTGGACTCAAATGGTGACCAAGAACCACCCTGAAGCCAGCCCCGACCTGACACCAGCTCTGAAGCGACAATGTTGTGTGACCCTCCCGTGTCCTGGGGCACGGAGACTGCCTGCTCCTACTGCAGCCTGGCACGGCACTGCACTCGGCACCGACTCCAGCTCTCAATCACGACAGGCCTTTCCACTCAACAGCCTGTCACCCTCTTGCAGCTCAGACTGCGCGCCACTGGACTGAAGTCAAGCACCACCCCGGCCACATGGCGACCTGCTTTGTTCCCCCTGGATTCTCCCACAAGGGCTAACCGTGGCGGGCCTCGCCTGCCAGGCACAGTGCCTGTCGGGGAGAAAGGGGAGTCAACCGCCCCTCTCTGCTCTCCAGGCCAAGAGACAAGCCAGAAGCCCTGTACCATGGCTGGGACCACGGGGTAAGAAGCTGTGCTTCTCGCCCTGGCCGGACAGCCTGGTTGGCTAGAACACCGTCCCAATGCACAGGGGCTGTGGGCCTGACCCCAGTCAGGGTACACACAGGGACAGACCGATGTCTCTATCTCCCTCTCCCTCTCTCTCCCTAAAACCAATCAGGTTTAAAAAGCAGCAGCCCTGCTTCCCGTCCAGGTGGTGGGCGGCCCCTCCCGTGCCTGTGGCCCAGGCTCGCTGGGCTCGCTGGGACCCCAAAGCCAAAGGCCTCATTTGGGTTTCTCCACTGAACCCCCTGACCAACAGGCACCTGCCCAACTCAGTCGTTCCTGGGTGCTGATGGCCCAAAGCCTACGCACTGCCCTCCAGGCTCGGATTACTGCTTGTGAGCCAGCAGAGGGATGTTGCCACCAGCCAGCGCCAGGACGACGAGCCCAAACCCACAAGGAGGCCCAGCCTCCTGCAATCCCGGGAGCGCTCGGCAGGCTAGCCGGTCCCAAGCACATCAGAAGTACGCACGCCACCTTCTGCAAAATGAGATCCCACACCAGACGGTGTGGGTCCACACGCAGCCAGCCCGACGTGGCTGCAGATCTCCTCGTCCACTGTTCGGGAGGCCAGCAAACTCCACTGTGCAGGTCAAATAAGGACCGAAGTGAAGGTGAGCAGGGGCCACAGGTCCAAGCACAAACACAAAGAATGACGCCCAACTTCCCGGAAGAGCAACACCCTGCCACTAAGCAGGACAAACGCCCCTGAAAGCGAAGCGCGGGATTCATTAAAGCCTAGGAAAATAAAGAAAACTCCGGCCCAATGGCTTTGCAGACACAAACACACTTCATCTAGGGAAACTCAACGTGACAGTACACTGAATGTGCTCGAACAAAAGGGCTTAAAAGAGATCAGGTTTCCCTCCCACTGGAAATGAGGGTGCTTCAGCCGCCACACTCCCCATGCGAGAACCAGGTCCTGTCCGTCCTGAGCACACCTCTGCACCTCCCGGGGGGGGGGGGGCTGCAGTCCTCAAACCACACGGCACCTGGGCCCCACGCGTTAAGTACGTGAACACAGCACTAACCAGTTTGGATGAATTTCCAGTAAAGGGGAGGGGGACAGAGTCCCCGTGTGGGACGATGCAAACGTTCTGGAGACGGATGGTGGTGAATGGCTGCACAACCATGTGAACGGACTTCCGACGCCACAGAACTGTACCCTTTAAAATGGTAACTCTCGTGTTTAGGTATATTTCACCACAACAGAAAGTAGAAGTGGTATGAGTGACACTTCTAGAAAGCGACCTGGAAAGTCACGTTAGCAGGAGAGTGGGGGTTTCCCTGGAGGAACCCAGTGTGCCCTCCAATAATCCAAGCGCGGACTCTGAAGGCACAAGCACGCTGGAGCACGGACAGGGATGAAGACCGGAGGGCAGTGTGGCAACAGCAGCAGCACAGAGCACTGCCCACCACCCGGCTCCAGCAGTGAGTCAGGAGACAGAAGCAAACAGGGGAGCCGCAAGTCAGCAGCACAGTGAGTCAGCTGACCCCGGAGGAAGTGCTGGGCCCCAGCTAAGTTCTCAGCAGAACACAAACAGAACTACGCAGGCAGGCCTCGAGAGAGCTGGGCCCGGGCCTTGCTGGGTGCCCCTGCTCAGGTGGGGGCCACTCTGACCTGTCTGATGAGGCCAGGGAGCACGCCACACGGCCAGAGCAGTGCACCTCGGGCCCTCTGTCCCCATCCAGGGCCAAGCTCAAGGGTCATGCCTGGCCTAGCACCCTTACTGGGCTCCCCCAGCCCGAGGCGGAACTCGCTTCCAGAATGCCCTCCCCCGACCTGCCAGGCCCACATCATGTGGCAGTCCCCGCAGACCTGGCTGGCCCCGTCCTCCGCCCCCCGCCCCCGCCCACACCTGTGCAGTGAAGCAGCAGCCCAGGCGGTGCTCCTGAACGTGAACGTGGGAGCACCAGCCCAAGCTGGGCCGCGAGGCAGCCAAGTCGAGGAAATGGGTTCTGGATTAGATCCAGTGAGTGGCTCTCTGTATTGAAAAGTAACATCCTCAGGAAAGGATTTTACTAGAATTGTTTTTAATGGTGTGAAGTTCACTACCAGCGTCATTTTCCTTCAGTCCTGAAACCCCTGAGCACCCCCAGACACCATCTACCTATCCCACAGTCTTGTTGTTCACATCCCATTTGCTGTCACGGTGAGGCCAGTTCTGATACCCCTGGAAGGAGGTATCTCCAGCTCTAAAGGGGCAATTCATAAAAAGGCAGGGTTCCAGTACAAAGGGCACATTCCTAAAAAGCCGGCCAATCATAAAATGAGTAATACCTGAATGTAATTACAAGACCAGCTCCCGCCAACTCTCCCCTCCCCCAGCACGCAACTAACTTGCCAGGAACAAACAAATACCACAAAGATAAAGGCCTCTTTACAAGAACAGCGAAACAAGTCTATCTGTTAACAAAAACTAACTGTTGAATTAAAGGTTGCAAGTTCAAACACAATCTGGCTATTGTAAACAGTGCCTCAGTTTATCAATGTAACAATAACTCTCTTTCAGAGGTTGATCAAGTTCTCTGCAAATACTAGCCTTCCAGCATTTTTAAGATACTTCGCAGGATAAATATTAGCTCGGGACTTGCCTACTGAGAAGTGAAAGCTGCCAGAGAAGCAGTTTTCCACAGAGAAAGAGAAGCAGCAGCCAGCCAGTGCCGAAGGACTGGGCTGCAGCTGCTCTGCTGACCCTGCCCCGAGCCCACTGGGCACCCAGCACAGAGGCCAGGGCTGCCGCTCTGCCACCGGCAGGGGCACAGTGCCAGGCATTCAACAAACCACTGGCAGACAGAACTGGAAAACGGAGCTAATTAAAAGGAGAGATCTTAAGACAACCACTGGGATGAAGAAGAATGAGCATTGCAACTAAATGCCATTTAACTTCTTGAAAGACAGTCAAGTAGTCGGGGTGACAAACACAGAACAGGGAGCAGAGTGGGCCAACCCCCGACGCACGGGACTTGCCATCAGCGGCCAGGCTGGGTGGGCGCGCAGGAGGTGGGCCCGTTCTGCCAATTCTCACCAGACGCCAGATGTCACTCCCTAATGTCACCTGGGAGATCTTACATTCAAAGCTCTGGCTTGGACAAAGCCAGGCACAGCACAGTGCCCTGAAAAGCTTCCCTGAAGGGACCAGTTCAGTGAGAACAAGAGCAGCCCCTGGGGTCATGGGGGGTGGGGGAAGGTCAGGCTCAGCCAAGGTCCCACAAGACCCCGTCCAAGGACTCCCAGCCACGCCCTTCTCCTTCCCAGGTGCCTTCTGAAACAAAGCAGTGCGTCTGAAAGGAGCTAGGCTACCATGACTACAGAAAGTGGTGCAGAGGAAGAGACAGCCAAGTCTGAATCACAAACGTGTCACAACCGCTGTGACTCCATACTCACCCTCAGGTCCCCATCGGAAAGTGGGACAACCCCTACAAGACTGTTCTGAGGACTCAGTGACCCAGATGACCACCTGGTGCCCAAATGAAGCATGGCCTCAGTAAAGGGCCCTCACTGGAGCGGATGGCGGCCACGCCCAATGACATTCCAGTAACACACTGTTGGAAACTTCCTGAGTGAATCAAGTCCTTCCTTCCACCACACCGGGATATGTGGTCCAGTTTCAGGACTCGGCCCTAAGAGAGGACAGAGGGTGGAGAGCCGTCTCACCATGGACGGGTCAATGAACAAGCTCACGTGTTGTTTGAAGGGCCCCGAAGAGTCAGCTAGTTGAGACAACAGCATTGGTTTTCTGAAGGTTTACCCAGAGCAACCATTAACAGAAATAACTTTTTGAAAAACGAAAATGTAGGTTAAAGTGTTTCTCCTCAGTGATCAGACACTAAGTGTAGCCTGCTGTGTCCCTGACAGCCCAGAGCTCGTTAGGCCTGTGACAGGACAGCTCTCCGTCTTCTGCGCAGTGCCCCCTGCCACTGGGGGCATGGACCCAGAGGGACGGGGGTCAGCCAGGGAGACAGGCGCGCTCAGATGGTAGGCAACATGGGCACAGCACCTCACAGTCTAGAGCAGGGCCTTCCCGCACTGAGGCACCTAAATCTGGGGGAGCAGAGCTAAGGGAACCCCGCGTCTACATACAAAGCCAGAGAAAGATGGGCCGGAGGAAAGGAAGGCACCTGCAGTCAGGAGCCCGGCCGCACGCAGGGCAGACTGGCTTTTCCGCAGGGGCAGGTACTTCCTGGCGACGGGGACACCCACCGTGGAGAGCACCCTGGGGGTGGGAGGTGCCATGCAGCAAACCCAGGGTGTGGAGGCCCGGGAGCGGCCATCAGTACAGAGGCAGGGGCAGGAGCACAGACTTGGTCCGGGTCAGCTGGAGCTTCAGAAAGCCTGGAGCAAATGTAACAACCGGCTCGGCACTCCTCTGGACACAGGACACTCATCCAGCAATAATCAGGGTCCAGGCCAATGACTCTGAATGCTGGGAGGAGCTCAGAGATGACCCTGCCCAGCCCAAGCCTCAGAGAAAACAAGCTGGGGAGCGAGGAGCTCCTGGCAACGATGCCGAGTGACCCTGACGCCTGCTTCTCCTGCCCCGCCAGCTGCCACCATGCTGGCGTCCTCAAAGCTTCTGGAGGCTCGCCTGTGCTGACAAGGCTCTGTGCGCCTGTGACCAATGACACTGGTCCTAAGCCTGCCGGCCCCTCTCCACTCTCCAGGCTGTCCCGCCCCCACCTGGAGTCCTGTCCCAAGCACTCTCCTGGTGGCTGACATGCGGGACCCCTTCCTACTTTTCCCAGCATGAGGACAGCCAGGGCGTGAAGGGAACCTGGGCTTCTGTGCTTAGCTCAGCCCTCCTGCTCTGGTCCCCTCCCCCTCCAAGACAGCAAATGTGCCCTAGTCACTGTCCAAGGCCACAGCTACAAACAACAGACAACCTCCAAGAAGCCGGCCACCGTCCTGTGGAGGCAGCCGCTGCGATGTGGGACCATGTTGCTACAGCCGGCTGAGTTCCCCTGGTGCCAGGATAAGTGGACACAGGTCTGGTGCCTGAGCTAGCTCACGTTCCTCCTAAAGCTCCAAGGTTACTTCTCGCCCGGGCGCCGGCGAGTGGGCCGTGCTGGGCGAGACTGGATTAGAGGTGGCGGGACAGGGTCTGCGGGACTTAGCACAGCCTCCCACCTAGTCCAGCAGGTGCGGCCGGTGCCAGACCCTGAGCAGATCTGTCAGCCAACCTCTGCCCAGGCCAGGTGGCCAGCAGGTGTTCCTGGCCAAGGCCGCAGATGGAGAAAGGCTTCATAAATCGGCCTGACCACCCCTGGAGCATCTGCTATCTTCCTGTCTGCTGTACCCACAGCTTGTCACAAGCCTTGCTACTGTGCCCTAAGACCTAACCACCCCGCAACACCCCACCCTAAGCTGATGCAGGGCCTTCACGCCCGCCCGCATCCCGTGTCCCCTCAGACTCCCTCCCAGCCCATCGACAGCTTCTAGCCCAGGGCCCAGGGCCCAGTGGGAGCAGAAGGCAGAATGGAGGACAAATGAGGAAGCTCTCAACATCACAAGCTCGAATGTCTCTACTTCTGCAGAAATTCCAGGGGGTCCACATCAGCTCTAACTCGGCCTGCACTTTAGAAAGGTCCCGGGGGCCACCAGGTGACGGGCACCAAAGGGACTGCAGTCAGTGGGCTCTGCGGCCCAAGCGCGAAGCTTCCGGGGCTCTCCGTCAGCCGCCGCCCTGCAGCTTGAAGGCACAGGAGACGGTGGCCAGGCGGACATAGCCTGCACACCACCTTCACAGGCCCCGCAGCAAACCCGAGCCCAGGCCCGGCACGCAGGCTCTGGGTGATGCAGTTTCAGCTATGGAATCACGAACACGCTCCTGGGAAGCAGGGCCCTCAATGAGACAGAAAGAGGCGGCACGGATGTCTTTTCGAAGCTCTTCCCTTGCGGACGTGCGGAGCAACGTTTCCTCACGGCTCTCAGGGACGCCTGTGAGCCCTCTGCCCTGAAATCACGTGGTGCCCGGGCCCGGCCCGCCACCGCACACTGGCGACGCTGTGAGCTGCCCGGGTGAGCCCACGTGCCTGGCCTAGGCGTCCCCGAGGAAAGCAGGGCACAGGGCCACGGGCAGGTGTGCCGCGGCGGCAGCAGGGCCTGGCTGCCGGCCCTGAGAGGACCTGCTCGGGCACACCCGTCACGTCGGGACGGAAAGTTGGCCGGGGCCGGGAGGACGTCTGGCATCTATAAAAGCGTTCCTCCCGGGGGAGCCTCTGGAGACAGACTCCAAGATACTTCATTCTTTCCCTTATTTGCCGCTCTGAAAAATAAGCTGTCCCTCCTATTCTGAAATGGAATACGGGTCAGAACCTTCTACAGTGAATAGTGACCCACAGAGAGGGGTCACCAGATCCAAAATATTTCTCATCTGGCCAGTGGCCCAAAGTAACTCTATTCTGTTTATCTGGTTGTAGCAGAGCTCCCTGGGGGACAGGAAACCCATCCAACACCACGCCGTCTGCGTCCGCCCAGCCCCGAGAAAAGGCTGAGAGGCAGGGAGCCTCCGGCTCGCTCAGTGGGTACTCCTGGTGCAACCCCGCCCCACCCCGGGGCCCTTCCCTCTGCAAGGAAACACTGCCCCCTGAGCCATGTGGGTCTCTGTCCACCAGTGCTCAGGCCCCAGCAAGGGCCCCTCTGTGAGAACAGTGTCCTGCAAAGGCCAGCACAGAATGAGAAAAGGGGCTGGCCAACCACCTCAGCCCCAGCCCTGGGCCAGCAGCCCCGTGAGTGTGAAGGATATGCCGGTTCCTGTAACAGCAGCCACACAGCCACCACACACAGCGTCCCCACCCACCTTCCTTGGTCACAGCACCTCCCAGGCTTCCTCGGAACATCTGAGTCCGAGTCCATGACTTACTTACCTGCGGCTGCCCTCACCTGCCCTGGAACAAGGCAGCTCCCCACTTTTCTTCCAACCGCACCTGCCGTTCAACCTTCGGGACTCATCACTGAGTCCCTATGCAGGTGACAGGTCTCAACTTGGCCCAGGCCGGAGCATGACCCGCCCTCCTAAGAAGAGCTCGATGGGAAGATGGGACACCCCCCCGCCCTGGCTTTAAGTCCCACCACAGCAAACTGCCTCCAACAGATTTACCCCTGAACCCCTGGGAGGCCAGCACTCTGGCCAGCGCACCATGGTCACTTGAAGACACTTTCTGAGGCTGCGCACAGAACCTACGTGGGAAAACATGGGGCAACGAGACAGAGAGGCCCACAGAGGCGGCAGAGGTCAGTACGGACACTGACGAGCAGGAGCAGTGCCCTCTCCCTCAGCCATGGCTCTCGGGTCCAGGATGGCCACAAACATGAGGTCCCCGTCTTTCCCAGAGAACCCGAGGACATGCAAGAATGGGTCTGAGCAACAGTTCAAAGGGAACACCCTCAGCACTTCTAGACACCCCATGTCAGTCCATAGCTATGTGTCCCCAAGACACTGCTTCTCAGAACATACCCACGCACAGCATGAAGGGGGGTGTCACAGGCGGCGCTGGGGGTCCTTGGGGGCTCCTCCCCATCACTGACTGCACATACAGCATGGGAGGCTGACAGCCCGGCCTGGGGGAGCTGCTACTACCCTCCTGGGGAGCCCCATATTCCCTGGTGAGAGCCACCTCAAAAGGGCGTGAGGACAACGGGCAGGCCCCAGCTCTCCAGGGGCACTGTGCCCAGGGAGGCATGGGTCAGAGCTCACTACCCTCCTCTTCTTCCCCCCCTTCTAGAAGGAGCTGGGGACAGAAGGGAGGAACTGTGCTGCCTTGGGCACAGGCAGCCAGCCATCTTCCCTGGAGCCCACAGCCCGGGAGGAGCACCCGACAGCCCGGGAGGAGCACCCGCCGCCCCGTGTGGCGAGCCAGGTGAGGTGGGCAGGCGCGCCTCTCTTATACCTTTAAGCACGCTCTGTACTCAGACCAACTGCGACCCTTTCCAGAGCAGGGGGCAGTGCAGGAGCAAGTCTCCCACTGAGGCACAGTGAGGCGGGCACCAGTGAAGCCGGCCCCTGCAGCGTGCCAGGAGATGGGCCTGTCCCGGCCTTAGCAGCCCTCCCCCGCCCCCAGCGAGACCATGAGGAAAGCAGAAGGAGTTGCTCTTCACAAACCGCCAGCCAACTTAAAGTGACACCCCATGACTGGGTCACCACGGCCTGCACGGGGCTCGACCTTCAGGCAGGGCTGCACCCCTGGACAGAGCACTAGAAAGGCGGAGGCAGCAGAGCGGGACCCCAAGAACACAGATAGCCAGATGGCCAGGCGGGGACCGAGCACCTGCCCCTTGTCTTCCACAAGCTTTGACCCTAGCCCTGAGAGACAGGCCAGGGCACTCTCACCCCAGGACAGGGGCCTGCAGCAGGCACAGTATAAACTCGGCACACGTCACTTTTTCTTCAGGACTGGGGCTAAGAGAGTGAAGACAGAACCACAGCTGACAGACTTTTCCTTGCAGGTATAACTTACAGCATCATGACTCAGCTGCCCTGGTGGCCTGCCTGATAGGCGAGGTCACCTGGATGCAGAATGGTTTCCTCAAGAGGGAACAACCTGCACGCAGGGCAGGGACGGTGCGCTGTACCCCTCCCGCACCAGAGCCACCTTCCTGGCCTCCCTCCTCCAACCCTCCGTGGTACACCTGGACTCCAAATTTCTTCCAAGAAAGAGTCCCCCAGCCAAGATGCTGGCCTTCTGGCCTGGCTGGTTGAACAACCAAGGAAACATAGTTACCTACAAATAGAAAAATTATTTATGTACTTGATTACAAAGGTTACTTTTTTGGGCATCTGACAAGTCTATCAAGAAAGAAATTGAGGCCATAGAAGGTTCACTGCCATCTGTCACCAAACTACCCTCCTGTAAGAGCGATGGGCTGCTGCTGGGCCAAAGGCCACTCAGCTGAGACCTGTCGCCCTGAGTGGTGGCCAGAGCTCACTGCTGGCATCTCCTGCACTCCTGGCTCCAGCGAACAGGTGGTCTCAGGTTTCCCCGGGGCACAGTCCATGGGAGACACACGAGCCCCCGGACAGGGTGCACGGCCGTGAGAGGTGGGGGACCCCGCAGTCACACTTGTCCCACCATCCAGCCTACAGGAGGGTCCCCCCTAGCTCACGCAAAGTGCTCTCTCCCACTGCTCCCAGCATTCCAAAGCAATCCAACTCTCCAACCAGATACCCACCTCTTACCGCAAACCAGTGGCTCACCAGCCCCCACCCAGCTATTCATCTGTGCCCCCTTTAGCAGTCCGTTCGCACACGTGAGGAAGCAACGTGCTGTGACAACGCCCACCAGAACCACACGCTCCCACCTGCTTCCTTCCCTTCGGGAAGGTTCTGGACTCCACAGCACCTGCAGAACAAGCAGCTCTCTGGTCAGGCATCACCAGCCAGTGCCCACAGCCACCTCCAGCCCTGTGTCCTCTGCTCAGCCCCACTTGGCCTACTGTCTCCCCCTCCAAGCCCTCTGCCTCTTCCACTGCTCAAGGCACGCGCCCACCAACCTCCAGCAGAGAGCCCTCTGTGCCCCAGGGGACAGCGCTGTCCCCGAGAATACTGCACCTGCAGCAGCTGAAGCTCCACATCAACTCGAGCCTCACCAGAGCCCAACGCAGGGCATCAGTACCACGGGTACAGGTGAGGAAACAGAGGCACACAGGGCTAAGCTGCTGCTGGGAAGGAGAGCCACCACAGCCCAGCCAGGGGCACTTCCTCTCAGAGCCGGTTAACACAGTGTCACCCGGGGGCTGGGCAGCTGGCAGGAGTGGGAGGGAAGGGTCTTGTTTTGTGGTGTGGGTGTCAAGTGTCCCAGGAATGTGCCAGCCTGGCATGCAGATTATTGCCAGCTGAAATCAAAGCCCAACACACTTGAGGAGGGTTTGGTTTCTTTAAGCCCCCCCTTTCCATCTTGAAGAGGTTCAGACTTAGAAAACCTGCTTCAGGAGGGGACTGGAAGCAGAAGCACAGTAATAGCGCTTTCCCCTTAGCGAGAGGCAGGACGGACCCAAGCAGGGGGCCTGTTGGCTGTATCTAACCCCTTCTCCCCCACACACACAGTCCCACAGCCCCTGGGCTCCCAGTGAGGACGCTGTTTGCCACTCTCTGGGCTACCTGTCAAGAATCCACCTTCACTTCTGAAATCTAAGACCCAATCCCCTACCCCCTTTTTAAATGTTCTCACGAATGACATATAAACCCAGTTTTGCTTCAGTGTTCTTGGCATTTCTGTGCTTGTGTGAGCTCGTGCACACACATCACAACCTGACTGTCTCCTATGCATCTGCTACTTGTCGCCTGAATTACTCCACCAGGCAGAAGAACTAAGGAGGTTAGGGGAAGCTTCTGGCCCCTGCAGCGGGAAGGTGCCCGGCAGGCAGCTGGACAGACATACGGGACTTGCGGGCTAGGTCAGAGATGGGAGTCGGTAAGCAAGGGGGGGGGGCAAGAACGGGGCTGAAGGGGCGTGAGCACACGCACGCACACGGTCTGGCGGACGAGGGGGCTGGCTGGGCGTGCCCCTTCTTCTGGAAGAGATCCAAGCGCGGCCCACTCAGACCCTCAGTTTAAAACAGCCCTTACTTCACCTTCCGCACAGCACGAGCAGCCATGAGAGCAAAGTGCACACTCACAGTGACGTCAGCGGGCTCGTGACTGCCCACTGGGACAAGGACTCTCCTCTCTGGGGCTGAGATGGGTCACAAGCAGGTTGCCGAGAATCACCAGGAGCCGCTCCCACTAAAGCTGTGTCCTCTTCACTGGAAGAGTGCGAAGAGGTGATTCTCTTCAAATGGGCGGGACTCCGGGTTTTTCCTGGCTTGGAAGGGCCGGGGCTGCGAGCAAGCCTGCTGCCCGCGCCCAGAGAAGCCGGGCTGGGAAGGATCACTGGTCCTGTCTCAAGAGGAACAAAGTGGCCATGGGGCAGAGACCCGCGGGGTCCCCAGTGCACGTGGCCTCTGCAGAGGGAGCCTCAGGGGAGGCTGGCGGTGAGTGCTGGAGGGATCTGGCAGCCCTGGTCTCCAGCCCCACCGGAAAACAGACTCAGGGCAAAGCAGGCCCCACACTGACCCTCTGGCTCCTCTGAACCAGCAGCTGGCCAAGTGCCCTCTCTACCCGGCAGGCTCGGGACCAGGAATTCCACCCGCCACTCCCAAGTCTTATCTCAATGTGACATTGCTCAATTCTTTTGGACAACCTTGACTCTGTGGCTCTCACTGCTAATTTTAACTACCCTACATTTTCCCACAAAGTAAAGCGGAACATCCAAATGTCACCATCATGACAGCCCTGCAATGGTCACTCTGGGCGACATTCCGCCTCGTTAGTGCCTGAGATAAGAAGCCCCGAGTCCCACGGGTCGTTGCTGCTAACCGGGGTCACAAAGAACACCAACCACCACCCTTGGGGTTTATCTCTAACACGCTCCTCAGGGGCCAGACCGGCCCACGGCCAGCACCAGCCCCAGCTCACTTGCTTCTGGGGCGCCCAACGCACCACCCGCTCAGACTGCAGCCAAGCTCCCTGCCCTCCGGAGCCCAGAGGCAGATGAGGCGGCCCAGCCCACAGGGTCCACTGTCTCGGCTCCGGCTCCGGGACAGGCTTCCTCAGCTGGGAAGGAGCCGCCCTGGGTGGGTGTCAGAGACTCATGCGCATTCCCCAAAGTGTACAGAAAATGGGTCTTTCTGCATTTTTATGGGAAAGAGGCCCAGAGCTTTCCCCAGATTTTCAAAGGAATCCACAACCCAAAAGAGGTTAAGAACTACCCAGTTAGAGGAACGGGGAGGAGGGCTGTGTTCAACAGGGTCACGCGACTGAGGGAAGGAATTTTTGCCTTGAGATGGGTTATTACGTAATCTTTTCATAATTTTTAAAAGTCGGTCCTTCCTTTTGTCATTTCCTTTAGAACTGAGTTGAGCAATTTAGGTTCATAAAAAGAAAAGGCAACTAAAACAAATAAATAATAACAGAAAGATAGATTCTAAAGTTAGTAAAAACTGGAAGGGCCAGCCCTGCCCAGCTTATTTATTCCAGAGCCGTTTTCTGGGCCTCATGAAACAGTTAACATCAGAAACCAAAGCGCAAGCCACTGTTTCTAGAACTGATCCTACAGGAATGTACAGGAGTAAGAACAATTACAAGATGACTGGAGTTCTGTCGGATAAAATACAGGCAGGCCGGCAGCGGTGGCCTGGCCGGGGTGAATGTTACTACTTGGCTGGCCGGGGTGATAATGAGCGTGTTTTGAACCTTCTGTATGCGGTATTAGCTCATTCATTTTGAAAAGCAACCCAGGACAAACCAAGCTGCAGCAAGATGGAGTGAGGTAAAAACCAGGTCAGCGACACACTGGTCTCACGTTTCATAACCAAAACATGAGCCGCACTCCAGATAAAACCTTGATCCGCTCAGCACACTGCGTGTCCACAGGGTCCAGGGAACTGCATGCACTCCCGTGTCCTCCCTTGGCTTGGCCCTGGGGATCAGACTCAGAGCGAATGAGCCTGCCCCCTCGTCCAGCCCTCACAGCACTTGCCACAGGCATCGTGGCGGGGAGCTCAGACTGCCCTCTGGTTAATTCAAGGCTGCCCAGGCGACAACAGGAGCCCCAGGAAAGGAGCGAGTGGCAGTGTGCCGGGGACCTGAGCACACTGAGCCACGCCCACTCGGCCTGCGCTTCTCAGCTCCAGTAGCCCCTTCTTCAGGACCCCAAGTTACTATAAACCCATAGCCATCACTCCCCCCAAACAGGAAACCACGCTAGGTAGCCAGAAAGCCAAGAGGCTGGTCCCATAGACATGCACACTCCGGCCCGCACTGGGCAGCTGAGTGCAGGGCAGACACAGTGAAGGCCTAACAGGCTAGCCCTCCCCCACAACCCCTTTTCCCAGTTACTGCTCAACCCTCGGGCCCCTAGGCCTTAGGGTGGGAAGTTCCCGGGGCAGCCAGGCCCTCCATCCTGGTGTCCTTTACCCTTGTCCACCCTTCACGTGGCCCTTTCTGACTCTCTGGTCTACTTGTGAGGGCCACCTGCTTCCTGGCAACAGAAGGATGCCACAGATAAAGAGTGACCGACCCCCCACGACACTGACACCCAGGCCCACAGTCACCCCGGGCACTAAGGCTGTAAGTGGTAGGAACCGCACTGTGCACAACCAGGAAGAGCTGACCCAACAAGCTCGTGGTCAGTTTGTTCTCGAGTCTGAAGCAGCACCCTTGAACAGATGCCGGACAGCAGGGTGTGTGCGCAGATTCTGGCCTCCAGGACCCTCGGACAGGAGGCCTGTGTGCTCTAAGGTACAAGCAACATAGGAACCATCAGAAATGGGTGTCAGACAACCACTGGGGGACACTGCAAAAAGGAGAGACATACAGGCCAGTCCCCCTGCACAAGCCATGGAGGCCAACCCGACACGTCACTGGAAAGACGGCAACCCGCTTCTGGGACGGGCACGGGCAGGGAAGAGGAGGCAGGCAGCAGCACTGCACAGAGCACACGGAACCACAACACCGCTGCAGTCTCCTGCGTCACCTCTGGGCTGGAGCCTGTGTATGTGTGTAGGTGGGGATAAATGCTCCGCTTAGAAAAATTGCGCAATTTGTTTTTGAAATGTAAATCTAGATAAGAGCTTTCCCGGGTGAAAATGTGCAAAAGAAAAACAATACTTCAAAGAAAAGTTGAGAAATCCTGGCTCTGGGCTTAAGACCAGCTTGTGGCAAAAAGAAGGGGCCAGGCCCAGCTCTGCCCAGGAGGGTCCTGGGCCCACGGGCTAGGCTCCCGGGTTGCGCCACCTCCACGGCACCAGGCTGTCACCACAGTGCTCCACCAGGCCAACCAGCAGGGCCCCGCCTGGACTTGAGACACACTCCCCTGCCGGAAGCCTCCGGTGACCAAGGCTGAGAAGCCACTGCAGGGCCGTTTACTGACCACTTCCCAGGGCCAGCCCACACCCAGGCCTCCCTCCCAGCTGCCTCAGTGCACAGGTGGGAAGACAAGTTGGGAAATGGCAGGTTTCCAGGTCGCCGGGCAGAGCAGGGCCCTGGGCAGAGGAGGGCCCCGGGTCTGCCAGGCTCCGTGCAGTCCTCACGAGGGCTTCAGGAGCCACCATGTATCAAGGTCTTATGCTGGCAAAGAGAGCTGGCACTCCAGGGAGGGAGAGCCCAGGAGAGGAGCCCCTGGCTGTACAGGGGCCACAGATCAGGGTGCAAGTCAGACGCAGAGACACAGGCATAGCATGGACTGCTGAGGAGCACAGAGGTGCTCAGGGCTTACAGACACGCCCCTGTCCTCACAATGGCTTTCTGCATGAACCCTAGCCATCACGCCATTGCTGACGGGGCCTGGGACCCCCAGAGGTTAAGTAAGGGTTTAAAGTCATATACTCCCAAAGACAGGTGCAGGGCCAGTCCCTGGGGCTCTAGTCACCTGGCTGCCCCCTGCCTCGGTGTCCTCACCTGTCAGGACCTGTGGTGTGGCCTAAGGGCACGTGGTCAGAATTCCCATAGTCACCACTTTCCAGTCAGGTGACTCTCGGCCAGCCAGTCCCTCGATCCCATCAACAAGGATATCTCATTTTCGAAACCAGAATAATATTTAAACTTAAAACAGCCACGTGATGAGTTATCAAAGGCTGTGTGTGTGAACTACACAGCATGTGGAAGTTCTAAGTCCCTCCCCGCTATCATGAGAGGGAATCCAAGACCAAGAGGTCAGTCCAGAACCCGTTTCCCCCTGGTGACCCCCAACTGTGGTTCAGAAAGGTGGGGACAGAACAGGCTTCTGCCAAACTGCTGCAGCTTCCCTGGGTACCCCAACCACAGCAAGATAGGGCAGAGACCCTGGGGAGAGGGGACAGGGAAACCAGGCCAGGAAAGTGGCTAAGTGGGTCACGGAGGGACATGGCTCCCACAAGCCAGGCTCCCGGGTCGCACCCCCTCCACAGCACCCTGCTGTTGGCACAGGGCTCCACCAGGCCAACCAGCAGGTGGGCTTGAGACACACTCCCCACTTGAAAACTTCCGGTGACCAAGGCTGAGCAGCCACCGCAGGTCCCACTGTAGCCCAGCGTCTGGGTGGGGGCCTGGTCAGCCCTCCACAGACGCACCTAGGCCGCATCTACCCAGAGCTGAGGGCAGCTCCTTCTCCATTGAAGCCGCAGTTGGCAGGATGTCATATGGATGTCACTCAGAGCATGCAGCCCAGGCACTGAGCGCAGAGCGTCTCTCTCAGGTTGGAAGACTCCGAGAGCAGTTCTAGGACTCCACACCAGTCAGCCTCACACCTGAGGTACACCCAAGTGTCACCCCTCCGACAGTCAGCCTCTGACAAGGCCAGCAGCCAGCTCGGTGGTGCCTTCTCCCTGGTTCCATCACTGGTAGAAACCCAGGTGGGGTTGTCGCTTATTTGAACAGATGCAGTTGAGGGCGCTGCTCACCTCCACCTTCCAGAGGCTCTGACAATCAGGCTTATAAGAGTCACCACTTCCAAGAAATCCTCCCTGAACAGCCTTGTGCGGAGGGGGTAACAATTACCTGCGGATCTGGCAAGCACATCACCATCGCTCTGGTTCACGTGCTATCCTCCGCTGTCCCCGCTCTGCTTCGGCTGAAGCTGCTCTTGCTTCTCCCTGTCCCTGGTTTATTCTCTGGCAAAGACATTCACGCGGGAGAAAATTCCAGATGGAGTCCCTAGGCAGTGGTTCTCAAAGTGTGCGCCAGGGTACACTGGTGCACCCTAGATGATTTCCAGGTGCGCCCTATGGTATTCCAGAGAACTATGTGTCTGTTGGGACCAACCAACCAACAGGGTTTTGGAGCTTAGATTTTTGGGGCACAGAGGTGTGGGGAATTTGCTGTAAGATGACAGTCTGCCCAACCCCCCACCTCACTTGCCTGATTAGGTTGCAAAAGGCTGTTAAGCTGTGGTGCTGGATTGTTTACACTACCCCCCATGTTCCCCAAAAGACTGGAGGCAAGTTTCTTCTATCCTTTGTTTGGTGTAAAGCTAAGGTGATATGTATGGTGGGGGTTTTCTGCACTCAACAAAGTTAAGAGTAAAAAGAGAGGAATTCTTTAATGTATTGACGAGGAAATGAGAGTTTGCCTTTCAAATATATGCCCAAACACTGAAGAAATCGCTAGGACACATCAGGCTCATGTTTCTCATAAACACAAGAATGAAAAAACTTAACACATTTGCTCCAGGACCTGCCGAATTTACTAAATCTTACTAAGAATGTATCTTTCTATATAAAAAGATACCTTTTTTGTCGTTTTTTAATTCTTAACCCCTTTTTTACGAATTCTAAAAAGCATAACTCAAAAAATGTAACATAAGCCTGACCAGGTGGTGGCGCAGTGGATAGAGTGTCGGACTGGGATGCGGAAGACCCAGGTTCGAGACCCCGAGCTCGCCAGCTTGAGCGCAGGCCCATCTGGCTTGAGCAAAAGCTCACCAGCTTGGACCCAAGGTTGCTGGCTCCAGCAAGGGGTGGCTGGGTCTGCTGAAGGCCCGCGGTCAAGGCACATGTGAGAGAGCAATCAATGAACAACTATGGTGTCACAACGGCAACGAAAAACTAATGACTAATGCTTCTCACCTCTCTCCGTTCCTGTCTGTCTGTCCCTATCTATCCCTCTCTCTGACTCTCTCTCTGTCCTTGAGGGAAAAAAAAAAATGTAACATAAAAATGTTTTTTAATGTCAGAATAAATTTAATTTTGTCGTATTTATTTGGTTTAATTACCATAAAAGCACGCTTGGATTTTATATTTTTTTCTTTAATGTTTGACTTAATTATTATAACATATTTCTCAGAAATTTGTATATAGTGCGCCTACAATTATTTGTCGGATTTTAAATGCACCCCAACTTCAAAATGTTTGAGAACCACTGCCTTAAGGTCTCCAGACCTGTTTCCTCAGCCACAGAATGGAGAAACCACTGCTCCCGTGCAGAGCAGATGGCAAGGTCAGAAGTTAACTCTGAATCCAAGGGGCAGTTCATACAAGCACGGCCTCACTAGACACTTGTGCGATCCCTATGAGGCCGTGAGGGATCCCTATGAGGCCGTGAGGGATCCCTATGAGGCCCTGGAAGCACTTGGACGAGCTGACAGCCAGGCACAGCAACACTCAAAGCCCAAGGCCACCGGGTTCCAGGGGGACTCGGTCATTAGAACTAATCACTGGCGCTCACGCACACACACACATGCGTGCGCACACGCACATGCACACACACACCCCCGCCCAAGCTTATGCTAAAGGTGCTCGGCTCACAGCAACGGCCTCCGGAACAAGTCCCTTTCGGAGTCTCCCCCGCTCCTACGGTCCACCTGGTGCCCTGTCCCTCCCTGGTACTGACGTCGAGGGCAACCCGGCCTTCACAGAGCAGCGAGGACTCCCTCCGGCTGCCCAGCTAGCTGTGTGGCTGGGAGGAGGCGGGCCTGTGATCTGTGATCTGAGCCCGCAGCTGCAGGGCTCCAAGCCCAGGCCGGGCTCTGTGGGCAGGAATAAATCCCCAGATGGACTAGGTTCTGAGGGATCACGAGGAAATCCACAAGAAAATTGTTAAAAATGATTTTGCAAAACCGTTTCATAAGCAGGCAGAAACCGCGGCCTGCGCTCCCTCAGCCTCCAGCCTCTGCCACAGACCCACAAGACTTAATCAAAAACCTATCTTCAGTTCACAACCACGAACTGACATTGTCCGCTGGGCCGTTATCAGCACACAGCCTCGCCACTGAAGATGCTCGAACTGTCGGAAGGGACCAAGGACAGGCCGATAACCTGTCAGCGGGTGACAATGCCACTGAGGGCTGGCCCCTGGGGACACTTCCATTCACCTGGCTCCCGGGACACGGGCAGAAGGCAATGGTTTTACATTCTAGGGTAACTGCCACTGACTAGTTTGTGACTCCTTGAAAAGTCCCAATTTTACTCTGCACTTTATTAGTGCTAAACATCACTTCTTTCAAAAAGTTACCAATATTTTTCACACACAGTGACAGTACTAAAGGAAAAAGACAATCACAAATTGCAAAAAAGAAAAAATTCCTTGACGCACCTCTAAAACCCAGCTTTTCCCAAGGGCAGGGGTATCCCACAGCCCTATACTCCTAGCTCACAGTTCTAGCAAAGACTCAACACCCCACAGGTGGGACCCCCGGCCCACACCCAGGCTGGGCCACTCACTTGTGGCTTTGGGCAAGTTACTTAAACCTCTCTGGACCGCCTTTCTCTCTCTGCAAAGTGGAGGTGCTATGGCATAGCCCTCGGAAGGTTCTGGGAGAGAATGAGGCCCAGTGCTCTCATGGGACCTGGCCCGCTGTCTGTCGCTTCTCAGGGCCTGCTAAGGGCCAGGAACAAATATGCATTGTGCTCCTCAGGTGACAACACAGAGGCTGGAGCTTGGATCGGGGGCAGCTTCTGGGCCAGGTACGCAGAGCCAGGGATGCCCCAGCCAGGTGTCAATGCTTCCTGCACCAGGCCAGGCCCTGCAACGTTTCTGCTGAAGACCAAGAGCCACAGGGCCCTCCACAGCCACTTAAGAGTTAAAAACACTTCAGACATCAGAATAACTCAAGGCTGAGCTGGACATGCCTGGAAGGCCCGAGCTTCCCTGCCCTGTCCCATGAGGCTGTGAGCCCGAGCCCGCAGATTGATGAGCAGAGAGCCTCAACTTCACAGCCCGCCCCGCCACCAAACCAGAGCTGCCTTCGCTCAGGCAAGGGGCACAGCACAGGGTGCAGGATGGGAAGCCGTCCCAGCTGGCCCCAAAAATCTGGCTCCGTCCAGCAGAGGGTAGAAGAGTGCGGGACTTGGGGCCTGGCTCCCAGCTCCCAGAGCAGAGGGCTCCCCAGTCCTGGTCCTTCAGGACTCCCAGTGCAGAGGGCTCCCCAGTCCTGGTCCTTCAGGGCTCCCAGCCCCCAGAGCAGAGGGCTCCCCAGTCCTGGTCCTTCAGGGCTCCCAGTGCAGAGGGCTCCCCAGTCCTGGTCCTTCAGGGCTCCCAGTGCAGAGGGCTCCCCAGTCCTGGTCCTTCAGGGCTCCCAGCTCCCAGAGCAGAGGGCTCCCCAGTCCTGGTCCTTCAGGGCTCCCAGTGCCGAGGCCTCTACACAGTCCTGGTCCTTCAGGGCTCCCAGTGCCGAGGCCTCTACACAGTCCTGGTCCTTCAGGGCTCCCAGTGCCGAGGCCTCTACACAGTCCTGGTCCTTCAGGGCTCCCAGTGTCTACAGAGGGCTCTCCACAGTCCTGGTCCTTCAGGGCTCCCAGTGCAGAGGCCTCTACCCAGTCCTGGTCCTCCAGGGCTCCCGTTTCAGGCGGCACCACTGGCTGGGGTCTGTGTACAGGAGTAAGCCCCCGGTGAGGGGGGTCTAAGACGAGTGGCCCCAACTGTACAGAGTCACCCGAGTGCCCATTCCTCCATTTCTCTAGGCCTTCATTTTAAGCACCCAACACTTTGAGTTCAGTATCAAGGTCCAAGATGCCAAGGGGTTATAAATAAGGATCTGTGCTTTAGAGACCAATGGAGGTGACATGTCAGGGTCATTTCTCCCTGCTCTCCCAGGGTGGGGAAAGGGCTGTGCGGCCCTGCCCAGTGCTCTCTGGCACTGTTCAGGTAAACCACGAAATCCTAGACTGTGACCGTGTGAGCACCTCCCAGCTTCACAGACCCTGGGAACAAAGGCTCGCCTCACAGTGCAAGGACAAGTGCTGTCCCCAAACCAAGTCCAAGTTCACAGCGGCACATTCTTATGGGGACTCTTAATGGCCAGCCCAAGGCCAGAAGACAGGTGAAACTTCCAGCGGACCCACATGACCAAAAGCCAAAGAGTTGGGTGGGCAGCCTAATTTCTTCCCGCACTGAGCTGGACTGAGGGAGATCCTCGGGCCTCCTGAGCCCCTGGGACCTCTCACCCCCCCCCCCAACAGCCCTCTCCCCAGGGACAAGCAGACAAACTCCCCCAGGACTGTCGTTCTGAGAAGGGAGACTAGAGGGGCAGATTTATTGGACCCCTGAGGGTGAAAACCTGTCCCGAATCCACAACCAGGCCAGGAGGTCTTTGCTTTTACCACATCTTTCTGGCAAATTAAAATTTAACTCAAGGCACAATTCTATATGCTTAAATTTTAACTCAACCGAGTAAAACTGCAGTGCCACACCCAGAAAAGCGCACCTTTGTGAGGTGTGCCATCTGCCCTTTAACACGGCCCATGAAGAAAACGAGCAATTAACCATTAAGGACAGCCTGACCAGGTGGTGGCGCAGTGGACAGTGTCGGCCTGCGATGAAGAGGACCCAGGTTCAAAACCCCAAGGTTGCCAGCTTGAGTGTGGGATCATAAACGTGACCCCGAGATCCCTGGCTTGAGCCCAAGGTCGCTGACTTCAGCAAGGAGTGGTTTACTCAGCTGCCCCCCCCATCAAGACACATATGAGAAAGCAATCAATGAACAACTAAGGAGCTGCAACAAAGAATTGATGCTTCTCATCTCTCTGCCTTCCTGTTTGTCCCTATCTGTCCCTCTCTCTAAAAAAACAAACAAAAAGGCAATTATTAGAGAGAAAAGGAGCAGCACTGAGGTCCCCACGTAACAAAGTGGCAAATGCTTCACCCCACCCACTAGGCACACTGATACAACAGATAGAAGCACTTCAAGCTGCGTGCATAAAAGACTTCCTCACGTTCTCCGGTACGGGCACTCGGACCTTCAACGTCCCTATTACCTCACTCCTGAAACCAAACTGTACAAGAGGTCCCCGTGCAAGTGCAGCCCCCAGAGGACCCCACCCAAGGTGGCCTCCCTGGACAGCAGAAGGCGCTCATCTCCTGGAGTGTGCCAGCGACAAGGGTGTATGTAGCTGGCACCAAGGGCAAGGCAGCTCAATGATTCCTTTAACTGAGGCCTTCAGTGGGCCCCCACCCAGCTCTTTCATTTTGTGCATTTAGTAATTACTTACAGGTGTGCCTTGGAGACACCACAGGCTCAGGGACCACTGCAATGAAGTGTCTCTACAAAGCGAGGCTAGTCTGCTTGCTGGCGAGGTCTTGCCTTCGGCTTGTTAAGAACACACCGTTATGAGAGCAACAAAGCGAGGTCTGCACTACTTCTCGAGATCAGTGGTGCATTTACGCTCCGTGATCAACTCTGTACAATGACAAACGTTCTTCTGGATTGGGACAACAGTCTTATGATCACACAAGTGTTTTGATTTGGTATTGGGGTGTGTGTGTGTATACTTCCGTCACAGAGGACTGTGAACAATGATCAATAAAAGACTCTCAAGCATAAAGAATTACAGCCTTAGAATAAAATTCCATGAGGAAAACGGGGCAAACACACAAATTCAAGCAGCAAAGGGAAACGTGCGTGTTACAACAATTATTTAAAAGGGTGTGGGGCACCCCAAATCAGAGTATTTCACACCAGAGACTTTTGAGAGCAAGAGAATCATTATCTCAAATGTCTATATTTACAATATTCTAAAAACGACATCTTTTACAGTTATTTAAAATTAGCAAGAAAGCCTGACCTGTGGTGGCGCAGTGGATAGAGCACTGACCTGGAGCACTGAGGTCGCTGGTTCAAAACCCCGGGCTTGCCTGGTCAAGGCGCATATGAGAAGCAATCAACAAACAACTAAAGTGAAGCAACTACGATCTCATTCCCTCTCTCTCTCTAAAATCAGTAAATATAGTCTTAAAAAAATAAAATTGGCAAGAGAAAGTTTAGATGTCAACTTAAAACTGGGCTCATAGTTTTTCAAAATTTTCTACAGAACACAAGCAGAAATACGGGGAGATGACCGCTTGAAGGTAACATCGCTCGGAAACCACTGTAATCAGTGGTGAGGATGAGCTCGCTGCCTTCTACCCACTCGGTGGGGGCTCTCGGGGTCGCCTCCTGCATGGAGAGGTCAAACCCCTCCCCTCAATATAACTCAGGGAATAAACAGCATTCCTTTCTCATTCCAAACCAAAGATCATACTCTTCTGGATAAATGTATTTTCCCAAAACGGTGACTAAAAGGTTGGCAACAAGGAGCTTATCTATCGTTTGCTGGCCTCACACTGTCCAAGCGGTCACTTAAAATTGTGCAGGGAGATTCAGCGCAGTGGCCACTGCACCTGGACCCGACCAGCACACTGTTCCCACGCCTCTGTTGTCTGTTTTAAGGGTTTTACACCCAAGTTTCCTTTCTTTGAAATGGGCAGGATCTGGTCACCAGCCAAGCCGACTGGCTCCAGGATTCAGAGGCAAACCTTGGGAGAGACCCTCAGGCTAACGCCCAAAGCACCAACTCCACTGCTTGCCAGCAGCCCCGGTGGAAGGCCCTTTCTGAAGGCAGAAGAAAGTGCCCCCTGGGCACCGGTTCAGGAATGCAGCTTCCCTCTCACTGCCAGCGAAAGAAACCCCGGGACAGGTTTGGGAGAATGCAAACACCGGAGACTGGGGGGCTGAACAACGCCCCCCTCACCTGGGCGTCAGGCCAAGGGGGCCACGCTTTCCTAACTTGAAAAGACTCTGCAAACCCCTTGGGCTGGGAGACGCCCCACCTGGGGCCAGTCAGCACCCTCATTCCTGCTCCTGGGGGCAAAGTGCCCGGCACTGTGTGTACCCTCATGGGGTGGGGGGTGGGGGGGCTGTACAGACGCTGCTACCCGTAGAACCTGTGTCGCCTCAGGTTCCTAACCGGCCACACAGAGCTCCCTGCCCTTCTCTCCGCCTTCGGGCGTCTCAAGACCCAGCTCTGCTGCATTGGGAAGATGTAGCCGTTCTTCGTTTTGTGGTTTGTTTTGTTTTTTTTTTTAACTAAAAGAGCTCACAGACCCTCCACCAGCAGAAAGGTTATGACTTGTTTTACTGCAATGGTCTGGAACAAAACCCACAACATCTCCAAGGTCTGCCTGTGACGGCTTAACTCAAGATGAGCACACTCAACAGGTGACCACACGGAAGGCCCCAGCGTCAGGCACCCCCATTAGCAGGGATGGGGCCCCGGGGAATGCTAAGAAAGGTGAGTGGATTAAGCTGCCACCCTTGACATCTGTGGATATTTTAATCTTCTTAAAATGCCTACTCTAAAAGTCACTTGCCAAAAAAGCAGGTTCATAAAACTGTTCGGCCCCCACCATACATGTCCAGTGTTGCCACTACCCAAATAAAACGGCAGTAGGTTGAAGTGACTATTGTGTGGACTGGTAACGGCTGCCCTGGCTAGCTTCCCTCTGATTTCAGGCAGCGAGGCTTCCTGCAAGCGCACATTAAAAATGTCCACCATCTCCCAGTCCCTTGAAAGTGCCTGATTTCACAAAGGTTTAGCATTTGATACCTTAAAAAAAAAATTAAAAAGGCCACTCGAAGCACATTTTGAAAGTTCCACAGCTAAAAAGATCCTTGTTCATTGATTTTGGTGGGGCAATTAAGCTAATCTAAACAAGGGGACCTTGTCTGGGCACCGCGGGGGAGGGCAGGCTGGCCTCTGCCGGAACCCCTGCACAGCAGGAGTGCTAGCTCCGGGGGTCGTCTCCCCCACCCCTCCCTTCTCCTGGGAGGCCTCTACATAGTCCTCTCTGGTCAGATTTCCACTCAGCCAACCTAAAATGCTCTCATGTTTCCTGGCTTGGAGTCGAGGCAACCCACCTAAGGGTGTTCTGCTGAGCGCATGCACCCTCATAGGCCCAATCCCCTTGGGATCACAAAACCCTGGGGAACCAGACAAGGCCAGTGTGGAGCAACACCCTCCCTGTCCACAGTAGGAACACGGTTTCCAGCACATTCCAGCCCTACAAATTACAGGCTCAGCTCAGCCAGGGGTGTTTCCGAGGAGGACACTGGCAATTTGGGGCTGTCTGCCACCTACAGCGTTCGCCAGTCACCCTCACTCAGTGCCAAACCGTGAGGCCGGGAGTCACAAACCACCCCTGCTGGCTATGTGCGGCTGGGCTTTGGGGCCTCGCGACAAGAGGGAGGGGATGTGGACAGTGACCGGCATGCCAGGCACCAGCTCAGCCCTCCTTCCCACTGCCCCTCAGACAACACGGCCAACCCAACACGGAGCAACCTGAGCACTGGCCGCTCTCCTCCAATGGAGCGGCCATGTCGCAGCACCCACCCTGGCCAGCAGACCTGCCGGCCGGGCCTCCAGGCTCTGACAGCGCAGGGCACTCCCACTTTCCCTCCTCTGCAGTGAGCGAAGCTGGAGGACAGAGCAGAGATGTTAAAAGCCGCAAACCACCTTGGAGCTCGCCCAGTTCAATCTCTGCTCAGCTTTCACCACGCGACAGGGGCCAAGGCTGCAGCACACATCTCAGCAAGAGCAGGCGTGGCTCCCAGGCCCTGGGCAGCCTCCTCAGGGGGTCGCGCGTCCACACTTACCACCACTACATCCCTAATATGCATTGCAAATGCATCACAAATGAGCCACTTCTGTCCTTTCCAGCTGCTGCCCCTAAAAACAATTAGCCTGAATGGAGCTGAAATTCTTGAGTTTTAAGACAACCTATTTCCGCAGCCTCTCAGCAGAAGCACCAAGTTCTTCATCAAGCCAGGGTCATTCCACCTGGGGCCTGCAGCGCTCCTGGCCACGACCGCCGCCTCTCTGGTTTTCTAGTAGATCCTGAAAAATCTCTCCCAAGCAGTAAGCAAACTAACTCCTCGTCTTTACCATGTACTTCAGACCTAGCTGAAAATTATTCCCATCTTTTAAAGGAGGCTAGGGGCTACTGATACTGATGCCCAACTATTTGTTACACTCCTAAATCTGTAAACCAACCCCCTCCAGCTTTTTTTCTCCTACCAGCACAAACCAGAAAGGATGAGATTGCCCCACACTGTACCGTCTGTCCCTGCCAGGACGATGGGAGGAGAAGGCTGCAGGGTAGGAATGTGTAGGGCACACTCGCATAACGCCAGGAAGAACCACTTGGGTTTCCCGGGCACCACTGGATTTAGGTTCTGACAATCACTAGACCCCCCACAATTGCTTCACTGAGTCATCTTCTAAACCACCCTCCTTCCCAGCCCCCACGCTAGGAGACACCCCAATAATGAGAAACTGCAAGGCCTCGTTTGCTGGGACCAGCTGAAGCATCAAACAAACTCACACTCCCTAGGAGACCAAGGAGCCCTTCCCACTCCTCCCTGGCCACTACCCCTCACCTTCTAGAAACACTGTACACAGTTAACTAGGAGGCTCTGTTCTTTTCCTACCCCCCCCCTCCCCTCCATTTCGACACACCTCCCCAGGTAAAACGATGTGGGCTGGAGGTGCTCCCTGGGAACCCAATCAACAGCAACACACCTTGGGGAGGAACGGGTTAAGGGCAGAAGCTCGAGGAGGAGGAGGAGGAGGAGGAGGAGGAGGAGGAGGAGACTGCTGGGGAGAGGAAAAAACGGTGCCGGGACGCAGGTCCACCCAAGGGGCTTCTTCTGCAGGGCACGCACCAGCTCCCCTCCTGCAGGGACCAGGCTGGCCCCAGGAATAAAGGTCTATCTCCTACACCGCAGGTAGGACAAATCCGCAGCCCAGGGGCCAGCGGGCTGGGCAGGGTGCACCCGCCAGGCGCGCGCGGACCGGAGGGACGCAGACCTCCGTCAGCAGGAGGGCTCCGGGCAGACGGAGCAGAGGCTCAACTCTCTGAAGTTGGGAGAGGTCAGGCCGAGAAGGCAGGGCAAGGTCGAGGCCAAGGGAGCGAGGAGCCAGGCTCGCCTGGGAGCAGAGAAACCTGGGAAAACAGGCTGGGGATGCGGAGGGTGCGACGGGAGGCCGGGTCCACGGGAAGGTGCCCACCCCGGGGCGGGGGCCCGGAACGCTCCAGGAGGCCACTGGGACAGGGACGCGGAGGGGCAGGTGCAGCCCGGACAGGGCAGGGAGGGGGCCGAGGACGAGGGCGGGTGTCCCGGCGGGAGGCGGCGTCCGGACGGGGTGTGGGGGGTGGTGGGGGCCCCCTCCCCGAGGAAGAGATGCCCGCAGTGGGGAGACGCTCGAGCTCCAGGCCGCGGCCGCGCGCAGGTGGGGGTGGGGAGGCGGCAGGTGCCCGGCGCCCAGGTGCGGGGCCTGGGCCGGCGGGCGGCCGCTCACCTGTCTCCTCCGGCCGGGGCCGCGGGGGCGGCGGCGCGGCGGGGCGGCCGGGCCGGGCCGGGCCGAGCCGGGCGGGGCGGGGGGCGGCAGGGGCGAGGGGCCCCGGGCGCTCGGGAGCGGCGGCTGAGGCCGGGGGGCCCGGCAGCGGCTGCTCCTCGGCGGGGCCGGCCGGCCGGGCGGTCAGTCAACCAGGGACGCGAGCGCGGACGGAGCGCTGCGAGAATGCGGCCGGCGCGCTGGGACAACGCCGCTTTATCGGGTCGGAAACAGCCGCCGCGCGCCGCTTCCGCTGACGCAGCGCCGGCCTGCGCTCATGACTATGCAGCAGCCGCCGCGGGAGGCCGGGGCGGGGCCTAAACCGCGCGCGCTCATTGGTCTGTATGGACCCCGCCTACCTATTCGCCCCGCCCATGCCGTCTTAGGCCCCTCCCCAGGCAAAGCCCCGCCCCCTGCCCACATCCCTTGTCCCGCAAGCCGCATCCCGCGCGCCCCCAGCCCGGGCTCTTCCTGGCCTGAGCAGCCGCCCCTCCCCGAGCGCCCTGGACCCGGTATCCCGCCGCGTCCCTCTCCGTAGCCGCGGGAGGGAGAAACCTGCAGCCCCCGCCCCTCCCCTGCTCACCCCGATGTCTGCCTTTCCCCGGACGCCCTCCTCGCAGAGGGGCCGGGAGGGCGTCTACACCCGCCGCCAGCCTAGCCACTCTACAAATAACCCTCCTTCCATCACCACAACCACATCACAACACACGCACAGACATGCTCCTCCATAGAAGCCGCAGCAAACACTCCTGGTCTCCCCATTCCGGTCATATCCCCCTCCAACCCCCTACCTCAGTGCGGCCTACCTCCCCCTCCCACTCTTCTCCCAACTCCAGGGCGCTATAAGGGACCCCCCTTCTAGCCCGCGAGAGCACCCCCCGAGAGCCGGACTGGACCCCAAAGGGAGCCTTCTATTTGAGGCCTGACCATTGCCAGGGTCACCCATCCAGTGTCATCCCGAAGGCAGGTTGGCTATATAATTCCTAGGATGGGGCTGCTTGGGAACCCAGGGGGACAAGTTTGGGGGAGGCAGCTTCTTCACACAGAGAAAGAGGATATAATGGGCTGAGGTCAGACAGCCCTGTGCCCTTGTCGGGTCTGAAGGGGCTTCGGACAAATTACTGCAGTTCTCAGACCCTGAGAGCCCTCATCTGTCACACAGAGATGAAAAGACCCCATCTCATGGGGTTGCTGAAGAGATTTAGAAAGAAAGGGTGGATGGTACCACCTCCAAAGCAAGTAAAATGGAAAAATCTGACCATATCAAGTGTTGACAAGGAAGGGGAGCCACTGGAACTCTCAGACACTGCTGGTGGGGATGCAGCCATCCTGAAACTCAGTTTAAACCCTGTGACCTAACAATTTTCCTCCTACATGCATGCCTTATATGATTATATTTCTGTTCACAGCAGCACGGGTTGTAACAAGCAAAAATTGGAAACTACCCAAAATGCCCATCAATGATAGAATAGATACATAAATTTGACTGTAGTCACGCAACAGAACAACAGCAATGATGATTAATAATCTACAACCGCACACAAAAATATGGATGACTCTAACAAATTATTTTGAGGAAGGAAAAAAACAAACAAACAACAAAAACCAGACCCCAAAGCATGCAGGATTCCACAGATATAAGGTGGTAGAAGTGTATACATATGTGGTTGTATAGGTCAGGTTATTGGTGAACGTCGGAGGGAGTGTTCCATAGCCAGGGCCGGAAGGAAGTGTCTAAGGTGCTGGTAAGATCCAGTTTCTTGATCTGGGTGCTGGTTACATGGGTGTGTATGTGATACTTGAATGAAGAATTAATAAGAACATCCGTGGTGGATACATAAAAACCTAAAGCCATACCTGAGACATGGTGGGTGCTCATCACTGTCTGCCTACCTCCCCTGTTGGGATTTTGCTCCTGAGGCCAGAGGCTGGAGGCAGAGGCAATTCCAGCTGTGCTGTGTGCCGACTGCATGACCGTGGGCAGCTGACTTAAGCTTTCTGAGTCCTCATCTGAAAATGAACCTTCTAATAACACCTAGCTCACGAGTTGCCCAAAGGATTAAATAATGCTTTTCGAAAAACTCGACACAGGAAGGAGCACAGAGTAAGGACTTAATAATTTTGTTTAAATCTTTGCTGAACTTGCCCTGGCCGTTTAGCTCAGTGGTAGAGCATTGGCCCAGCGTGTGGAAGTCCTGGGTTTGCTTTCCAGTCAGGGCACACAGGAGAAGCACCCATCTGCTTCTCCACCTTCCCCCACCCCCTTCATCTCTGTCTCTTTCTCTCCCAAAGCCAAGGCTGCATGGGAGCAAAGTTGTCCCGGGCACTGAGGATGGCTCCATGGCCTCCGCCTCAGGCGCTAGAATGGCTCCGGTTGTAACAGAGCAACAGCCCAGATGGGCAGAGCATCGCCCCCTAGTGAGCATGCCGCGTGGATCCTGGTCGGGTTCATGTGGGAGTCTGTCTGACTGCCTCCCGGCTTCTAACTTTGGAAAAATGCAGAAAATAATAATAATAATAATAATTCTTTGCTGAACTGTAAATGCTGGTATTTAGTGCATCTTCTTCATTTTTTACTCATTCAGCAACCAACTACTGAGTGCCTACTGTATGCCATGCGCCATGCCAGATGCTTTGACCAGAGCCGGCAGCAGAATCCGCTCTCCTTCAGGATCCCGCGGTAGAATGGGAAATGTGAACAGATAAGGGGAACATCATTAGCCACGGAGGCCACAGAACCCAGCATAGGATCTGACCCACAGTAGATGCCCCATAAATGCTTCAGGAAGAATAATTGAAAGCCCAGTGCGGCCACCTCCCCCTCCCACTCTCCTCCCAACTCCAGGGCGCTATAAGGGACCCCCCTTCTAGCCTGCGAGAGCACCCCCGGAGAGCCGGGCAGGACCCCAGAGGAAGCCTTCTATTTGAGGCCTGACCATTGCCGGGGTCACCCATCCAGTGTCATCCCGAAGGCAGGTTGGCTATATAATTCCTAGGATGGGGCTGCTTGGGAACCCAGGGGACAAGTTTGGGGGAGGCAGCTTCCCACACACACAGAGAAAGAGGCTATAAGGGGCTGAGGTCAGACAGCCCTGTGCTGTAAAAGTGTATGCCTACCGCTTGCACGTGAGTGGAATTTAGAAGGCAAGTTCTGAGCCAGGAATGTGGAAACATCAGATTAATTTACTTACGTAACCTGAAGTCTGACACAGAGATTGTACGGAGGGCAAGTTAGGAAAAGCATGAACCCAGCGTGCAGGTGCCTGAACACTGCATGTGTGCATGTCCACATGGATATGTGTGCACATGTGTGCGTGAGAGAGAGTAAAAGAGCTTCTGAACAAGCCCCCATGACGGGATTAGTGCCCCTGTAAGAAGAGACATGAGAGAACTTGCTTCCTTCCGGCACACATATACCGTGGAAGGCTATGAGACGCTGTGACCAGGAGAAGGGGCTCCCAGAACCCGACCATGCTGGCATTCCAATCTTGGGTTTGTCAGTCTCCAGAACTGGGAGAGATTGGTGTTGGTTAAGCTGCCCAGTCTCTGGTATTCTGCTCTAGCAGCCCGCTGACTACCACAAAGGGTAAGATGTGTCTGTTTCCCATAGCCCCACGATCCAGCCACACTGGGCAGCCTGGAAGTGGACTCCCTGGGGACCCCACAGAGCTTCTTCTTACTGCATCTTTGAAGGGTTGGGCTCCCAGTCTTATGCAGAGAGTGGTTGTGCTTGGCACATAGGAAGTGCTCTTGCCCCGGAGTCAGAAAGACCTGGGTTCTGGCCTGCCTCCAGAGCAGGGCCTGCCTGGGCACTTACCTGTCACAGGTGTATGTACAACCTGGGCAGTCTTACTGACCCCACGCTCAGAAGAGCTCTATACCTGGTTTTGTTTTGATTTTTTACAGGGACAGAGAGAGAGTCAGAGAGAGGGATAGATAGGGACAGACAGACAGGAATGGAGAGAGGTGAGAAGCATCAATCATTAGTTTTTTGTTGCCATTGCCATTAGTTTTAGTTGTTCATTGATTGCTTTCTCACATGTGCCTTGACTGCGGGCCTTCAGCAGACCGAGCAACCCCTTGCTGGAGCCAGCGACCTTGGGTCCAAGCTGGCGAGCTTTTGCTCAAGCCAGATGGGTCCACGCTCAAGCTGGCGACCTCGGGGTCTCGAGCCTGGGTCTTCCACATCCCAGTCCAACGCTCTATCCACTGCGCCACCGCCTGGTCAGGCTATTCCTGGTTTGCCACCCTGCTGTCACTGTCTTTAAATGCTAATGATTTTCAACAAGGGCCCATCAAATAATGGAGCTGATCCTGTGTGCTCTTTTATAAGTATGTCAACCCCCCAGGGAGCTTAGGGTATGACGATGTCTTAATACTGGCTGGGCAGCCTTGCCTTCTCTCCACCAAACCTGTGGACCCTTGGAGCAGGGTTGTGTCCCTTTCATCCTTGCACTCCCATGGCCTAAGAAATAGTAAAACTGTAGCCTTGACCATTTCTGAAGGTCTGCCAGGGATTGCCTCCTCCTCCAAGAAGCCTTCCTGGGTGTCCTGCCTCAGAGGAGCCAGTGGATCACTCCCATGAGCTCTGAGGCATTCCACCTTTCACAGATTGATGCTAAGACCCCTCATTCTGGACTATAACTGGGTATTGTCTGTCTCCCTAGTTGTCTCAAGTGCTGTGCAAGGGGCTGGTCCCAGGTCAGGTTTACTGCTGCAGCCCAGAGCCTTACGCACTGTAGGGGCTGCACACATGTCTGAATGAAGAGGGGAGCAGAGAAAGAGACAGTAAAGAAATGTCTGAACAAGGGTCCATGGAGAGGCTCTGGGTTCCTGGGGGACCCCTGAAACAACATAAGCCAATTTCAATGAGCACTTGCTGGAGGCCAGAGTCAGCACTCCCGGAGTTTCCTACAGTCATGTGTCTGCAAGAGCTTCCATCTCTGTCTTATGACCCCACTGGGTTCAGGACCCCTGCAGCAGAAGGCAGGGGGCCCCTGCTACCCTTAGCATCCCTGACCCTGATATCAGAAGGCAGGGATAGATGGGAACACTGGTCTGGGAGAGGAGGGAGCAGAATTTAGGACAGGTAAAGGTTTGGGAAGTGGAGGGGGTCTAACCTGAAAAGGGTGGGGTTCAGGAGCACAGACCCAGAGCTCCCTTCTGAGGCTAAAACCCCTGCCCTGCCACTGACCAGCTCTCTGACCTTGGGCAGGTCACCCAGCCCCCTGGCCCTGGGTACCCTGAGCTTCCAAAAGGGAGGAATGATAGGCTGGTGTAAGACATAGATACATCAGTGCAGGAGGCCCCGTATCCTTGGCTTCCCTTTCACAGTTTCACTTACCTGAAGTCAAACCACAGTCCGAAAATATTAAATGGAAAATTCCAGAAACAGACAATTCATAGGTTTCCAATTGCACACCAGTCTGAGCAGCATGACGGAAAACTCTCGCACCATCCCACTCCATTCCCCTGGGGATGTAAATCATCCCTTTGACCAGGGTACCCACCTGTCCATGCTCCCTGCCTGGTCGTCACTTCCGTAACCAGCTCAGTAATCCAGCGGACGGTGGCTATTTAAGTGTCTGTGTTCAAGTAACCCTTATCACAGACTTATTAAATAACTTACCATTGTTCTGGTTCATCATTAGTTACTGTTGTTTATCTCTGACTGTGCCTAATTTATAAATTACACTTTAAGGTAGGTCTGTACCTATAGGCAAAAACAGTACATCAAGAGCTCTGGAACTACCCGTGGTTTCAGGCTGCTGTTGGGACTCTTGGAATGTGTCCCTGTAGATGAGGGCAGGACTGCTGTATACATGACTGCAAGCCAGTGCTGTCTAAGCATCAAATTAGCAATGACCTTCAACTTTTCACTTCCCAGGGGCTACACCCGCAATGGAAGAGGCATGCAAGGAACTCAGTCGACTGGGACAGCTTAGTTTTTACAATGATTAAAAACAATAGTCCTGGAGCCTGACCTGTGGTGGCGCAGTGGATAAAGCGTCGACCTGGGAACACTGAGGTCGCCAGTTCAAAACCCTGCACTGGTCTGGTCAAGGCACATATGGGAGTTGATGCTTCTAGCTCCTCCCCCCTTTCTCTCTCTCTCTCTCTATCTCTCTCACTCTGTGTCTCCTCTCTAAAATGAATAAATAAAAATAAATTAAAAACAATAGTCCTGGCTGGTTTGCTCAGTGAATAGAGCTTGAGACCGGCATGCAGACATCTGGGTTCAATCCTCAGTCAGGGCACACATGAGAAGTGACCATCTTCTTCTCTTCCCCTCCTTCTCCCCCGTTCCCTCCCTCTCCTCCCCCTGCAGCCAGTGGCTCGATTAGTTTTAGCATGGTGCCGGGTGCTGAGGGTAGCTCTGTTGGAGCGTATGGGCCTCAGGTGCTAGAAATAGCTCGGTACTTGAACATTGACCCAGGATGGGGTTGCGGGTAGATCCCAGTCGGGGCAGGCACTATGCGGGAGGTCTGCCTCACTATCTCCTCTCCTCTCACCTGAAGTGAATAAATAAATAATAAAAAGCAAAAACAAACAGAAAGCAAAACAAAACAAAAGATAATAAACCCACCCATTGATAGAGGCCCCTCCCATGCCTTGCTGGATCTTCCGGGGCTGGAGGAAGAGAGGGACAGAGAGCCTGGAAGCTGAGACAGTGCCCCAGGGGGCATCTCCCTTTAGAGGAGACCTCCATTGATCATTTGCCAATCTTTGTTTTGTAAACAGCAAACATTTTTTAAGACAAACTTGCAAATCCCAGTCTCTTCATTAGCATGCTCCTTTGTCAACAGATAGATCTGAACACCTCCTCTGAGCCAGGCGAGTGTCTACCTGACAGCTGTTCTCCCTCCCCTCCCCCACCCTCCCGTGAGCCCATCTCAGGTGTGATGGAAAGAGCAGAGGGCACAGGGGCAAAACCCCAGCTCTGCCACTTCCCTCTGGGTGACCTTGGGAAAAATACCTAATGTCTGTGAGCTTCCAGGTGGGCCCATACCTCGCAGGTCTCAGGTCTCAAGCAAAGCCAAGCCCCCTGATTTTCCATGACAGAACTCAAGACCTGAGAGGACAATGCCTGTTCAGATGTCCTGGGAAGTGAGGGGCTTTCAAAGAAACCTCAGCTCCATGGGGGACAAACCCAACAGACCCACAGCAGGACTTCTGGGGGCCCAGCTTGCCGAAGGAGCAGCAGACCCCTGAGGTCATACAATGAGCATCCCATGGTCACAGTGCTTTCTCGGCCATATGTCCTCCCAGGGTCATATGGACACTTGGAAGGTCTATGACTGTCTGGGGTCATATAGCTTTCCAAGGTCATATGTCTTCTTAAGGTCATATGACTACCTGGAATCATTCAGTTGCCAGGAGTCATATGGCTACCTGGTCACAGAGTGACCCAGGGTCATACGGCCGTTGGGGTGGTACCCAGGTTAGATGGGCACCTGGCCTGGTCACAGAGTGACCCAGGGTCATACGGCCGTTGGGGTGGTACCCAGGTTAGATGGGCACCTGGGTTCATACGTATCTCATATCTCATTGGAAGTTGAGGCTCCTTCCAGGCCATTCTACTGCCTCTGTGTCCTGGTGAGCCTTGGTTCCTCATCTGTGGGTGGATAGAACACTTGTGTCCAGAGCAGGGGTGAGTACCTGCGGGTACACAGCGCCCACCCAACACAGAGCCGCTCCAGAACTGGCTGCAAGGCCAGGATGACCAGCTGTGGCCCAGGGCATAGCACTCACCCTCCCAGCCTGGGCGGGCCCAGAAGCTCCCCCAGGGGACAGCTGGGCAGGTGTCTCACCTGGATGGCATAGATAGTCTTCCAGCCTGGTGGCCATCATGGCGAAGGCCTGCAGCTAGCATGCACCTGTCTAGGACCAGATGAGTGGGGGCGGGGCTGGGGCAGGCGGTGGGTAGGGAAGATGAGCTATGGGGGGCAACAGGCCCCCCCCCCAGGGCGGGCAGAGACACGTGTCTCTCACGCCCCTGTGCCTGTTCCTCTAGCTGCCTTGTTTCACAACTAAGCGTGTAGAATAAGGACACAGGACAGTAAACTAGGACACTGACTTCAGCCAGATTGCGGGGACCTCCAGTGCCAGCTATGGGAACTGGCCTCATCCCCGAGGGTGAGGGAGCCTTGGAGGTCTCAAAGGGGCCCCTGGGGGTGCCCAGCGAGGCATGGGTGTCCCACACTAGTGAGGGGTGAGGAGGGGCCGCGGCCAGAAAGCAGGCGTGTGACCGACTGCACGTACTGACAGGGCTCACGCCCTGCGTGCGGGTGACAGCGGCTGCCGTCAGGTAATCCCTCCCGACCTCGTGGGTCCTCTCCTCCTCCGCTGCCCCCCCCCCAGCCCTCTCGGAGCCTTCGACCAGATGTCTGCCTCCCCCTCTCCCCTTCTCCTTCTCCCTCAGGGTGTTCGCTTCTTGAAAAGTGGGCAATGCTCACCCCCGAAGGAACCCATTGCTAGTGAGGGCTCACCTGGCCTCGTGTCACAGGAAGGACGTTTACTTGGGACGGGGGGAGCCCTGTGGTGGGATCACAAAGCCTTATTGTAGGAAGTACCCACCCGCATGCACACCATGGCGGGGACACCTGGCTCTCAATCCCCTTCCTGACCTGGGCCTCAAGACCGTCTGCTGAAAGGGCTTCCTCCTCCCTGAATCCTCACGGAAGCTGTCACTGAAGGGGCCCCAAGAGTGGGGCAGCCTTCACACGGGCGGAAAGGGGCACCATTGTCCAGGGACTCAGAATCCCTGGGATGGGGGGTGGCCCAGGAGCCAACTCGATCCCCTCTTCACCAGCCCCATGCTCAGCCCTGGCTATGAGTAGTCTCTGTTTCTCTGCACGGAATGGTCTCATCTATAAAATGGGGGCGCAGTTTCAGAGCTGGTGCTTGTCTGGCGTGGGCCTGTGAGCCCGGGAGCGATCCAGGACGAGTCCATGAGGAGCTGAACACCAACTCGGGTTCCAGCAGAGCAAGGTCACCTCACAGCCACAGCAGCTGAGTGCTTGGTATGTTAGTGTGCCGTCTGCTAGCACACATGCAGGCTCAGAGAGGTAAGGCGGCAGGTCGCGTGTCATGCAGTGAGTATGGAGCTGAGCTGGGTGGGATTGGAGCCCAGGCCACCTGGCTCTCTGCCCAAGTCTCGGGGCTTGCAAGGAGCTCCCAGACTGTCAGAATGGGAAGCTGCCGTGTTTATAGGACAATGATAGAGAGAATATCAGGTCTCCTTCAGCTCCGCCATGAACCAAATGACCAGGGCAACCTGGAGAGGAGGTGGGGAGCCAGCCACCCACAGCAGGTGACAGGGTGGGGTGTCTGGCAGGTCTTCTAAGGTGACGGGTGAAGGCAGGTGAAGTGTGGGGCCACTCCACCCAGGGCCTCTGGCTCAGGCCACACCTCCTGAAATCAACAAAGGCAGGGTGGGCCTCTGGGGTTCTCTGGCAAGGTCATGGTCCCCAGCAGGCATTCATCTCCAGACTTCCAACCCCACACCAGCTTGGCTGGCAGTCCTTTCAGCCCTCTGGGTCAACTCTCTCTCCTCCTGCCTTTGCTCGTACTGTGTCTCCTGCCAGCAATCCCCCCCCCCGCCTGCTTCTTGAGTCGGTCTGTCCCTTGTGCACCTCCTCCAGGAAGCCCTCCCAGACCACCCCAGTGCTTCCCCGAGCACATGGCAACAATAAAGCTCGGCTTTGATTATGTCCTGAATCACCATTTGCAGACTAATCTACATTTTACAAGGCATTTTTTTTCTGTACACGGTTTCCTTGGCATCTCACAGGAGCCCAACTGGGGTCAGATGGTTCTTGTCCCCATTGTGCAGACGGGGTCCCAAGAGGTGAAGAAAGGGCCTGAGCTCATGTGGGGGTAAAACAGCACCAATGGCTAACACTTCCGGAGACCTCTCTGGGTACCAAAGCCCGGCCCATGTGATTTCCATTCGTGCACGCACTCAGTGACTGGACACTGAGCCCCTGCTCTGCACCAGGCCCCATCACAGACACTGTGGAACCAGCCATGAGAACAGACCCACACCATCCCCTCCTTCTGGGATCCGTACCCTATTGAAGAGACAGAAAATGAACAAGGAGCACAGGAAGGTAGGGGAGGTTGCTCCCCTCCCCAGGTCCTTGGGGAAGTAGTACCCCCTTATAAACTAGCTGAAATGGGGTGCATTCTGGTTCTGCTGCCCTCTGCATTCATCTGTGCACTCATGACCCCAAACAGTACAGATTGTCTACAGGTGCCGGGAGATGAAGGCAGACTGAGTCCTTGCTCTTCAGGGGCTTATATTCTAGTGAGGAGGCATAGCAACGGACCAATAATAAACACCATTGAGAAAAAGAAAACCAAACCGGGGCGGGGAGGCAGGGAGGGGTGCTGATGTCCACGCAGGTGGCCAGGAAGGCCTCCCAGATGGTGTGGAGTACGGAGGGTCCGGGCAGAGCAGAGACGCAGGGAACTTGCTGTCCTGCAGGGTCTTCCGGGCACGAGCCTGGCCAGAGAATGACTGAAGGGCAGAGCAGGAGGCAAGGTGCTTCTGTGACGGTGCTGTGGGTGGTGGGTGGGGGAGAGGGGGAGCTGATGCGGACGATGAGGGGGAGCGGCGGCTGGATTCTGGGTAAACACGGAAGCCACAGGCCCGTCTCCTGGATGGGTTATGGGATGCGGGAGCAGAGTCGTTGCTAGTGGGGAAAGCTTGTGGAAGCCTCCCTTCAGCCTCAGTTTTCTCACCTATAAAATGGGGTGCTGGGACCCCCCCCTGTCCAGGCTCAGGAAGGTGTGGGAGTGAATTCAGCCCTCATTCATTTACCGAGGCCTCACTGAGACCCCACCCGTGCTGGGCACATGGTGGGTTCTTGTTTTTTAAAAAAAAAACAGAGGTGGGAGAACACTGAGCCCAAAGGCAATGAGGGCCACCGTGATGGCTGGAGGTGGGTCACCCTGGCCCCAGGGTGGTAACCCTGTTAGGTGGCTGCTTGCAGCAGGTATCATCTCACCTTAGGCGGGACAGCTCAAGAGAAGTTGCTGGGGCGACTGGAATCCAGAGCCAAGGATGCCAGGCTGCAGAGGGCTGACCCCATTTCCCCAGGCAGCAGTGCCAGGAGGCCAGTGTTCCGTACTGTTTACAGAGCTGCTCTGGCTCCAAGGGGCTCTGAGTGTCGGGGCCTGCTTCCCAGGGCCACCCCTTGACAGCACGCTGGGAGGCAGAAGGGAGCGGTGCCAGTGGCCCCACCGCTGGGCAGGTTGGAGGCCAGGGGGCAGCAAAAGATAAGGGAGAGGCTCAGCCCCTCCTTCACCGGCGGTCCCCCTCGGAAGCCACCCCCAGGCCCTCTTTTGATTGATTGGGGTTCAGAGGAGGCCGCCAGGCTGGACCTGAACTGAGACCCCTGCCTGAGCCGAGGAAGGGGGCAGAGCAGACACAGAGGACTCATGACTCAGTCCACAGGGTCCAGCTCAGTCCGGGAGCAAATAGGTTCAAGGTCCAGTTCGTAAAACTAGAGCCCGTGATAAGTTGCAGGTAGTATCAGGGCTTAATGTGTAATCAGGGTCAGGGTTCAACGTCTGAGCACGGTTAGGTCTTCAAACGTGGACAAGGATCAGGGCTCAGTGTGTGACAAGTGCCAAGGCCCAGCCCATGAGCCAAGTCAGAGTTCAGCCTGTGACTGGGGTCAGGGTTTGTTGGGTCACTAGCATTCAGAGCTCAGTGTGGGTCAGGTCTCAGGCCGCGGCCAGGAGAGGGACTAACTAGTCTGAGTGGCCTCAGGACGCTGACCACAGACATACTCACATGGATGGTGAGTCCGTGACAACCTCACAGCAGACTCAGGTCACCTTTCTCTGCACGATTCAGCCCCGTCCATCTTTCTCTCTCTTTCATTTAAGAGTCATCTAATCCAGCCCCGGCCAGATGGCTCAGTTGGTTGGAGCATTGTCCCGGAGCACAGAGGTGGCTGGTTTGATCCCCAGTTGGAGGAGATGGATGTTCCTGTCTCTTCCTCCCTCTTTCTCTTTCTTTGTCTCTCTCTAAAATCAGCACAATAAACATTTACAAAGAGAAGAGAAGAAGAATCATCTCGTGCCAGGCATTGTCCAAGATGTTTTAGAATCAGGGGTCACTAAGCTGCAGTCCCAGCCCTAAAGGGGTGCCCAGCCCCCAGGTGGGTCAGTCAAGTCTCCATTGTGCAGGATACTCCGAGACCCAGAAAAGACCAGGGACGAATTTCTACCCAGGGACTCGAGGCTTCCTGGAGGAGGCGTTGAAGGTGGGTTCATATGATGGAGTGGACAGGAGGGCATTCCTGGCAGAGGCTACTGCTTGAGCAAAGGCTTGGGGGCCGGTCAGCTCAGAGCAGGGGAATCTGGTGGCCAGGGTGAGCTTGCCCAGTGTCAGGAGCTGGGGCGGCTGTGGACAAATAAGTGGTCAGTCATCAGACAGTGAATTTCAGGCTAGCCTCTTTGGACAGCAAGCCATGCTTGCCATGGGCTCAGAGGCAGCCCCTGCCAGATCCTCCAGGTGACAGTGTGGTTGCTTTGGTGGGCACTCCCTGCCCCAGAGGCCGCCCACCGTGGGTGGACCTGGGCACAGCAGACAATGGGAAGGAATGAGAGTGGGTGACGCAGACAAGCAGGGTTGTCGGGAAGCGGGTGGAGGCTGGGGCAGCAAGGGTGTGGACTGCCCACTATCGGCAAGGAGACACAGTGGGGGCCTGAGACACACGTGAAACTCGGCCGTGGGGGCCCCAGCTAGGCACCGTCTCTGGATGCTTGACCAATTCACCAAATCCTTGTTGTTTTAAGGACTCCTTCTTCCCACCTCAAGCATTCAGTCCTTGGCTTGGGGGACATTGTGGCCCAACACTCTGCAATCTATATGGCAGGAAGCCTGGTAGGCTGGGCCCAGGCCTCCTGCCTTCCCCAGACCTTGGCCTTGGCCTTGGGTCTAGCCCACTTCACACCCACTTTCACGGAGCCAAAGAGTCCTCTTTTCCAATCACAGTGGAACCAAGTCTGTTCTCTAGCACCTGGCCCCTGGATCAGGCCACCAGCTCCTCCAGAACTTGTCCGCAGCCTGGCTCATGTGTCCCCTGCCCCACCTGAAGGCAGCCACCGGTCTAAGGCAGGGACCTGGGGGTGACAGAGGGACAGGCCGAGAGGAGGGGAAACTGAGGCCCAACAGCAGGAATGGCCGGTAGTACAGGCATCGTTGGAGGTATTTTGGGCCAGGGCTGCACAACTCCAACAACTCACTTAATCTTCAAAGAGCCCATTTTATTGGACCAGGTGCTATCATTATTCCCTCTGCTCAGATGAGAAAACTGAAGCTCGGGGCAGTTCAGTGATGCATCCAAAGTCACCCTGGCCCTGGCCGGCTGGCTCAGTGGTAGAGCATTGGCCTGGTGTGTAGAAGTCTCGAGTTCAATTCCCAGTCAGGGCTCACAGGAGAAGTGACCATCTGCTTCTCCACACCTTCCCCTTCCTCTCCTCTCTCTCTCTCTCTCTTCCTTTCCTGCAGCCATGGCTCAAATTGTTTCGAGCAAGTTGGCCCCAGGCGCTGAGGATGGCTCCATGGCCTCTACCTCAGGCTCGGTTACCAATGGAGCAGTGGCCCCAAATGGGCAGAGCATCGTCCTGTAGGGGACTTGCCAGGTGGATCCCAGTCAGAGTTCATGCGGGAGTGTCTGTCTCTCTGCCTCCCTGCCTCCCCGCCTCTCACTTGAAAAACAAAAACAAAAGAAAAGACAAAGTCACCAAGCAATCGGGCTGAACCAGAGCTGCCCTCCAGAAGGGCTGACACCAGAGCTGGAGCTCCAAACCCCAGGGGCTGTCAGGACCATCAAGAATGGAAGCTGCCTGCCTGCCTGACCTGTGGTGGCGCAGTGGATAAAGCGTTGACCTGGGAACACTGAGGTCGCCAGTTCAAAACCCTGCACTGGTCTGGTCAAGGCACATATGGGAGTTGATGCTTCCAGCTCCTCCCCCCTTTCTCTCTCTCTCTCTCTCTCTCTCACTCTGTGTCTCCTCTCTAAAATAAATAAATAAATAAATAAAATAGGTGACTTGTATGGTACATACAAGTAAAGTTGTTGACACATCTTTAAAAAAAAAGAATGGAAGCTGCCTGACCAGGCGGTGGCGCAGAGGATAGAGCGTTGGACTGGGATGCGGAAGACCCAGGTTCAAGACCCCGAGCTCACCAGCTTGAGCATGGGCCCACCTGGCTTGAGCAAAAGCTCGTCAGCTTGGACCCAAGGTCGCTGGCTCCAGCAAGGGGTTGCTAGTCTGCTGATGGCCCGCGGTCAAGGCACATGTGAGAAAGCAATCAATGAACAACTATGGTGTCGCAACGGCAACAAAAAACTAATGATTGATGCTTCTCACCTCTCTCCGTTCCTGTCTGTCTGTCCCTATCTATCCCTCTCTCTGACTCTCTGTCCCTGTAAAAAAAAAAAAAAAAAAAAGAATGCAAACTGAAACTCAATTAAAAAAAGAAAGAAAGAGAGAAAGAAAAGAAAATTTAAAATAAACCAGAAAATAAACCAAAAAAGAAAAAACAAACAAGAAATAGAAGCTGATTGCTACAAGGAAACAGAACTACCTAACAACCAAAACAAAAACGAGCTGGGGGTGGCGGGTGGCGGGTGGGGGGTGGCAGGTGGTGGGTGGGGGGTGCAGAGGGCAGAGGTGAGGGAGCATGTGTTGCAATGCAGAGGCTGCTGGGCAGTTGGGGTGCAGGCGGGCCCTGTGCCAGCCCCTCCCAGACCCCGGAGCACCCTGGCTGCTGCCCCTATTCCTGCTCCCCAGCTCAGGGACGCAGTGGCACCTGAACCTGAGGTCACAGCAGCTGGCGCAGACTCAGCCTTTTCTCTGTGCTGAGCCCTTTCCAGCCCTTGCTCATTTGAGCGCCACCCTGCACTCTGAACCCTCCGTCCGTCCATTACCCCGGGCTGTCCTCTGGGCCAGGAATAAGGTTACCCTCTTCCTGCAGGGGTGGGGTGCTGGGGTGGAACAGGGCCCACCCAATTCCTGCCCAACCTGCTGGGTTGGTTAGGACCTGCCTATGCCCCACGCCTGGGGAGCCAGCTCATGCCTTGCCCACTGGCTTGATCTATGAGCGGGGACTTTCAGAGTCTGCTGTGGCCACAGCAGGTGTGGGCCCTTGGGGTACCCTCCTGAGTCTCTGGAGAACTCTGGGTTTGAGGAGCTAGGCAAATCTTCAAGCCTGCCAGCCTCGTGGGTGAGTGCAGGTGTCCAGGTCCGCCCGGACCCTGAGGTAGGTGAGCCATGGGGAACCCTGCTCTGGACACAGACAGAGACACGGATCGGTCATGTTGCTGGTTGGGGTCTCAATTTTTCACATCTGCAATTTTGGGCAATGAACACCCCTCACAAAAGCTAGGGGGCTGGTCTTTGCAGTGACAGCTTTGAGTGGAAGCCCAGCGTCTGGCCCCGCTGGGTTCAGCTCCCTAGTTCCAGCGTGAGGTCAAAGGGCATGGACTGGAATCAGGAACAGATGTTCAAGTCTCTTGGCCCTTTGCTAGTGAAGTCAGACAACATACTCCCTCTCCATGCACTGGTTTCCCCGTGTTAATAGCACACACAAGGCACTCCTGGGATGGCTGAAGGGTCCCTGGGGCATGGCATGGGTGGATACGCTCACACACACATGCCACCCTCGGTCTCCCAGCACGGGCATTGTGCACGGCCCCTCTCCGCCTCGGCGTTCTCTGGGACAGAGCAGGGTTTTGTGCAGCACGTGGCAGGTCCTCACTGCTGAACTCAGCAGAGAGGAAGAAAACCAGTGAGGAACCAGCACAGTCCTGAGCCCCACCGAACGCCCGCTGTCTCCCATGTCATCTCCCGGAGCACTCTGAGACAGAGCTGCTGCCAGTCCACTTCCAGAGGAGATGCTGAGGCCCCGTGGCTCAGCCCTGTTGCCTGCCACGGCCTGGTCCACGTGGCAAAGTATGGGACCCGCCATTGACAAAAACGTACTCCCACGGGCTGCACTGCCCCGGCTGTGACTGAAGAAACAGGGCTTCCGGAGCTCAAGGAGGAAGACCCGGGGGCGTGGCTTAGTTCTCGCGGGACCTTGGCCACCACTCTAGAGCGACCTGGTGCTCCGTGCCTCGGTTGTTTCCGTTTCTGAGACAAACCAGTGTTGCTAGGGGCTTGGTGCTGTATGTTACAACAAGGAGCGCTCTGGGGACCTCCTGGGTTGAGTGACGTTGAGTTAGATTGTAAGGAGAGGCTGGTCTCTACTAACGGATATAATGGGGAACAGTGTTCCAGTAGAAGGAACAGCATGTGCAAAAATATCAAGGCCTGGAGATCTGCTCAAAGCCAGGGAGGGCTGGAGCCAGAGTGGGTGAGGTGGAGTGTGTGTGTGTGTGTGGGGGGGGAGGCTCTCCATTATGAGGGTGACCACAGAGGGACTGCTGTCAGTGGTTGGCCACACTTCCAATCCCAGCTGCTCCTTCTGCTAGAATGCCACCCGCCCTGCGTATGCTCTCTACCCCGTGCAAACTAACCCAAAATGCAGCCTCACTCACGGACACCCCCCCCCCCAACCAAGGTGTGGAGGTGGGAGCAAAGCCAGGCTTGAACCAGCTCAAAGCACAAATGGTGAGGAGACTCCACAGCGGGATCCAGAGGCAAGAAAGAGCCCGTGGGCTGGGGTAGGGGTGGGGGAGCCCGGGGTCCAGCCCCGCTCTGCCTCTCTCTGCCTATCTCCGAAATCACTCACCTCCCAGAGCTAACCAGGCTCACTGCAGGACTTTCCTAAGTATTAGAGACACAACGGTTCGGTCCACAGTGTGGTTTCCAGCTCCCACAAAGCTCCTTAGGGAGTTTACAGTGGGGTTTCCTGTTGCAGGTATAGCCTGGGCATTAACCCCATCTTCCTCATAACCTGTTTTACAGATGGGACCACTGAGGGTCACAGCCAAGAGGAACACAGTGTCCTGGCCCCGGGAGAGGTGGCAGGGAGGTAAGGTGCCAAGGCTGTTCCCAGGCAGGGCAGGACCTGTGCCCGTCTGTGGGAACTGTCACCTGGAACCCGGAGAAGAAACAGCAATAACCCCTGGGCACCCACGGCCAATTAGCTAAGGAGGAAGAGAAGGAGGAGGCTATTGCAAGGGCCCGGATTTTGAAATCTGACTGTGACAACTGCTCTGATGAACTTGATTCCCCCACAGAATGGGATCTACCTTCTCCAGAGCCTCCTCCCTCCAGGTAACCCCACAGCCTCTGCTTAGTGGGGTTCTGGCCCACTTCTTAACCACTGGGTCCCCTTCATCTGTGACATGGGGTGGTGAATCTTCCCTTCTGGGGTGTTATGGGTTGAACTGTACCAGCCCAATTCCCATATTTGAGTCCTAACCCCCAGGGCCCCAGAATGGGACCTGTACTTGGAGAGGGGGCCTTCACAGAGGTGACCCAGTGACAGTGGGGTCACTAGGGTGGCCTTGACCCAATCTAACAGTCGTCCTTAGGAGAGGGGTATGTTTGGATGCAGGGACACAGGGAGAGCGCAATGTGACCATGCAGATGGCCATCCTATCAGCCAAGGACAGGGGTCTGGAGCAGGATCTCCCTCACCAGGGGTCCTCAGAAGCAGCTCGTTCTGATGACATCTGATCTTGGACATCCGGTCTCCAGAACCGTGAGACCGTAAATGTCCCCCATCTTTGCTGCCCCTCTGTGGAGTTGATCACAACAACTCGAGCTAACTAACACAGGGAGGTTGTTAAGATCATTCAGACAGGTGTATTTGACGTGCCGAACACCACGCCTGGCAGATGCAGGCCTCCAATAAGCGTGGGTGATCCCATGAATACTTAAAAGCACATCACACCTTCTACAAAACACAAAAACAGCCGCTAAGACCCGGGATTGTGCTGCCGGGACAGGCAGGCAAGGCTATTGCGTGCCTCTGAACTCCTGGAGTGGGGTGTGCACCGTGCACAGAAGGGCTAGGAACACAGACTATCGTAAGGGCTCTCCGGTGACTGACTTAACCCCTCTGTGCCTCGGTTTCCCCGTCGGCTAACAGCATGTATCCAGGCGACAGTGAAGATCACCTAAGGCAGGGCTCAGCAAGTCCTGGATAAGGACCAGAGAGCAAATGTTTTCTTCTTAGAGGGTCACACTCGTCTGTGCATCTGTGCAATTCTGCAGGTAGTGTGTAAAAGGATGGTCGTGGCTATATTAAAAACAAAACAAAACAACTTTATTCACGGACACGGAAAGGTGAATGTGCATCACTGTCAGGTGTCATGAAATGCTAGCCCTCTGCAGATCTTTATTCAACCACTTTTAGCTTGAAGTCTGCACACAGACAGGTGGCTGGCCAGGTGGGGCCCACGGGCCCTATCCCAAGTGAAGAATGACCCGTGGGCAGCTGGGAGGCGCTGGGCAGGGTGGTCTACATCATGGTGGAGCTGTGCACAGATTGGGCTCCAGGAACATTTCTGAAAGTCACTGGCTCCCTTCGGGAGGGTGGCTGCCTCCGTGACGTTCCACACTTTAAGGCCCCCAACCAAAGGTTCCAGAGCCCTACTGTGTGCCCAGCCCAGTGTAAGTGCCTTGGCATTATTGCTCTGAAACTGCACCTTAAATGCCACAGGTCCCTTTCCTAGCTCCCATTTTACAGAGGAGCACACACTAAAGTTCAGAGGGAGGTTCCTCAGCACCACTGCACTTGGGCCTGGTGCCCCTGACCCACCTCTGCAAACCCAGGCCAGTGGGGCAGTGGCAGGGCTGTCAAATGAATGGTGGAGGGGGTCACAGGAGCATCCAGGAGGTGACACATAGCAATGGAGAAGCAGGGGTCAGGGAAGGACATTTCCCGCAGAGGGCTGGCTTATGCAAAGGCCTGGAGGTGGGAAGGGATGTGGCCAGTTGGGACAGATGGAAGAAGGGGTTAGTGGTGAGAAATGACACTTGAGTCATAACAAGACTCCCACTCTGGGTGTGAGTACTTTCTCTGAGGGCTGTGGGAGCCACTGACAGGCTTGAAGCAAGGGAGAGACAGACTTGCTTTTCCTTTGGAGAACCCTCTGGGGGCGGTGTGGACACTGGTCTCCAATAGATATCAACTTCCAGCCACATATGAAACTTGAAATAGTCGTGGTCAAAAGCAGTGCAATTTATTTTCATAATATATTGAACCAACTATATCCAAAATATTATTTTGACACGTCATCAATTTAATAAATTATTGAGATATTTTTACACTATTTTTCGGACACTAGGTCTTCAAAACTGGGTGGGCGTCTCACACTCAGCACATGGAGGTGGGAGACTCGAACCAGCTGCGCTTGAAGTGCTCAGTAGCCACGTGAGGCTCGCAGAGGTGCGGGTGGTGGGCCGTGGAGGCAGGTAGGCTGGCATGAAGCCACTGTCCAAGGGAGAGCTGTGGCGGCCCTGGGGCCCACAGGATGGACGCAGGATTGGCCACAGATTGCACAGAAAGCAGCACTGAGTCTGGGCTCTGTCGAGTGTCCAGTGCACAGTCACAGAGCAGCAGAACTGCCCGAGTCAGTGTCAACCCAGACAGCTGTTGTCCCCAGACCTCCGGGTCAGCCTCTGGGCCTCTGGCCACCCCCCACTCCAGTCTAATGTGAGGCTTCCTGTCCCAGCTGGAGGGTGACCCGAGACCTGACCCCAGCGGCCCTGGCGGATGGGGCCGGAAGGAAGGCCTCCTTCTTGATGCACTCCACAGCATGCGCTGGGCTGGCAGGGGCTTCCCCGGGGACTCCCTCGGGAAGCACTTCACACGCTAGTGGGCACTCAGCCAGGGCGGCCCCCAGACGTGGCAGGAGGCAAGGGCTTCGGGGCCAGAACGGGCCAGCACCCAGCACGAGGGGGTTTCCCATGACACCTGTATCTAGGGGAATACCACAATTGTTCTCACAGGTATCCAGAGTTCTCAGGGAGCATGCAAACAGGCTAGGAGGCCAGCTTCCTCCCAGTCCAGTCCCTGCCCCCAGGATTCGAGGCAACAGAGAGTTGGGTCAGGAGCATATCTAGATGAGTGGCCTAGGTGAGGTGTGTCACCCCCCTGAGCCTCACATGGCTCCTCTGTGAAATGGGGACATTGGGAACCCTCTTCATGGGTCAGGGTGAGAATTCAATGAGCTCATGTGGGTGAGCTATCTATGGCCATGTCATAAAAGGGACCAGGGCCAGGTAAGTGAGTATGAGAACTGAAAGAAGGGCAGAAAGAAGGTGGGAGGGTGCAAATGTCTTGTAACAGGGGTCATAGCTGCTGGGCCTCAGTGAGTGGAGGCTGGGGACAGGGCAGAGCCTGGCTGGGCCTCCCAGGGCAGGCTGGGGACGCTGGTCTTCCCAATCAAGAGCAGTGGGCCTGACCAGGCGGTGGCGCAGTGGGTAGAGTGTCGGACTGGGATGCGGAAGACCCAGGTTCAAGATCCTGAGGTCGCCAGCTTGAGCGCGGGCCCATCTGGCTTGAGCAAAAAGCTGGTCAGCTTGGACCCAAGGTCGCTGGCTCCAGCAAGGGGTTACTCGGTCTGCTGAAGGCCCGCGATCAAGGCACATGTGAGAGAGCAATCAATGAAAAACTGATGTCGCAATGAAAAACTGATGATTGATGCTTCTCGTCTCTCTCCGTTCCTGTCTGCCTGTCCCTATCTATCCCTCTCTCTGACTCTCTCTCTGTCCCTTAAAAGAAAAAGAAAGAGCAGTGGCTGTCGGGGAAAGGGACTAAGCTGGGGGTGATGTTTTCCGATCTGAAAGATGGGCCGGGAGCCTGGGACAGGGCTTGGAGGGAACAAGGGTGAAGCTGTCAGCTTGGACAGGACAGGAGGGGCAGGAAAGGGGAGAAGTGGGTGTCTGCGTGCAGGAGGCAAGAACCTCCAGGTCCTCTGACTGGCAGGCTTTGGGGGATGGTATGGGGGTGGTTCCGAGGCTCTCCCTCCAGCTCTTTCGGGGACTTCCCGCACGTGGAGAGCGCTCTCCCGGGTGCTGCTCCTGGCCGCCCGCCCTGCTGCCAGCTGATTGGTGGGTCCGCGAGAAGGTTTGCGCATGCTCAGCTAGTAGCCCCGCCCGCCGGCGATGCGCCCTCTGCTCATGCTCAGCCCCAGGAGCCCGGCCCGTAGGCAGTGATCCCTCTGCGCATGCCCAGCCCGGGAGCCCTGCCCGCAGGCGGCAATGAGTCACAAGGTTCTTAGGGGTCCGAACTCTGTCCTTAGGGAGGACCAAGAGGGAGTCCATTGTAACCCGATACTTGAGCACCCCCTCCAGTATCTGCTGACTCAGGAATAAAGGCGGCATTGGCCTTTCCGTGTGTCTTACTCTCTTATCTGCTCACTGGGAATTAAGTTGGGGGACGTGGTGGGGGTGGCGCTGCTCCCACCTTTTCACGGGTGGGAGTGATCGTGGGGAGGGGCCCAGGTCTAGCTCCGCACCTGGGAGGCGGTGGGCTGAAGGGGAGCAGGGTGGCGTGATGGGGGTTCTTCTCCAGGGCTTGATTTTTCACTAGAGTTCCAGAATTCATGCCACAAGTAGGGACCCCTGATGCCTCCCGGTGTGTCCACATCCTGCCTTCCCTGCTGTACTCACCCACTCACCCTCCCACCCAACCCCTGCGGACTGGGGTTTTTGCTTCCTATTTCAAACGTACCAGATTTTATTCTGTCGCCATTCCCTATCCTGAGCAGTCTGTGGGCAGACTGGCCCTTCCAGGGGGAGCGGAGGAGGATGGATCCACCTCCCACCACAGAAGCAGTGTTTGTTCAACCTGCATCCCCTTGGTGTTTGGCCAGGGGATGGGGATGGGGTCCCTGTCAAGCCTCCTGAGGCCTGCTCAGCTGCAGCTGCGCGGTGGACATGGGTAGAACCAGTTGGAAATTTATGCCAGGGGAAGGAACCCCATGGCTTCCCATCTTGCTGGTGAGGCTGGGGACACCATTCACCCGCTTAGCCTCATTTTCCCCGGCTGTAACTGGGCGAACGATACCCATCTGCCTGCCAGGCAGGTGCTCTGTAGAACCAGACTAGCTCAGCCTGCAAGTTGCACTCTGTGACCCCAGTGGGCATGATGGGGTGTGGGGACAGAGCGAGGGGACTGGGAACAGGATGAAGGGCAAGGGGTGGCCTTTGAGTTGGCGCCTGCTCCTGTCTTTAGTATCAGGACTCTGATGGAAGTGGGGTCACTGGCTGATGTTCACAGCCAAGGTTCTGGGCAGAAGTGTCTAGGGGGATGGGAGATGGCTCACCAAACTGGGAGCTAGTCAAGCCAGCACAGAGCAGAAATAGTATCTCCTTGTAATTCCTTGACTGGAGGGCAGCACTCCATAATCCCTGCTGCCCTACCAGATAGCAAAGGGACCATGGCATGGGCCTTGGGGCCCCCTGCGGGGCCTCCCCTTCCCCAGAATACTGTCACAGCACGTGAACCCACTGTTGGGGTCACATTGCTGGTTTCCTGTGTTAAGCAAACACTTTTTAAGGGTCTCCTGTGTAGCAGCTTTGGTTCAGAGCTTTTTTTAAAAAAGCTCTAATTTATGCAAGAAATAAATCTTAACAGCCCATTTACAGAAGAGGAAACAGCAGCTCAGAGAGGTTAGGGTACTTGCCTAAGTTCACCCAGCTCATGGGTGGCAGAAACTGGATGGGACCCTGTCTATGTGCTGATGGGTGGGAGCCCCCTGATTCATCTTTGATGCTCCCACCCCTCACCCTGGTGGGAGTAGCAGACCCCTGAAAACACGCTGAATGAAGCTGATCAACTGATGGTGGGGAAGGGAGGCTGCTCTTGGGTCCTCTGGTCCTGGGTTCAAATTCTCCTCCACCACAATGAGTGAGTGCCCTCAGACAAGTTTCTTCCCCTCTCTGCGTGCCAGTGTCTCCCTCTATCATGTGGGATACTAGGCATAATTTAGAAATCTGTGTGAACATTCAGTGGGAAAATCCTGCCAGAGTTCAGAGCCAATTTGTTTAGTTTGACAGAAAACACTTTTTACAGAGCGCCCCTAGGGTCGGGGACGTGGTGGTTTGGGAGAGCCCGGGTGGGGTGCTGGGCATTTGGGAGGCTGTGTCAGGGCCCAGCTCTAGGCTGACAGCCCCTCCCCCTAAATTAGAAAAAGGCACTTCCTCTGAGTAGATGCAGGCCCTTGGGCTCATCGGCTTGGCCTCTGGGAAGAGACCCAGTTTTCTTTTTGAGCCTAAAAAGATCGCAGTTTCCCCCTCATTCCTCCCTTCATCCCTGAACTGGGGCTGGACCACGTGACTAGTTCTGGCCAATGGATCTGTGACCAGGGCCACGGCTCCGTGTGCGACCAGAGTCAGGCTCAGCATGTGACCAGGATCAGGGCTTACTTAAACCTGGGACCACTGTCAGGGGTCAAGGTGTGACTGGGGTCAGAACTCATTGTGTGACCAAGCACAGGATCCACTGTGTACCAGGATCATAGTCAGTGTGTGACTGGGATCAGGGCTCAGGACACGACCCACATCAGGATTCGGCGTGCCCTGGGGCTCCACAAGTGACCGAGGTCCGAGGTCCGGGCATGCTCTGAAGCACGGTGTCCCCGTGCGGTCCTCTCCAGGTGGCACGTGTTGGACTGGAAGCCGGTCTTCATCCCCTCGGGCGCAGCGCACCCTGCCGGAGACCCGGAGGCGTGGGGTCAGCCGCGCTTCCGGTGTTGTGCCCTCTCTCACCTACATGTTTAACCTCCGCCCAGCAAGGATCTGGACACAGGGATTCACCCCGAGTTCTGCTCGAAGCCGGGACCTTTTCTGCTTGTCCGTGTACCGGACCCCGACCTGCAAGTTCTCCCGGCCCCCGTTTCAGCCCTCATGTCCACTCCTGGGCCAGGACACCGCGAGCTGGAGGGGAGGGGGCTGCCCCCTGGAGGGGGTCAGACGCAGCTACGAAGATGGTTTGTGGGAACCAGGAAACCAAGTCCACGTGTGTACACAGGTCCCCGAGCCAGGCGGGCAGCCTGCCCCCTGCCCCCGGGGCTGACCCCAGTGAGGTGAGGAAGGGCCCGAGTCTCTGCTACAGGCGGCCCACTCTAACCTGCCTCCCTGAGATCCCTCTCATTCTGCAGGGAGTGAGCTGAGCCCGGAGAGGGTGCCTGCTCACCTTGCATCCCACAGCAGAGGAAGCCCGTGAGGCAGAAACAGGCAGCGTTCTGGCCTCACCACTGTGGCCACAGCAATGAAGGCGACTCCTGTGCTCCAGCCTGACACCACTCCTGGGATCCACGGTCGGTCATATCTCTAGGGTATGGGGGGGGGTCTTCTCAACCAGTACTACATTTAGTTTTTATTTTATTTTATTTATTTATTTATTTACAGGGACAGAGGACAGAGAGAGTCAGAGAGAGGGATAGATAGGGACAGACAGACAGGAACAGAGAGAGGTGAGAAGCATCAATCATTAGTTTTTTGTTGCTGTTGCGACACCATAGTTGTTCATTGATTGCTTTCTCACATGTGCCTTGACCGCAGGCCTTCAGCAGACCGAGCCACCCCTTGCTGGAGCCAGCGACCTTGGGTCCAAGCTGGCGAGCTTTTGCTCAAGCCAGATGGGCCCTGTGCTCAAGCTGGCGAGCTCGGGGTCTCAAACCTGGGTCTTCCGCATCCCAGTCCGATGCTCTGTCCACTGCGCCACCGCCTGGTCAGGCTACATTTAGTTTTTAAATGGAGAGCGATGCTTAACCCGCCGTCGGCACTCCCAGACACCCGGCCTGGTCCCTGGCGCGTTTGCCTGAGGCCCACGTGCACCCCCACCCGTTCTCGCTCCTTGCCTAGAGAACACTCTGCCCCCAGCGCCCCCTCTCGCTGAGTCTCGTCTGGGCTCAGCGGAGGTGAGAAGAATAGGTCACAAAGAGCACTGAGATCTGGGAACAGTGGCCAGGTCTGTAATTAACATTTCAGCAACACCGGATAACATCGCTCAGCATCGCCCAGGTTCCCCCTCTGCCGGTTTGTCCACTGTCCCGTGTGTGTAAGGGAGGCTGTGGCCTCCGTCACGCCTTGGCTCAGAGGGAGACTCCCCTCCCTGCCACCTCTTGCCTGAGTCCCACATTCCCTGCGTCTGAATCGGAAGCTTTAAAAGAAAAGTGAAAGTAAATGTATGGAGGGAATACTGGTTAATAACATCCTTCCAAGCCTCAGGTGTACAACATTGTAGCACGGGGCCTGAGCCCTCTGCCCGAGGTCTGCTCTCCTTCCCTCACCGCAGATTTGACCCTCTTTCCAAGGTGATCCTATAGAATGTTGGCTAAAAATAACCCTGTCCAACATCCACAGACACGGATGCTTATTAAAAATGAGAGCATTCCCAATAGACTTTCATAGAATATGAATTGTTATTTTTGTTGTTGTTTTAATCTGTTTATCATCCTGCACAGTATCAGTCTGTATCCCCCGGGACTCTGGTGCCTGGACCCTGGTGGGTGGCCTGGGTGGTGTGACCTTTCTCCCACCTCCATCTCGGGGTGGGTTCTGGGGTCCACCAGACTGGGTTCCAGTCCCCGACGCACACCTGGGGAGCTGGCCAGCTGAGGGGGTGGTGGTAGTGGTGGTCTGTCTCTCATTTGTCCCTCGAAGTCCTGTGTGGAAGTTTGATTCCACCCATTTAACAGAGGGGAAACCAAGGCTCAGTGTGGTCTCCATCCAGTCCCAGAGCAGCGTCTGAGCAGCAGGCTGGCAGCCCCCAACACCCCCCAAGTCCCCCTGGAGACCCTCCCCCTGCTTCCTGGCCAGCAGACCTCACCCCTGTCGCAGCTGAAGTCCCTCCATGCCTTGGACCACGCTAGGCCTTCTGTGACCACGGCTCACTCTCCTGGGCCAGGAAGGGCTGCAGACCCAGGCCTGTCCATGGGCAAGGGCCTTCAGGGAGGGGACACTGGGGTTAGGGGCTGTTTAGGGCTGGGAATCTTGGTCTACCTCTCTTTCAAGTCCCTTGTGCACTGTCAGTCTCCCGGAGGTGGGGTTCACGGGGCCCCCTTGGGGGCTGGGAGCTCATTTTCCTGTGGGCTGTTGTTGTAAGGAGCCTCCAGGCTCAGAAGTCTGAGCGGAAGCCTCCCTCCCGAGGAGGGGATAAGGATGGTGGGGGCCGAGGGCAGAGGTCAGAAGGCAGGTTCAGGTACCAGTCCAGGCCAGGAAGCAGCCTGCAGGTAGGTGGGCAGTTCTGCCTCCGACCTGGGAGGGAAGTTGGACCCATAAGTTCCTCCCCTCCCTGCCTCAGTTTCCTCATCCATCGGATGAGATGGATGTCCCTGCCTCCTCGCAGGGTTTGAACAAGCTCACAGGTGGCACGGGGAACCCAGACCCCTAGAGTCTGTTGGAAAGGACCCAGAGGCCCCTTGATGCAACCGGTAGCTTCTCATGGCAGCAACCCCCCTGGGCGAAGGGCTGGGGGCAGGTGGCCACTGGCAGGAGCCTTAGCAGTGTTCTCATCCGTGAGTCAGCGGCAATGGGAACATTAATTTATCTGAGTGGCTGAGAACAGAGGAGCCTTTGCCAAGGATGGGCTGAGGGCACTGGGTAGGGGCAGGAAGGCGCCGAGGGTGCTGCTCTTGGGCACCTGGTTGATGCCCTTGGGGTCTGCAGGGCTCCAGGCCTGTGCCCAGCTCCAGGGGCCGCCATGAGAGAGCGCCAGTCTGATGAGAGATTCAGGGGGCGTGTGCCTCGCATGATGGCACCCGGGAGGGTGGGTGGGATTGGCAGAGCCCGTCTGGGCCCTGGGGCATGCCGGATGGGGCAGAGCCCAGCGAGGTCCAGGGCGCTGAGGAGCTGGAGGCGGCAAGGCCAGGGATTTGGCCCTGGAACCTCCCGGGGACGCCGGCTGGGAGCCACCTTGATCTTAGGACAGGATCTTAGGACCGCTGACCTTGGGAAACGTCAAAGAGCACATGGACGTTGTCCTAAGCGACTCAGTTTGGGGTGATGTGTAACAGCAGCCGTAGGAGACTCAGACAGGCTCTTTGGGGCCAGAGGCCAGCCAAGTGTGGCCCCAGGCTGTGGCTAGCTGGAGCCCTGCCCAGCGGCTGTCATGGAGCGTGATGGGTCAGGCCAACCCCAGGATTCCCAGGGGCAGTCAAGAGGAGCCCTTAGGTCACAGCCATGGCCCACCCATGCCACTGGGGTCCCTCCGGGAATGGCAGGTGTGGGGGCGTGGCAGTGATGTGAAAGTCAACGGAGCCTGACCACCAGCCTCTATAATACAGTCCTTTCTCCCTGGAAACGTCCAGAGCCAGCCAGGATGGCTGGGCCTGGCGGGTCAGGTGGAAGGCACTGTCCTGTGTTGACTCAGGGCCCTCTCGCCGCAGCCTGGGCTTGGCTGGAGGCAGTGCTGGGTGCGCCCCAGGTTTCCCATGCTGTACGGCATTGTTAGCCTCTTGTTTTTCAGATAAGGAATTTTTAATAGGCTTTTTTTTTTTTTTTCTGGAGGTGTAGTTCACATAACATTAACCATGTTAAAGCAAAAAGTTCAGTGGCATCTGCAGCCACCACCTCTACCTCATTCCAGAACATTTCATCACTCCAAACTGAGACCCTGGACTCAATGAGGAGTCACCCCAACTCCTCCCCTGCCCTTCGGGGTTTGCCTATCCTGGGACCATACCACCCATGGCCCTTTCTGCCTGGTTCCTTTCATGTGGCTTAACGTTTTCAAGGTCCATCTATGTCGTGAGGGTGTGTTGGGGCATCATCCCTTTTCAGGGCTGTGTAATATTCCACCGTGTGGCTGTTGATCCGTTCATCTGCCAGTGGGTATTTGGCTGTTTCCGCCTTTTGGCTGCGGTGAATGATCATGTAAAGATCATGAGGCAGAGAGGGGAGGGACCTGCCAGGAGCCCAGGGCCATTTGGATTGGAATCGGGGTTTGAACTCCTCTTTGTGGGGTCCCACTGTGCTCTCTTTCACACCCCTCACCACCCACCCCTTGGGACTGAGGCCTTGACCCCCAGGGATGGCCCTGCTTCTGAGGGTCAGGCTGGGCTGGGAGGCCCCTCCAAGATGCATGAGCGCAGGGAGGCATTCTGCAGGCTGCATCCTGCCCGGGGCTGCAGATGTGACACGTTCTGCTGTGGCAAGGGCTCAACACCCTGGGGTCTGAAGAATCTCAAACACTAAGCTTTCGAAGTTCCGGCATGTGTCCCGTCCCACCATGGCAGACGTCATTAGTCGGGACTAGGCAGGCCCTGCCTCATCCTTCCTGCAAGCCGCCCAGACAGCCACCGCCAGCCGCTCAAGGCGAGGTCTGCTGGCCCTGCCTTGTGCACGCTGCCCACCTCTAGCTGACCCCTTCTGCTCTCCTCCCCTCTCAGTATCCACAGTCCCATCCTGTGCCCACCACACTGAGGCAGGGCCTGTGGACAGCTGGGAGGGTGCCCCAGGGAGGGACCCCCAGGGAGGGACCCCCAGGGAAGGCCCAGGAGTGATGACTCTGAGAGGTCTCAGGGCGGGGACCACCGGTGACAATTCCCTGGGCCCTGCCCCTGCGCCATCGAGGGTGTCTGTACTGCTCTTGTTGCACGACAGATTCTGTTTCTGCTCCTTGTGACCCTCGCCCCTGTCCTTCCACCTCCATTTGGGAGCCGGAGTCCTCTGTGGGAAAGGACGAGCTCGGGGCCCAGAAATAGCCAAGAGTGGACAGAAATAACCCTGGCCTCCAAAGAGAACATGGAAAATTAAACAGGGACCATTAGCATTTGCCCGGCACTTTCCACAGCCATTATCTCATTGGGAAGGTGATGTTTTATATCCTTATTTTAGACACAGGGGAACTGAGGCCCAGAGAGGGGAAGCGACGTGCCTGAGGTCCTTCTGCTGGGCACCCAGGTCTTTGATCCCTGTGCTTTCCGGTGTTACAGTCTGCACGTCCACACCTTTGAGCCTCTGCACCCACAGTGCCTGCTGCTAAATATGCCTTCGCTTGCTTCTCTCCAAGAGGCAAACTCCTACTCATCCTTCAAAACCCAGCTAAATGGCGCTTCATCTGGAAAGCCTTCCCCAATCCTGTGGGAGTCAGGTGAGCCCTAGTATGGGTCTCTGCTAGGACCTTACCACACTGAAGGAGAGCTGTGGGTGCCTTCAGATGAGGATTGTGCCTTGTTTATTGCTGTATCCTATGCAATAGGATTCTATGCCAAGAAGCATAGTAGGAGCTCAGTACATGCTTGTTGAATGACTGATCAGGAGAGTCTGTTCTCAGTAACATTTGAGTGATGGTAAGTTGAATGCCTGTCCCTTCTCCTGCATTTCTTTTTTTTTTATGGTTAACACGTATTTTTTTTTATTTTTCCTGTCTCTTTTATTTTATTTTATTTTTATTTTATTCATTTTAGAGAGGAGACACAGAGTGAGAGAGAGAGAGAGAGAGAAAGGGGGGAGGAGCTGGAAGCATCAAACTCCCATATGTGCCTTGACCAGACCAGTGCAGGGTTTTGAACTGGCGACCTCAGTGTTCCCAGGTCGACGCTTTATCCACTGCGCCACCACAGGTCAGGCTCCCCTGCATATTCATCTCAACAACCTGAGAAGTGAGCATTAGTAAGGAAGGGCATTTCACTGGTGAGCTAGCTCAGAGAGGTGGACTCACCTTCCCAAAGGTCACAACGTGACTAAGGGTTGGACCCGGGACTTGAACCCAATCCCACATGCATGGATCTCTCTGGAGGGCCAACTGTGTGCCTGGCACTAGGCTCAGTCGGACTGGAGGTGGGCAGTGCATCTGACTGCCCGGCCTATCCACTCCCTTCTTCCCCGTGCCTTGGGCTGGCTCTCAGGGGTGGCGTGTGAATGTCCTTCCCTGTGCCCAGCAGCCCCTCTGCAGGGTCTGGCGTCGTCTGCTGAGTGCTCCTTCCGGGCTGGGGGGACATGCTTTCCTAGGAACTCCACAGCGCCCCCGTCAGACAGGATCCTGCCAAGTGCCACCTGCAGCCGCCAGCGGGGACCCTGGAAAGGTTGATCTTCATAGAAAGACAAGGGCTTGGTGAAAGCGGCCTGAAGTTCTGCATTTGGGGGTATCTGCGTGCGTCTTGGGGATTCTGGGAACACCTGTGAACCACACACCTCCCTCTCTCGCCTTCCTCAGGCTGGCCCTCCACTTCCGGTGTCCTTTGGCGGGGTCCTTGGCAAGCTGGGGCCTGAGGCTGCCCCTGTGAGAGGCTTTAGGGTATGGGGGGCAGAGGCCACAGTGCAGGGAAGAAAGTGGGCAGAAGGTTCTAGAGCCGTGATAGTGAACCTATGACACGCGTGTCGGCACTGACACATGTAGCCATTTTCAATGACACGTGGCCGCATACCAGAGAAGTATGGGGCCGCATGCCGAGAAGGACGTTCCATCCTCGGCTCCTGCACGGCCAGGTGCAGCAGCCGAGGATAAAACACTTGCTGTAGTGTAGACACTCTGTGCCGGAGGGCTGGAGGCCAGAACAACAGAACTCCGGCACAGAGTGTCTAGTTCTGGGGCTTCCGGTTAGGTCATTTTTCTTGAATGTGACACACCACCTGAGTTATGCTCAGTTTTTTGGCGAATTTTGACACACCAAGCTCAAAAGCTTGCCCATCACTGTCCTAGATCCATCACAGTGAAGGAAGATCCAAGAGAGGATTGCGAGATTCTGATTTAAAGAACTAAGGTCCTGGCCCTGGCCAGGTGGTACAGTGGATAGAGCGTTGTCCCGGTGTGCCGAGGTTGCGGGTTTGATCCCCATCAGGGCACACAGGAGAAGCAACCAGGAGTGCACAGCTAAATGGAACAAGTAAGTGGAACAAGAAGTTGATGCTTCTCTCTCTCTCTCTCTCACTCTCTCTTCCTCCCCCCACCCCTCAAATCAATGTGAAAAAAAGGAATTAAGGTTCAAGGACTGTTAACATCTCTCTAGTTCAACAAGGCCTTGGTGGCTGGGGAGAAGGCCAGTAGCTCTGGGAGGGGGCAGGGCCCGTGGTGGGGGTGCGTGAGGAAATGGCAGGATAAGGTGGAAGGGGAGGTGCACCCCAGAGGAGGAACAGATCTGCAAGGTGCCTGGCCCTTGCTCTAGGAGGGGCCCACTGAGAGGGTCTCAGGGCCCACTGGCCACACTGCTGGCTCCCTGAGGCCCCACGATGTGAGCTTCCTGGGGCGCCCGTGGGCACGTCTGGGGGAAGTGGCCTTGTTCCCACCCCACTCAGGCTGCCCTCAGCTGAGCCAGGGTGCGGGCTGCCTCGTGGATGAGGGTGGGTGAATGGAGACATGGGCGGTGTCATAGCCCAGCTGTGCTGTCAGGTTGGGGTGCACTGGACACCATCTCCCTCTGTCTCTCTAAGCAGGGCCTGTCCCTTCCGCCTGACAGGAGAGGCCAGGGACCACCGAGGGACTCATACCTAGTCCAGTTTCTCCCTGGCGTCTGTCTGTCTGTCTGCCTCCTGCTTCCTCACTGCCTAGGTTTGGGACAGGTGCCAGCGCTGTGGTTGGAAGTCCATGGCGCCGCTTGTCAGGACATCCCAGCCCTCAGGCGTGTTTCTCTCTCCTGCTCACACGCTGAGCAACCCGACGGCCAGGCTGTGACTCGGGCCGGGGTCTGACCCTCTCTGGGCTCAGAAGATGGTGCATGAGGTGACTTCAGGCCTTGTTCCACAGGAGGGGTGGCTTACCAGGTGGCCTCCCCTCCCGGCAGCCACCCTGCCCAGCTCTCTTCTGGCAGGTGGGAACACGAACACCTGGACCGGGGGCTGCCTTGAATTTCCCTGGTAGGAGGGGTCTGGGTTTCCCGACTCAGCGTCACTCTTCCCAGGTGGGCCAGGGAGCTCCTCTGAGCCGCTTTCCCGGACTGCTGGCTCTAGAACAGGGGTCGGGAACCTTTGTGGCTGAGAGCCACGAATACCACATATTTTAAAATGTAATTCCGTGAGAGCCATACAACGACCCGTGTACCTTAACGCATTATCCAATAAAAATGTGGTGTTGTCCCGGAGGACAGCTGTGATGGGCTCCAGCCACCCGCAACCATGAACACAAGCGGTAGGAAATGAATGGATTTTAATACGTGAGAACGTTTTATATTTTTAACATTATTATTTTTATTAAAGATTTGTCTGCGAGCCAGATGCAGCCCTCAAAAGAGCCACATCTGGCTCAGGAGCCCTAGGGTCCCGACCCTGCTCTAGGGCCACCCCTCCAAAGGTCAGGTAGCAGATGTGATCTGGAGGGTCACACAGCCAGCCCAGGACAGCTGGCTGCCTCTGCCAGGCCAGCAGCGCCACCTGGTGGCCTCAGGCTCCCAGACACCTTGGTCCATCTGACATTTCCCTCAGATCAGTGGGAGGGGCTCGCCCAAGGTCACTGGCAGCCCTGAGAACCCAGGAATCCTGTGCTCCTGAGTCCCGCCCCCTGCCAGGTATGTGTAGGCTCCAGGGGGAGCTCAGAGGCAGGGCTTGTCCCAGAGGAATAAGTGAGAAAGGGAAGGGGGTGTCTCAGTCATTGTGACCTTGGGCTGGGGGAGGGACCCTCAGACTCTACCTGGCAGAGGGAAGGAGAGAAGATGCTGTCGAGTGAATGAGAGACACTACATGCACACGCACACACAGGAATGTGTACCTGGACACATACAACATAGGCGCATGCCCAATGCGCGCACGCACACACACACACACACACACATCACGCACACATACACTGGTGTGTAATTCTTATAACCCCACCAGAAGGCAGAAGGGGTCAATTACCCTCCCATGACAGAAGAGGGAGCTGAGCCTCAGGCTGGCACATGACTCAGGCAAGATTGGAGAGACGGTGTGGGCAAGGGAGCATGGCACAGGTGGGACACCCCACTGCCCCTGCTCGGGCTCTCTTCCTGGAGCATCCACCCTGGGCTGGGCTGTGGTGCCCTCTCTGGCGTCAGGGTGCCAGGAGCTGCTCCCAACCCTGCCCCCTTGGCTTTTCCCTGTAGAGAACAGGGAAGAAGGGGGGTTCAGACACCTGGACCTCACCCCTATGCCCTAGAACTTGACTTTCAACACCCCCGGCAGGCCACTAGGAGGCCACTCAGAGGCCCTCACAGGTCCCAGGACTCCTCCATGAAGCGGTCCTAGGCCTCCAGCACAGTGTGGACACCTGGGGCTCCCAGGGGCAGATGCCCTTCCTCCCCCATAGCCTCTGGATCTGAAGGTCTGTGGCTCCTGGGGCCCCGTGACAGGCTGGAGATGCTGACATCTTCCCCGGGCCACAGTTGGGATCCCGATGGGTGAGGGCAGGGCAGGTGACTCTGTGCCTGGTCTGCTCCTTCCGCTGAGTTCATGCCCCACCCCTACCCCCACGTGGGACACCCTTGGGAGCCCCCACTCCGTCATGTGGAGCCCTGGGAAGGCCCCCCTAGCTCGGGGTATAACTGAGGATCCCGCACTTTGTGAGGCCACCTCTCTGCCCAGGACACCGTCCACCCCCAAGTTGGAACCCTGGGAGCTGAGGGTCCGCAGGAGAAGGGGCGGCAGGGCCTCAGGCTGGTTCATAAACACATAGGGTGTCTTCCCACTTAAGTCACGGCTGGGCCGGGTGAGTGGCGGGCGTGCAGTCCCCCTGGGTGGGTGGGTGGAGGGAGCAGGCAGGGCCCCCCGACAGGCTGCGGAGCTGCTTGCTCTGAGCTCTGATTACAGATGAGGCCCAGAGAGGGGCAGGCATGTGGCTGAGGTCTCATGGGGACCAAGAAGGGTTCCTGCCCTCCAGACTTGGCGGCCTGTCCTAGGCTCATCTGGAGCAGGGTTCCTGCTTCCCTGGGCAGAGGGCTCCCACTTACAGATGGCACAGCCGATCAGCTGGGCAGACCGCTGGGGTGGTTGGCCCGTTAAGACCAAGACACAGAATAGAATGCCCCCCACCAAGGGAGTCGGGGGCCTGAGAGCAGGGTTGGCGAGGGGCTTAAGGAGAGGGCATGGGGCTTTCTGCAAGTCTGGGGGTGGGGCTCCAAGTGGCAGGCAGTCATGTGGAATTAGGTGGTGTTGGGGACACGGGAAGAGCAGGGGTCTAGGTCTGGCTGCAGGGGGCCTTGTCCCCAGCCCTGTCCTGTCCCCCTCCTTCTCTCTCCCCTTCCCCTCCTCTGGGGACACCTCCGCTCTGCTGACACTGGTCTCTGCCTCCCTGCCCACAGCCTTCCTGGCTCCTTTAAAGGATTAACTGCTGGGGGTGACCTTGGCTCTGTGGTCAGGCGGGTCTGAGTGGGAATTCTAGCTCTTTTTCCAGGTAGTATTAGATAGCTCAGTCCCAGTACATCTCTGAGCCTCTGTTTTCCTCTCTGTGAATGGGGTATGGGGACCCGCCCCCGGAGGGTGTCACACCGGCAGCGGTGACTGGCTCAGGGGTGTCTTCACCCCCGGAGGGTGTCACACCGGCAGCGGTGACTGGCTCACGGGTGTCTTCACCCCCGGAGGGTGTCACACCGGCAGCGGTGACTGGCTCAGGGGTGTCTTCACACATGCACACCTGTCTCCTGGGCTCCCTGGGTCCTGTTCCGGGCAGGTGGGCGGGCCGGGCAGAGCCTCCAGGAGAAGGGATGGGGCAGAGCAAGTGTGGGAGGCAGGGAAGGGGTTGTGTGTGTGGCATGTGTGGGGTCTGAACCAGGACATCGGGGTGGAACACCCGCCCTCACAGGGTGCCCCCACTCCCACCTCAGGCGTCGGAGGCCTGCAGAAAGCTGGGGGCGGGCGCCGCTGTGACATTTCCTGCTATTAATGGAGCTGAATGTAAACAGGCCCTAATATTTACCTCAACACCTCCGGCTCAGAGGCCGCCAGACAGGGAGACTGATGAGTCCCTCGGCCAATGCCCTCCCCACCCCGGCGCTTGCTTCTCTGGGCCGTGGATGGAGACCCCGCCATGTGTGAGGCTGGAATCGGGAGCCGGAGGCCGAGGCGTGAGACTCTCCTGGGCGCCCACAGCCTCAGTTTCTCCATCTGTGAAACGGGGTGACGATCCTGACCTCCCAGGCTTATAGGGAAGCTCAGAAAAGGGACAGCTCAGTGTCAGTTTGTAAACCCACAGGTACGGCCATGGTTCCTCCCCACCCCCCATCCTGTGGGCTTCAGCTAACTGACCCTCCGCCTTCCTCTCCCTGCCACCACATACTTTTGGCGATGGGAGGACACCGTAGGCATTCTGGCTGACCTGCCCATGTCCACATCTTCTCCCTGAGCAGGTGGGGTTGGGACCGGGATGGGGGAAGACCCATCATTCTGCTGGGCTGCACCCCCAACGAAGGCACCCATAGCCTGCCCACCAGCTTGCCCCCTGCACCCCTTTCCATCCCTTGCCCTTCCGAGTGACTAGCTTGAGACCTCTAAACCTGCAGCCCCATCAGTGGTGGCAAAACCATGAACCCACCACCAGGGCCTTTCCTGGGAGCTCATACCTGTTCACAGGACAATGAGTTCAGGGGGTCATGCATAGATACCCCCCAACTGGCTCAGTGCCCCACAGCGACCCCTGCCCACTAGCACAAAGGAAATAAACAGGTTTAATTTAGGACGAGGACTTCTTGTTAAGGAGACTGTTTACATCAGATATAAATACACATGCCATCTCACGTCACTCGGGCTTTTGGAAAACCTGGAAGGGAGGCCACAAGGAGGGGATGCAGAGGCCCTGTGGGACCACGGACGGTCCTGGTCTGGCCTCTGGAGGAGAGGGCAAGCATCTGTGGGAGCCTCTACCCCTCCAGTTGCAAGGCCAAGGAGAGGAGTAGAGCTGGGGAAACCGAGGTCCATCTAGCCAGGGTTCTGCACAGGAGGCCATCACACATTTCTCAAAGGTATGAGGTCGGCCCCCAATTCCTGCTCCAGCCCCAGGAGACAGGTGGCCACCCTCTCAAGCTTGAATGGTAGAAGACTCCCCCTGGGTCCAGGTGTCCTCCAGCTCCAAGGCCTTTTGCAGACCCTGAGGGACCCAGGTTGGATGGTGGGCTTGTAGACCTGGGGACCAAAGGCGCATGGAGGCAATCCTGGAGTCCAGGTCAGAGGAGGTGACCAGAAGCCCAAGTCAGAGAAAGCCTCCTTCCCAGAAAAGGTGGGAGGCAAGATGAGCCAGGTGAGAGCAGCTGCTCAGAGCCCAGGGGAGAACAAAGGGCTCTGTGTGGTTTGCTACCCAGGCAGAGCTGGCCCTGACCCGGCACGCTCAGCCCAGTCCCGACCTTTGGAGACCTTGGAGGCGACCCGAGGCTGGCAGACCCGCGTTTGAGTCCTGTGTGTCTTCGCGCCTGGTTTTCTCATCCATAGGATGGGAACATGAGCCCTGCTGTCCTCCGGGGACAAAAGGCAGGGACTTTGAGGACATTCCTGGAGTGGGTGGGTGCTTTGGGGAGGTTTGAGCAGTCTCCACGGGGCAGGTATGGGGAGTTGGTTTTGGTTTGGACCTGGCCATCCCCAGCCGTGGTACCACATTGCTGCTTCACCTCTGCGGCACCACGCACAGGTGGGCGGAAAACAGCCTCTCCCTGTGGGGCTATTGCAGGTTCAAGCGTCAACCCAGAAATCCAAGTACCGGCTCAGGGCCAATGCTGCAGGGTGTCAAGTGGTCTTACCATGCAAACCACGGACACCTCGGGCAGGACCTACCCCTCACGTCACTCACGCATCACTGTGTCCCCTGACAGTTTCTTTCTGTGCTTGTTCTTCTATCTCTGTAGAGAAGGGGTGCCAAAGGGGAGGAAAGGGCTTGGGGGAGGGGAGGTGACTTCTTCAGGTTGACGTTTTAACTCTCCTTGGAATCCCCAGTATCTAAAAAAAAAAAAATCTTTGTCCCTTTTTCTGAGGACCCCATTCTGGGGACAGAATGGCCCAGGTGAGAAGGAGCTCCTGGCTACTCCTCTTAGTTTTCAGTGGACACCACATATACACTCTAAGAATAGCATTCTGAACCCCTTGTCCCATCTGGAGCCTGTGGCAGACATTGCTAATCAACCAGAGCACAGTGGCCTTAGAATCTCTAAGCTATGCCCTAGGCAGCCATCACCAATTGATCAAGGTGAAACTGATTTGTTACCCAGGCAGAGCTGGCCCTGACCCGGCACGCTCAGCCCAGTCCTGACCTTTGGAGACCTTGCCGGGTCCTGCCAACTACTCCCCGGGCCCGTTAGCCAGGGCCTGCGTGAGGGCGCGAGGGCCGGTGCTGAGGATGTGATGGCAGCCGGAACCCCTGGCACTCTTGTGCATGCTGACCACGTCGCCCACGCCAGGCTCGCACTCTGTTACGTGCCGACCGAAGAGGCCCCGGACGGTGGCCTGGAAGCCGCTGGTGATGAAGCAATAGACAATGGGGTCCATGCAGCTGTTGAGGCTGCTGAGGGTCACGGCCACGTGGTAGACCACCAGGCTGGCGTGGCGCGGCATGTCGGGCCACAGCGCCACGGCTACCTGGTGGGCATGGAACGGTGTGAAGCAGACGAGGAAGATGATGAGCACAGTGAGCAGCAGCTGCATGGCCCGCACGCGGCGCTGGTGGCCCTGGCGAAGCAGTCCTGGCCGCGACAGGGCGCACACGATGCGGCCCGTGAACACGCTGATGACCAGCAGCGGCAGCAGGAACTCCAGCACGGTCAGCGCGAAGACACGGCAGCAGGGCCGGCCGCCAGCCGTCACGCTCAGCACAGACAGGGTCACGGCGCCAGCCACCAGCCACACGCAGGCGCACACGGCCCTGGCACAGGCCGGCTGGCGCCAGCGGCGGGAGCCCTCGGGCTGCACGATGGCCAGGTACCGGTCCACACAGATGCAGGTGAGGAAGAGGATGGAGCAGTGCATGTTGAGGAAGTAGCCGAAGACGTGGGGGAAGGCACAGGGCAGGCAGCCCCGTGTGCCGTAGAAGACGGCGAAGCGGGTGGGCAGGGACAGGCCCACCAGCAGGTCGGTCACTGCCAGGTTGATGGTGTACGTGATCGACGGCGTGCTGGCCCGGGTGCGGCAGCAGAAGACGTACAGCGCCAGCCCATTGAGCACCAGCCCCACCAGGAAGATGACCCCGTGCACCACCATCAGTACCAGCCACAGGCTCGGGAAGGTGGTGTGCAGCTCTTTGTCCAGCCCAGCAAACAGGTGGAACAGGGGCCTCTCTGGCACGCTGACGTTGGCCCACGCCGCCACCGTCACTGTGGCATTGGGGGCCGCCACAGTCAAGGGGTCCACAGGAGACTCAGAGGGCATGATGGTGGCCGGCCAGGGCTCGCTCCAGGCCTGCGAGAAAAGAGATAGCGTTACCCTCGGGGGTTATGTGAGCCCCGCCTGGAGGCTGGACCCCGCTGGTCTGTCCACCGAGAGCCTCGGCATTTCCGCCTTAGTGTCTCTGCCCTGCCTGGCATGGCCCTGCCTTGCCTGCCCTCTCTGCTCCTCTGGCCCTGGCACTTGCCAGTGTGCAGCTTGGCAGAAGGCTGGTGCCCTGAGCCTGCTTGTCCTGCAGCGGAGGTAAAAACCCCTGCGGTGCGGAAGACAGAGCTGATGGGTGTCGCACAGTTAAGGGGGGTGGGCCAACTGTGTGGTGTTTGAACCCAGAACCAAGCCCACCTCCACCCTTACTCTCTGTGCAATTTGAGGGGAGTCCCTTAGCTTGTCTGTGCCCGTGTCCTAACCAGGCAGTCAGGACCGAGGAGCCACGGGAGGAGTGATGGCACAGCCAGAGAGACCAGCGTTCTGCTCCCAGAGCCCGGCCCTGGGTGGCCCCACCCAGCGCTTGCCCCACCCGGCTGACCCATGTCCAGTGGGTCTACCTCAGTCAGGTCCTGGGCATCTAGTGTCTGCTCTCACCTCTGTCTGTGCTGGTGCCAGGTCAACACCCTGGATGAGGGTCCTCGTTAGGCACCTTTCTCAAGGCGCAGGGGTGGGGGCTGAGAACTAGCCTCCCCGGGAGAGCCTGTGCCCGAACTGTGTCGGAGACACACGCAGGGGGGCTCCCCGGGGCTGGGGCTGGAGCCCATGTCCCAGGGGCAGCGGGGCATGAGGGGGTGTGAGTTAAATAAATGCTGTGTTCCCCAGTTGGCGGGGGTGGGTGGGGGGCCAGGCCGCGGCTGCCCCTCTGTTTGTGTTCCTGCTGAGCTGTTTAACTTGCTGAGATTTATCCCTTTATTTATAAAGAAGGGTTAAGGGCCCCCAGCCCCACCCAGGCAAGCTGATCCTCCAAATAAGGACATTTCTGGCTTTTTCAGGGGAAAGGAGAAGGCTTTGGGGAGAAGCCCGGAGGAGGGGTGGACATGAGGACGAGTGTGTGTGGGGGTAGAGCTCCCTCCCCCATCTGCAGGGCAGGGAAGACCCTCCTTACTCCTAGTGGCTGAGGGAAGTGAGTCATCTGCTGGGAGCCGGCTGGACACTGTCCACTTCTCCGGCAACAGGCTCCCTCTGGCAGCTGTGGAGCAGGAACCCTGAGTCCTGCCTGCAGAGGGATGGGAGAACCAAAGCCCTGCTTGGCAACGGTGGGCACAAGAGTCTGCCCTCACGGGCAGAGGGCCCAGGTCCCAAGCTGGCCTGGAGGGAGGCCTGGGTAGAGAAGGGCAGCCATCTACATCCTTGGGCTCAGAGAGGCCAGCACCTGCTGAGCCTCTACCTCTGCACCTGGAGGCCGCTGGGAGGGGCCAGGCGCTGCCCAGGCCTGTGCCCGGCCCCTGAAGCCATGCTCAGCACACTAAGGCCCAGGCCTCGGCTAACAGAGTCAATGAATGCATCTCGGGGAGACAGGGAGTATGAAGGACATCGGGGGCAGGGAGAGACCTTCTGTGGGCATGCAGGCTGGGGACCTGGCACCTCAGGCTATGGGCTCCGTCCTCTGGCAGAAGGAGTGGGAGACAGTCACTGGAAAGGAGAGAGGCCTCCCAATGCGTCCCTTCTCTACTATGAGACACCTGTGTGCCTCACAGAACACGGGAGGAAAGACCCAAGGAGCTGGGAGCTGGCCCAGGGGACAGATGGCAAAGTTTTTGGACTCCCACATACTTTTCAGTTTCCCAGTGTGTTTGCATGAGGCCACCATCACTGTCCCAATAGGAGACAGATAGTAAACATTATGGGGCATTTCCTCTGGGAGATGTCCCAGGAAACTCCCCAGGGGCAGCCTCGCAGGCTGGCCAGCAACTCACTTAGGGTGCCGGGCCTCGGTTCCTCACCGGTCTCCACTGCCTCAGATCCTACTCTCTGACACGGCTAGGATGGCTCCCCTCACCATCCCTGACTCTGCTTGGTCAGAGCGTGCCCTTCTGGGGGCCCCTGACCCCTTCCACAGTCTCAGCATGTCCATGTTCCCATGGGAAGGTGTGTGGATGTCACTGCTGGTGATGGCCAGGTGTGGGGCATTGTGGGGAGGCCTTGAGCAATTGCATTAACCAGCAGAGGGTCAGGCTTGGGCTCCCTCGGACCCTCAGTCTCCCTGCCTGTAAAGTGACGTAAAGACAGCCCCTTCCTGCAGTTGTCTGGAGGATTCCCGGCGTGGGCTGGAGCTGTGTAATTATAACTCCTCCCTGTCCGGCTTCTGGGCCTCTTCCGCCGGGACTCGAACCCGGGTCTGCCTGGGGATGAGATGAGCACACAGCCAGGTCCTTGATTTTTGAGGGCATGTGGGGTACCCAGGAAGCGGCCCCCTCCACAGGCAGCGCACCGGGCACTCACACCCCATGTAACCCTCCTGCTCGACCACTTCTGTAGTCTGGAGTGGAGGGGGGGAGAAAGTTCTGTTCCTCTGTGGACAGCCTGGTCCAGACCCACCCACCCAGTCTGGGGGGGGGAGGGGCACAGAGCTGGCCCCCAGAGGGACCCTCGGCCTTGAGCAAATATAGGAGTCGCAGACAGCCAGGTTCAAGTCGGTGTTGCCACTCCCTCGCCCTGGGACCTTGGGCTTTGCTCTCCTCATCTGTTAAATGGGGTCACTGGTGTTTTCCACGACCTGATGGGGGAGGCATAGCTATATTTTGGGAGCCCATTCGAGAGGGAAGGCACAACCCTCTCCCTTCCTCCTTCCTGGCTGATAGATGCCCAGGGCCTGACTGAGGTAGAGCAGACCCTGGACCTGGGGCCAGCTGGTGGAGCCCAGTGGGCAGGGACCATGTCCTTGCTGGGGGTGCCTAGCCCAGCACTGGGCTCAGAGCGGGGAAATGCTCCAGGGCCTCCACCCAGGGCTGAGCGGCTTGTCCCTCTCCACCAGCCATCAACAACGTTTGCTTCCATCCTCAGCGCCTCAGTCTCCTCACCTGTGCTGCTGGGCGTCCTGTACATAGTTGAACGGAGTGACGACTGAGGTCAGGCAGAGTGACTGGAAGTGCCCGAGGAGTGAGCAACGTCAGGCGCCCCACCCAGAAGGCTCATCACAAGGAAGCTCCTGGTCGCCCCACCTGCACGGAAGCCCTGCCAGGGCCTGCCTACCCTTTTCTGGGGAGAGACCCGCAATTCCAAGGTGCACACACAGTGCAGGACTTCTCAGAGCCTTTGTGAGGCTCAAACCTGGACAATCTTCCCAAAGAGGAGGAATCTTCCCCCAAGTCACTGGACCCTGTTCCCTCCTGGGGCTCCCTCTTTGACTAGCCTTATGGCCACACCAACGAATGGGGACTCCTATGGCCTCTACTCACGCCTCGCTGGGCTCCTGCTGTTTGCACCCAGCAACACAAGGCCATGGGGAACCTTACCTCCTTGGCAGGTAAGGGTGTGTCCAGACCTCTCCTGGCTCCTTTTGAACCCCATCACCCCATCCCCCATCCCTGCGTGATCTCTGCAATGTCCTTCTGCCTCCCACCCTGCCACATACAAGACCGCAGAGCAGCCTGGTCTCAGCTATGGGGTAACAGGTGGCTGGCTGACTGGGAGTCTGGCCCACCAGGGCTGGGAGGGACAGCTGTGGAGGACAGACCCAGCTTTTCCCTGGTCCAGGTGCTCAGAGAGTCCACACAGCAGTCCTGGGGTTCATTGGTGAGGGAGGGGAGTCCCAGAGAGGTGCGTGATGTGCCCTAGGTCACACAGCATGGAATGGGTGGAGCTGAGCATTAAAGCCAGGTCCCCTGCTCCCGGGCCCAGGCAGGGGTGGAACCAAGCCGGGCAGGCATCCCTGGACCTGCAGTTTGTGCACAAGGAGATTCTTGGGCACACAGTACCCACGGGTATGCCCCCCAACAAGATGGCACTCCAAGGTCAAAATATCCATTATCAGGGGAACAAACCATCTGTCTGTTTAATTTCTAGATCAGTGGTTCTTAACCTGGGTTCTATCGAACCCTAGGGGTTCGACGAGTTGGTCTCAGGGGTTCGGAGAAGCCTCTGCCGTGGAGGCCAGAATAAAGTAATTCTGTCATTTGTTGTGAGTTCATGCACTTTGTTGGTTTTGTTCTTTGAGCAAGGTGATGTTCATGCACGGCTCATTTTGTGCACCAGTAAAAAAACATATACCTATGTCTTGAATTTGGGGGAAAAAATCATATTTTATTTATCACTAAAGAAGGGTTTGGTGAATGCGCATATGAAACTAGTGGGTTCGGTACCTCAGGAAAGGTTAAGAACCACTGTTCTAGATTATTCTTGGTTTCACGGCACCTGATCTAGAGTATCTCGCCTGCGGGTTTGGGCTGGTCCGAGCCTCTGCTGGTTCTGCCAGGGATGGCTGGGCCCTTACTGAGGCCTCGAAGAGGGACCAGACCAGGGCACCCAGCAGGCCCTAGGTGGTGCCAGCCAGAATCCAGGTCCCTTCCTGGCTAGGGCTCCCTCCACTGAGCTACGGGAGCGGGGTCACTGTGGGCATGGGTGGAGCGTTCTCAGAGGGCACCCAGACTGTACCACACCTGACTGTCTCCATTCCACCACCTGGTGAAGTGCACGTTTCTCTGGGGGGGGGGTAGCCCCAGTGTCACTGTACCTGGGGGTCCGCGCTGCCGCCTCGGGTGCACCCCCTGAGGCACCTCACCCCTGCCCTAACGCAGACTTTCTAGGGGCAGGGGGACAGGATCTCTGCCTGGTCCTTCTCCGCGCAGACCCTTAGCCTGGGGCTCTGGACCTTTGCCTCGGCTGTTCCCTCTGCCTGGTATGCCGTCTCTGCCTGTGTCACCTGCTGAAGGCCCCTTGCTCCCACGGTCACCACCCCAAACTGTTCTCCCTGAGCCTCTCTGACTTCCCGGTGCCCCGGGGTAGAGCTGTATCCTCACAATTAAGGTGTTGTCCCCCAAGATGACCCCTCCCCCAGACACCCCCAGGTTGGTGTGAGCAGCCCCGTTGTGCCCGTGAGAAACATGAGCGTGTCTGAGTCGTCCACTGTGGGGGTGAACTCTGCCCCGTGGACCCCTCTGCCTGCAACATGCCGTGGAAAGTCCACTGCGGCCTGCTGAGCAGAGAAGGAACTAACTGGAGGTTCTGGGGGCAGCAGTGTGACCAGGCTCAGGAAGCCCGTGCAGGGGAGGTGGCCCCTGGCTGCTCCCCTGACTGGAAGTGACCACAGCTCGGCAGAAGGACACGGTGGCCAGTGGGCAGCTCGGCAGCCAGTCTGCGGGCTGTGAGCGCTGTCTCCCTTCCAGCCTCCTTTCCGTTCCCAGTCCTGCCTGAGGCTGCACAGCTGCTCCTTGTCTGCCCTGCCCGGCTACTCTGGCCACAGGCCAGTTCCCAACTCGCCTGCCCGCCCCCCTCGGGACTGTGTTCCTTCTCACAGGGAGTTACCACCAGCAAGAGTCAGGAAGGGGTAGAGCCAGCTACCATGTCCATGCTGGGGGCTAGCTGGTGGGCTTGGGCCTCAGTTTCCCCACCCGTAAGTGAGTTGGGGAAAGGCAGGGCTGGAACTAAGGGCTGGAGCTGTGGAATGGCCGGGCCAGCTCTCCGCAGGGGGTGTGGCCTGCTCTGAGCCTGTCCCCAGTAAGCCCCTCAATCCCCAGCCCTGTCCCAGCCCAGGGGGATGGATGGTGGTGGCCAAGGTCCCAGAGCTCATCAAGTGCCTCTGGGGTCCCCGTCCTGGTGCAGACACAGGTGGGAAACCAAGGCCATGTTGGGGCACCAGCAGGTGGTCACTGATGGGCTGAATGAATGAATGAATGAATGAAATGCAGAGAAGGGCTTTGGGGGCTGGCAGCACTGGCAGCGGCGGCAGGAGGGACGCCCCACACGTCCTTGGAAACGCTCCCTGCCCTCTCTGCACCCAGCCTGGCCGGATCTACCCACTCACCCCCCCTGCCCCCCGGGGCTCAGTTTTCCCATCTCTACAATGGCTCTCTACAGGGCAGGACCTCTTGCCCTCTGGCTGCCCACCTGCCTGGGGATTGAAGATACCAGCACCTACCCTCTTTTGAGGCCGGGCCAGGCCGGGTCGGGCCAGCCTCAGGACTCACCTCACCTCTCACCCGGTGGCTGGAGACAGCAGGCGCTCCCTGAACCTCCCTCCGCAGCTCTCCGCGGCTCTGTGGCCGCCCAGACGCGCCTTCCTGGGGCCTGACGTCAGGCCGGCGCCCGGGTCTCCTTTTGGGCAAAGGCAGCAGAGGTGGGGGCGGGGCGGGGCGGGACAGGGGGCGGGGCGGCTCGTTTTCTCCCCCCATGAACTGCCCCACCGCTCAGTAGAGGAGCTCGGTTCCAGGGCCCTGGGGGGAGGCGCTTAGGGGTTGCAGAGTCCACGCCCCGCCTGGAGAGGAGGAAACTGAGGCAGTGGGGGCGAGGGGGGGGGCAAAGCTGCAGCACCCGGGATGCGGAGGCGAGCGCCGTGGGGGCGGCTCCCGCGCTGGCTCTTCCCGCAGGGCCCTGCGTGCAGGAGAGCGCAGCTGGCACCAGAGTGCTGTGGGAGGTGGGAGCCCTGGCAGACCCGGTGTCCTGCCGGGAGGGGTGGGTGTCGCTGTGCTGCCCCACACCGCTCTCCGGGTCCTGTGTTTTGCAAGTTCTGGGCCTGGGTGTGCCCATGTGTGCCTGAGGTTCAGCACCAGCCGTGTCTGGGCCTTTGTGCCCGCTGGTGTGTGTCCCTAGGATGGGTGTGGCTTCACAGGGCACACGCGTGCCTGAGTGTGTTTGTGGGGCTGGCACCAGCCCGGCACCAGGCATGACCTGGTGTAACCTCTGTGAGTGCTAGCGGCTCTGTGGGGACACATGGGGTCAGCTGCATGGGACCTAACGAGGGCCAGTGGGCTGTAAATCTCTGCGGCCGAGGCCTGATACAGGAGTGATCCTGGGAGAGACATCCCTGACTGGGGCATCTGGCTGGTGGGCAGCCCTGGTGGGTCAAGGTTTCAGGTCCAAGTGAGGGTGGCTGGGCTGAAGTCGGGTGCCCTCCCTAGTCACCTGTCCCTGTGCTCCCACTCACTCACACACTTTCATTGTCCAACACTGTTTACTGAGCGCCCACTGAGAAGCAGGCACTGAGGGTACAGGGACAGCTGCCCCACTGAGGCCCCCCCCCTCGTCTTCCAAGATCTCAGTCTGGGGAGGGACATGGTGTCACTGCCACCAACAGGAGGGGTGCCCAGGCCCTGGCCCAGCCTGCCAGGAAGGGGCTTTGTGGAAAGGGCTCCTGGAGGAAGCCACCACACAGCTCGAGACAGAGGCAGGGGTAACAGGAGGCCAGCAGCCTGGATGGGCCGAGGGAGGCCATCTGGGCAGCAGGAGCTGCACCCCAGCGTCCTCAGGAGTGGAGGGCAGGGATGAGGAAAGAAGCTGGGAGTGAGCAGCTTGGTGTCCCCTATGGGTACCGGAGTGGCGGGCTTGGCCCCGAGGGCAGTGGGGAGCTACAAAGGATTTTGGGGGGAGGGTGGCGCCTGAAGCAGCTTCCCGCTAATGCAGGCTGAGCCCATGTGCTCTCATTATCTCCTTAGAAACGCTGTTGTCTTTCCCAGAAAAGGAAGCTGAGGTCCAAGAAGCACAGGGGCCTCAGGGTCCATGAGGGCCCCTGCCCCAGGCCGACACTGGCTCCTGGCCAGCCAGGCAGGGGCGCCCGGGGTCTTGCTGGAGGAGTGTGGATGGCACATTGGCCTGGACGTGGGCCGGGGCAGGAGGGCTGAGCCAGGGGAAGCTCAAATTTTATGAGCTGGAGACGACCGACCGCTGAGTCACAGGCAGGGCCAGCCAGGCTTCGTACCCACCTCTGAGGGCCGTGGTGGGGCCCTGCGCAGGAGGGCTCCAGAGGAACCTGCGGTGTTCCTCCCGAAGACAAAAGATGCCAGCGGACTGTGTGGGGAGGAGCGAGTGACAGCCTGGGGGGGCTGTTCTCCGTAGGGCCCAGGGGTGGGGTTGGGGTAGATGCCGGAGTGCGTGACTCGTCCACAGTCCTCGGTGGAGATAGGCGCCCAGGGACGTTTTTATCCTTGTCAGTGTTACAGCCTGGTCGAGCCAGGCTGTCTGTGATTGGGTCCGGGGTCAGGACCCTTTCCAGTGGGTCTGACTGGGGCAGCATAGGATGGAGAGGCCCCCGTGAGTCCACCGAAACCCCTGCCTCAGGCCAGAACTGTGCAATTCCATCCCCAGGATTCCCAGAGGGCAGAGTCTGCTGCCATGCTGAGGATTAAAGCCACAAATAGCTGCAGAACAGCCGAATGGGGACTGAGGGGGAGCAGGGGACACTCCGTCACAGCCAGGCGGGTCCTGTCACCCTTCTGGTGCCGGTAGCTCCAGACCTCATCCGTCCTCCCCAGTGGCCCTTGTCTCAGTGCCACCGGAGAGTGTAAACAGTGCCGGGACCCTGGCCATGTCTCCAGTTGTTTGCCCAGGGTGAGGCGGGCCCAGGGGCCTGGGGGGTGGAGGGTCGGAAGAAGCAGCCCAACTCTGCGTGAGGACTCCTCTCACTGAGAATGTGGGGGTCCCAGCCCCGGGGTGACCCAGAGATGACAGGTAGCAGCTGGGCTAGGTGGGCGAGAAGGCCCCTTGGAGTCCTCCTGAGGAGTCAATGGCTGTGTTCCCCCTTCTGTACCCTGGAATCCCCGGCAGGGCCCAGGCACCATGGGGAAGGGCCCGGCTGGGCTGGGGTGGGGGGATTTCTCTGCTCTTGGGGAGAACTGACCCTGTGCATCCCGGGTGAAGGGGCTGGAAGACTGGGAGTGGTGGGTCTCTTGGGCAGTCCTGGGTTCGAGACCAGCTGGGCCACTTACTTATGGGGACAGTTGGTCTGTGAAGGGCCCTGGGCCAGGTCCCCTCCTCCCAGGAAGCACCCCAACCTGCGTGTCTGTGGGACGTGGTATAGAAGCCCTCTTCCGCAGCAGAAGTGGGGACCCAGGCCGGAGGTGGGGACCCAGGGCCGTGAGGGCAGAGCTGGGGAAGAAGTTTGGATAAGTGAGTGAGCAGCGGGTGGACTGGGAGATGCCCGCTCTGCCCCACCCCCGTGTTCTGGAATGGTTCTGAAATTGCCCTGCTGGGCCAGGCCTGCTTTCTCTCCAGAAGCTTTGGCAACCCACCCCCGGGCACGATGGAGAGGACCCCATACCCTGGCCCGGGACGGAGAGTGTTGGATTGGAGGTCTCTCCCAGGTCCAGGTTCCTGTCCTGAGGCAGCTGACTGTCTTACCCCTGGAGGCCCAGCCCTGCCACCCAAAGCTGCCCAGGGCTAGGCTGGGCCATGGCTCTGTCAACAGAGCCAGCCATGTCCCCTGCAGGGCCTCGGGACCTGCTTTCTATTTCAGAACACTCTGTGGGACCGGAATAGCCTGTCTGTCTGTGTCTGTCTGCATAACAGGCCTCCCAGGGGCAGCCCTGGACTCTCTGCTGACCTCGCTGCCTTGATGACCCTGGAGGGGGAGCAGAGGCAGCCAAGGGGCTTCGTCCAGGCCAGGATGCAGCAGTGGCCACTATGCCATCTGCACAACCCTGTCCACCTTTCTCACAGGGGGCAGTGAGCTCCCCTCACTGTATGTGGCCAAAACAGCCTGGATGGGCACATTCCTGAGCTGATATCAGCACTGGGAGGTCAGGAGGACCGATGGCCTCTGAGGAGTGGGACACAGAAACTCCAGGCTCTCAATGTCATCAATTCTAAGACAAAATCTCAGTCTTCTAAGATGTTACTTCTAAGAGCCTGAGGTCAAAGGTTCCAGGACAGGTCCTTCCTAGGCATAGTCCATAGGTCCGTTCATCACCTTGAGATAGAAATGGGGCCCTGAGGCCTTTCCTTACTGTCTGGGAGTGAAGGCATACTCCTTCCCCCCTCTACCCCTTTGCCCAGCTGTTCTCTCCACCTGGAGTGCCCTCCCACTTCTCCCTGGATCTAAATCCACCCTAACTTCGAGGTCACCTCTTCCAGGAAGTCTGCCTTGACTGGTTTCTCTCAGCTGTGAATTCCAAGGGCAGTTTGGGCCTGGATCACTTTTCTGGAGTTTTCCAGGTCAAGTCTGTCTCTAATTGAATGTTCAGGTCTTACTGGGCAGGGCAGGCCAGAATTTTACTGGTTTCTCCCTCCCCGATGCTCAGTATCTATGGGGGTATACAGTAGGAGCTCAATAAATCCAAGGGTTCACTGATCTAAACAATGGGCAGGCAGAGCAGGGTTTCGGCCTGGCATGGCCCCACTGCAGGCTCTTGAACCCTTCTCTGCCTTCATAGGCCTCTCCAGAGAGCCATCCAGGTGGTCTGGACCCCTCTTACAAAGGGGCCCTCTTACAAAGTTCTTCCTGCTGTGTAACCACCTTCTCTCGGGCTGCGCCTTTGTCTCGTTCTTGCCAGTTGGCAGCCACTTACCTTGCCCTCTCCTCCAAGGGGCCGGGCGGCCACCTCTTGGTTGGAGAAGGGGAATGGGGTGAGTTGGGAGGCACTATTAATATTGCCCTACCTGGTAAGAGTGAGGAAACTAAGACCCCTTGGAGCCTTCCTAAGGGGTCTATGGCCATGTGCCCTCTTCTGTACTCTGGAATCCCTGACAGGGCCCAGGCACCTGTGGGGAGAGAGGTGAGCCACCTGGTCAGTGGGAGGTGGAGCCAGGATTTGAACCGGGCACCCTACCTTTCTCTGCACGGAGCCCCTCTGGCAGTTTATGAGGTATGGGGGGGGGTGCCTGGCTTGGTCCCTGGCTCCTTGGGGTGACCCGGACATGTCCCAGCCTGTCTCCTGCCTGCCCTCGGTCTGTCTGTCCCTCTGGGCAGCGGTGACAAAGGCCAGTCAGGGTGATGAAGGGATGTCCAGGCTGCTCTCCATGGAGGACCCACCTCCTCCTCACTGTCTGCCACCCTGAGGAGCAGGCAGCCAGTGGGAATGGGTGTAGGGAGGCTGTTTCTGTTGGCCAGGGTGGTAGCTTTCCGGAAAGTCATGCCAGTTCTCCGGGTGGGTGGGTGTTGAGGGAACAGGGAACGGAGCGCCAGGGGGTGTGGACAGGCACCGGGCAGTCTGGGTAGGGATGCAGGCCGGACCCGGCCTACCTCCATAGTCCCCACCCAGGATCCTGAAGCCCAGTCTGCTCTGAGATGGGGAGGCATGTAAGTGAGTTTGAACAGGGCCCTCAACCATGTCCACTGACCAGAGTGGCCCGAGGACATCTGGGATCCTAACGCATCCTGCTTATAGGAATGGTCGGTGTGCTTGCTGGAGGGGCGGCCCCGGCCCCAGCCCCGTGGGGATGCTGTGACACAGAGCATGCGTGTTTACTGTCTTTCCTAAAACCTGAGCCAGGCACGCAGGCAGCACCATAGGCCTGTCAGAAGCGCTTGTGGATGTAATATCTCCTTCACTTTACAGAGGGGGGACCAGGTTTGCTGGGGTATATACCCTAGGGGCTGGGACATCTTCTCTGGCCAGACCTGAACCCTGGGCCTTGCTGGTGGGACACAGTGTTGGGTCGTCCCCCACCAAGGAATACCGGTCCCCCAGAGAGGTCTGTTCTGTCCTGAGTCGTCTTCCCAGAGGCCTCCAGAGGAGCTAGGCCGCCCACCCACCCCTGCCAGGCATCGCCTTTTGTTAGTGCCGGGCTCAGAAGGTTTTGTGACTGGCCTCAGGGCCCTTGTCCAGGAGGGCCTGTACTCTTCTTCCTCATGTGGCCCTCTCGGGCCCTGCACAGGCCCTTAGAAGCTTTGGTGGGAGGGAGACAGTGCCAGACTGTCAGAACTGGACCAGCTGGGGGAGTTCAGAACCCCCCCAGCTGCACGGCCCCCAGCCTCAGCTGGCCCACCCGGAGTCGGGAAGTGACTTCTCTGCCCTCCAAACTCATGGGGCCACCGGGCAGGGGCTGGGGTGGGGGTCAGGTGTGAGCCTTGCGTCGGGACTCATAGTGGGACCAGGATCAAGGCTCAGCAATGCCCAGGGGCAGGGTTCATTGTGTGACCCAGATAAGCCTTCAGTCTGTGAAGAGGCTCAGGGTTCAGCATGTGCCTGGGGTCAGGACTCAGGCTCTTACCTAGGCTCATTCTCAGGCTGGAGTCAGCAGCGGTCAGGGCACACGCCTGGGGACGTGCCATCCCACCTCCTGACCCTGGAAAACCTCCGAGGACAGGTCTCACACATCCCAGATGGCCACGTGAGCTGTGAGCTCTGTGCCCTGGCCCAGGGACACTTCTCTTTCCGTGAGGAAGTATAGGGAGGTCCCATCTGGGGCCCCTCTCAAGCTCTCTTCTTTCTCCCCATGGAGATGATGGTGTCTGGGATCCTTTCAGCGAGGGCCTGCTGGCTATTTCCTGCTTAAGGAAGGAGGACAGAGGCCAGACCTGGACGGTGTTTAGACGGGCAGGAGGGCTTGGGAGCGGGTTGAGCTTGGGGCAGGAGTGGGAGCCAAGATGGGGGTTCAGTCCTGTTTTCAGACGGTCAGGGTGGCTGCTCTTGGTCAGGGGTGCTATTTGATAGCCAGCAACCTGGTCCCATCCCTGCCTGGGTGACCTCAGGCAAGCCAGTGGAGGGAAGGAGGGTTGGGCTGGACGTCTGGGCCTTGGGCTCTGCTGTCCCTCCAACGAGCTGGACTCAAGGCTCTCTCCTGCTCCCAGGATATGACCTGTGTGTCCATACTCGATGCCTGTGCCGGACACTGCACATCAGGTCCTTTTCCGTGAGGGTGCAGAGTCTTGAATTTGGCAGGAACATCAATCACCAGATTCACAGCCACAAATGGTCATGATGATGATGGTGGTGGTGGTGGTGGTGGTGATGGCGATGGTAATCGCATTAAGTGGCCATTGAGATAACTGTAACAGCCCTTAGCTGGCGTTTACAGGGCATGGACAGAGCCCGGGCCAGCTGCTGGGCTTAGGCTGGCTCCCCACAAAGACCCACAGCATGGGCGTGCACTTGCTACAAATAAGAGAGAGACCCAAGGGTGGCTGAAACGGCATGGGGGAGTGACAATCGGCCCAGTGCAGCTGGAAGGGAGTTCCTCCTGACCACCGGGTTCTTCTCCGCTGACTCAGGACAGGAGTCCGCCGGGGAGCTGGGCCTCGTACCCCTGGGCACCGGGGCAGGCACTGCCTCAGTAACGTCCAGTAACCGCAAAGTGACCACTCGCGAGCTGTCTGGATGCTGGTGAAGGTACACTCAAAACTCATATAAATTGCGTGTCAACTCTAACAAAAAGTATCCCCCCCAAAACAAACCCATAATAAAAACCATTTGGTGTAGGAGGGAGCCCCTAGAATCTCTTGTTCTTCCAGCTGGGAGGCCTGTCCCAATCCTCTTCTTCAGGGTCATGAACCCCCAGAATTTGTCCGTTTGTATCTTGAGGGTCTGCCGGAGCCTTCAAGCATGCAGGCCGCTCCCTGCAGGTGGTCAGCAGCTCCTGCGGCCACACGGGGAGCTGAAGGGACAGAGCCAGGGCAAGCTTGGAAACACCCCTCCGCCCCCCTGCCCCAGAACCTTTTTTCTGGGAACTCAGATAAGGTGAAGGGGGGCATTTTGGATGAACAGGTTTGGATTCTGATCCTGGCCTCATCGCCTCCTACCTGAGACAAGTCCCGTATCCTCCCCATGCCTCAGTTTCCCCATCTGCATGGCGAGGACAGCCGTGCATGCTCTACAGTGAGGAGTAAATGAGACCACAGCCGCGTTTCAGGGTCACGGCCGTGTGGGGTTGAAAGTGTGGGTGTGCTGCAGGACCACTGGGTAGCTTCTAGCAAGTCCACATGCCCAGGCCGGGCCCTGGAGAGGTGGACTCGTGGGGTCTGGGCAGGGGCCTGGGCACCAGCGTTTCATAAAGGTCCTCAGTGATTCTGATTGTAACCGTCACTGGGTCAACCGTGGCTCCTGTCACACTAGATGCTGGCTGGAACGGACCCTGGGTTACCAGCCCACTGAACTCCCAGTTTCCAACCTAGACCCTGGCTAACACGTAGTTACTGCTGGAGCTTAGTTTCGGGCAAGCAGCACCCCTCCACCCACCCCTCCATTCATCCCTCCATCCGTCTATCCCTCCACCCTTCCCTCCATCTCTCTATCCATCCCTTTGTCTATCCGTCCATCCCTCTATCTTCTCCGGAACAAACAGACTTGACTTTGTCCGAGGACGCATATCTAATTACTTTGTTCCCCTCTGGAAATCATATCCTGCTTCGGACCCACTCTCATCCTTCCAGCCCAAGCCCCCGCCGCCCGCCAGGCCTGCTCCTCGTCTCCGGCCATGGAGGTTTGTTTAAGGGCGGCTGACACCTCTTCTCCTGCCGCCTCTGCTGTTTACACCAAGGCTGTCTTTGCAAACTCCAGGGCTGTGTGTGTGTGTGTGTGTGTGTGTGTGTGTGTGTGTGTGTGTGTGTGTGAGGGGCGGGGGTCTGGGTTGATTCTGCCTGGCGGAGACAGGATGGGACCGCCAGGAGTTTCGCAGTCTCCTTCCATATGATGTCTTGGGTAGCACCGTCCCCTGCCCTGTCACTGTCCCCATTTCACAGGTGAGTCTTGGAAGCTCAGAGGTCACTTAACAGGCCAGGGACAGACCGAAGATGTGGCCTCAGGCTTCCAGGTCCTTCCAGGTCCCTGCCACCTCAAAGGAGGAGTCAGTTCAAGAGTGCTTCCTGAAGGAGGTGACATCTGAATCGGCTGTGTGTGAAGACGGAGGGCAAACCAGACACCGGTTGAGGGAAAAGGCGTTCGTTACCAGCAGAGAGAACAGCCTGAGCAGGGGCCATCCAAGCAGGGGGGTGGCCATCACCACTATCTAATTCCAGAACATTCCCATCGCCCCAGAAGAACATGCCCTCCCCAGCCCGAGCAGCCACTCCTTCCCCGCTCCCAGGCACCCGCCACCACTGGTCAGCGTTCCCCGTCTGTGGATCCGCCTGGCCTGACATTTCACAGAAAGGGAACTGCATGTGGCCTTTGTGTCTGGATCCTCTCACAGCGTCCTGCTCTCAAGGCCCGTCCACATGGAGCAGGTGTCAGGGTCCCCTCAGTGTCAGGGTGAGCGATGGTCCCTGTCTGGACAAGCGGCGTCTGCTTAGTCTTCGCTCAGCTCGTGCGTGCTGCGGTTGTCTCTCCTCCCTGGCTGTCGTGCACGCGGCTTCAGACTCACGCGCCAGCGGGTCTGGGTGCAGTGCCTGCCATGAGTCTTTTGGGGGCATGCACCAGGCTGCCACCCCACTCAGGGCCTTCCTCACACGGGTCGTTCTCTGTAGTCACGGTCCCTGTGAGGCCCCCCTCCCCAGGACGTGAGCAGTCCTAGTACAGGGCGTGTGTGGGGTCAGGCGCCTTGTGTGGACCCGGTGCTGCCACCCTTGGCACGTGCCCACAGAGCTCGCTGGCATCTTCCATCACTGTTTCTGCTGCGCACGGTGGTGGGAACAGGGCTGGCACGGGCGTGGTGTGCAGCAGGCGTCCCGATGAAGCTCTCAGGATCATGAATGAATTGGAAGTGATAATGGCTCCTCTGGGGTTCTGTTTCTTCGGCTGCCCAAATGCCCCAGGTCCATGTGTGGCATCTGTCTTCCCCACCAGCAGTCTCTGCCCAGGCTTGGAGCCAGCTGAGGACACCCACTGGAAGTGCCATGTTGGTGTCCAGGCACAGGGTGGGGGTCCGGTGGTGTCTGGTGCACCAGCTCTGAGAAAATTTCCCAGCAGGAATTTCAGGTGCTGCTGTGCCCAGGACGACAGACTGGCTTCCCCTCTGGCAGAGGCACCTCTGCTCTCATCGACCTCTGGGGCAGTCCCAGTGAGACTTGGTTACCTCCAAGGACAGGGTGCTCACCACCTTGCTAAGTGTGGGGTCCACTTTTTCTTTTATTTAATTTTTTTATTTTTTACAGGGAAAGAGAGAGAGTCAGGGAGAGGGATAGATAGGGACAGACAGACAGGAACGGAGAGAGGTGAGAAGCATCAATCATTAGTTTTTTGTTGCCGTTGCAACACTTTAGTTATTCATTGATTGCTTTCTCACATGTGCCTTGACCGCGGGCCTTCAGCAGACCGAGCCACCCCTTGCTCGAGCCAGCGACCTTGGGTCCAAGCTGGTGAGCTTTTGCTCAAGCCAGATGGGCCTGCGCTCAAGCTGGCGAGCTCTGGGTCTCGAACCTGGGTCTTCTGCATCCCAGTCCGACGCTCTATCCATTGCGCCACCGCCTGGTCAGGCCACTTTTTCTTTTAAACCAGAATATTATGTGACTAATTGTTGAAATTCCTCAGGTCCTGGCCAGTGGCTCAGCGAATAGAGTGTCAGCTCGGCGTGCGGATGTCCTGGGTTTGATCCCCGGTCAGGGCACACGGAAGAAACAACCATGTGCTTCTCTCCCTCTCCCTCTCCCCCTTCTCTCCCTCTTCCCCTCCTGCAGCCCGTGGCTCTAATGGTTCAAGCACTGACCTCAGTAGCTGAGGACAGCTCAGATAATTCAAGCATGGGCCCCAGAGGGGGTTGCAGGGTGGATCCCGGTCGGGGTGCATGCGGGAACCTGTTTCTGTATCTCCACTCCTCTCCCTTAAAAATAAATAAATAAAAAGAAATCCTTCAGATGAGCTGGAGCTGCACCAGCTGCCCCCTTGGGCGTGAGTGCTGTTCCTTCACGGCATCTGTGCCAGAGTCTGCGGCGTGCGAGTGTTAGGTGCCTCCCCCGACCGGTCCCCAGTCCGGCAAGCTCTGCGGCTTGACCTTGACGCTCCGGCTGCACTTCCGCTCCCACCCGGCGGGGGCGCCGCACTTGCCGCAGGAAGCTGCAGCGGCGACACAGCGTGTGCGTCTTGTCGTGGCGCTTTCATCTCGCTTCTGTGGCCGAGGCCAGAGCTGGGGTCCACTTAAAAAAATTATTGATTGATTTTAGAGAGGGAGGCCAGGAGAGAGAGAGAGAGAAGCATTGATTTGTTCCTGTATGTGCCTCCACCAGGGATCAAACCTGCAGCCTTCATGTTCTGGGAAGATGCTCTAACCACTTAGCCATCTGGCCAGGGCTGGGGTCTACTTCTGACCGCTTTTCTCTAAGTCCTAGAGGAACCGGGGAGTCCCCCGCCCCAGCACCCCATTCTGAACTCCTCGCTGCCCTGGGCCATTCCCCTCATTCTACCCTCTATCTTTGGGGTGTCTCTCTGTCGTGGGGTTCCCCTTCGAGTGTGTCTTCAGCACCCAGACAAGTGGGGGGCTGAGGGCATTGGCGGTGGGAGGTCCTGGGCTTGCCTGGCCCCTCCATTTCTTTGCTGTTTCACTTTGGGGCAGGTTCCTGCCCCACACTGAGGCCTGGTTTTCTCTTCCTTTAAATGGGGACAAGGAGATTCTCAGGGGCCAGCTCCCCTGAGCACTCAGTACATGCTGCTGCAGCTGTCCAACCACGTCCAACGTGCCCCTGCCTGAGCTGGGAACCCAAGGCCCTTTGCCGACCTGGCACACCTCACAGCGTGCCCCATTCCCGGGGGTGCCTGGCTGTGCCTGCTGCACAAGTTGCTGTGTGATCTTGCAGCTCTGGGGCCCATCCTGGGTCCCTGCAGCATCCTGCAAGCAAATGTCACCCAGGGATGTGGTGTGCCCACCCCAGGGGTCCTGCACGGGGTCACTGGGAGGACTGAGGGTAGTGTCAGGGGGAACCCTCCTGGCCGGGGGCGGCCACTCTTCCAGCCTAGGGAGCTCCAACCGAAGTCCGCGCGGGGTCTCCCGGTACGTGGAGGTGCAGTGAGCAGCTGCAGCTTGCACCATCTGGTTCAGAACAGCGTAGCGGTTCAGCATGTGTTTGCTAGTGCGTATTGGGTTACTCCCGTGACAGGGAGCTCACTGCATTGTGAGGTCACCTTTTCAGCAAGGGAAGCTGCTTGAATCAGGGCTCACCCACCCTCCCTCCCAAAAGGCTCCCACGGACAGAGATCAGCAGTCCCCGGCGGTGTCACAAGTTGCAGGGTCCCATCATCTTGAGAGCTAGGCTCTGATGAGCCGGGTTGCCCCCTGGTGGCCGCCACACGCAAATGCCGAAGCTCTTCGGTGCCTGCATCTCCGAGTGCCCCCTGCGGGGGATGCAGGGGATCCCCAATACTTCCGCCCACAAAGACTGTGGTCCTGGGAGAGGCACCGGTGGGTCAGGACTGGGCTGCACAAAAGCCCCAGGTGTCAGCCCGAGAGGGTCTGGTCTGACCTCTCACCCCTAACACTGCGAGGAGAGCAGGTGTTCCAACTCTCTGCCCAGCTCACCGGAGCAGCATCCGTGGCCCAGAGAGGCCCAGTCCATGGTCAGGGCACCTCAGTGGGCATTGAAGGGGTTGTCGTTTGTATCCTGGAGATGGGCGAACAATACCTGTGGAAAAGAAAGTGAGGCCAGAGGCTTCCTGGAGAAAGTGAGTGGGGTTAGGGCTTGTCCAGGGTGGGGTGGGGTTCAAAGGCTCAGGGGAAGGAGGACACAGATAGAATCACTGGCCGGTTGGGAGGGGCAGGTGGGATCCCGCAGGAAGACCACCAGCTGTGTCTCAGCAAGCTCATTCCCTGGGGAGAGGACCCCAATGCAGAAAACCTAAGTGGGCAGGGGAGGCACTGAGGTGGGGGACCCTAACAGTGTGAGGATTTGCCTTCCACCTGCCCCCCCACCCCCCACAGCTTGCCTGCCTCACCCAGGCAGGTTTGAAAGCACCCTGTGGCCCTTCTTGGGGGGCCCTGGGTTGGGGAGGGCACCCTGCTTGTTCTTGCCTACCCTCCAGGCAGCCACCTTATGTGTCTCTGGGCCAGTGTCATCCCTGTTCTTCATTCTCCAGGGGACCCTCTTAGATCCTGGTGAGACCCATGGGCTGAGGGCCAGCTTCACACCCAAACCAGGACAGCAAGCCCAGTTACCAACATTAAAGATCCCAGTCCTGTCCTTCCAGATGAATGAAGGTCCCTGAATTGGGAGACAAGAGGGGAGGGAGAGGAGGGGGAGGGGTCCTCAGGGTGGGGTGGGGGGTGGGGGAGGGAGAGGAGGGGGAGGGGTCCTCAGGGTGGGGTGGGGGGGTGGGGGAGGGAGAGGAGGGGTCCTCAGGGTGGGGTGGGGGTGGGGGAGGGAGAGGAGGGGGAGGGGTCCTCAGGGTGGGGTGGGGGGGTGGGGGAGGGAGAGGAGGGGGAGGGGTCCTCAGGGTGGGGTGGAGGGTGGGGGAGGGAGAGGAGGGGGAGGGGTCCTCAGGGTGGGGTGGGGGTGGGGGAGGGAGAGGAGGGGGAGGATTCCTCTTCATGCCCCTGCTGCCTGCCCTGCCGCCCTGCCCACAGGCACCACCAGGGGGCGCCCACGCAGCATGCCTGACCTCCGTTCCTGGACAGCGCCCAGAGGTGCCCATCCGAAGCCTTCCAGCCCTGACTGTTCGGTTAGACAAGTGGGCGATATAAACGTCCAAGCCCCTCACTGGTGGGAGCCCTGGATGATGGGGCCCTCCGGCCTCTGACTCTCTCTGCGGCCACATCCCCGCTGGAGGGCATACCAGGAGGTGGGCTCAACCTGGAGCCCTGTACAGAGAGCCCAAGTTCAGAGGGGCCCAGGGGCCAGCAGGGCTGGTGGGAGACACCGTTGGCTGTGACCAGCTTCACACCTGCTGGAGCCCTGTTCCCACTCACCTGCTTAACATCGGCTTGGCCCGCAGACCTCCCCTCAAATGCTGATGCCCGGGTGTTCCTGACGGCTACAACCAGGGGGCTGTCTGGGTGGACTCCCCTGGCTCCAGCCTGCAGCTGCCCAGGCAGCCCAGCACACTCAGTAAATGTCAGAACCACGAGGGGTGTAAGCCAGCAGGCAGGAAACGGCTGAAACTTCCAGGCTTAGCTGGGGACCCTACCCCCACAGGGGGGTCTTGGGCAGATAGATATCCCTGAAGCCCCCACTGTGCACCTCCTCGGCAGTGTTAGAACCCCGGGCTGAAGAACAGTTGGTACCCCGAGGGAAGACCCCTCTTCCTCAGGGATCCGAGCTCACCCTACAGCTGCCCGTCCTCCTGGCAAAGCCTGTGCAGGTTGCTGGCCCCTGAAGGCCGCCCTGTCCTCCCCACAGGGACTCAGGGCCAGCTGTGTGACCCATGGAACCTGCCCAGTGGACCATGTGTGACTTCGGAGGCTGGACTCTGTGCATTGCAGCTTGCGCTCTGGGATGGCTCGACCTGGCACAGCCCGCCTACCTGCAGCCCCTTGGAGGTCTGCTCAGCAGGGAGTGCCAGGGGCCACGCCAGCTCCCCAGATGCTCGGGACAGTGAGCTGCTTGGAAGCAGGATGCCCGGTCCCTGGGAAGCCTTCAGGTGGTGTGGCCCCCGCTCTGACCGCTCTTGCAAGAGCCGGAGCCTGCAGTGCCCACAGGGCCGCCAGGACGCCGACCGACCCCCGGACCCAGAGCGAGGACAAGTGGCCGTGGCTGGTTTCAGCTGCTAAGTCTGAGGTGGCTTGTCCCACAGCACAGATAACCAGTGCAGAGCAGATAAACACGTAAGTTTTTCCTCGTTTACATCCCATGGTTGTTGCATTGATGCAAACTCGGGAATGAGAGAACTGAGAGGTCGTCCTCACAGCTCCGTCAGCCCGAGTCCTGCTTCTTCTGGTCTGGTTTAACTCTTCGTATTGGGGACGTGGGTTCTCATGGGGCTCCCTGGTTGCCGAGCCCGAGGCTGGCACTTGGGCATGGGTGGTTGATTTCGGGTGAGCCCAGGCGAGGGAGGGCAGGGCAGCCGGCACACAGGAGCGTTGTGGAGGTCTGTCCACCTGTCCGGGACCTCCTGAGCTGTGTTCTGGGTGCCCCCACATTGGTCCTCCAGGTTCTGATCCCGCCTGCAGCACCTCCTGTTTGCAGACAGGAGGCCGGGGTGCACATTCGCCGGTGAGGGCCCTCCTGGGTGTTCACACCTCCGTGGCTTGGTCTGCGCTGGGGGGGGGGGTAGTACTGTCAGGGTGAGGCGGGTTGGAGCATGCTCAGAATGGGCCCCTGCTGCTGCTGCAGCTGAGATGGGGGTGGGCAGGGCGTGTGACGTGGATGCCAGGGCCTCAGTCCCTGAGGCTACTTCTCTTGTTCTACAGATGTACTCCTCGCACCCATTATGACCCCACTTTAGGGATGGGGAAACTGAGGCAAGGAGAGGTTGAGGGGCACAACCCTGCGTCCAGGGCTCAAGGGCTGCTGCTGCTGTTACCCGCTGCAGGTGGCCGGCCGGCTCTTGCTCCATGCCAGGGCCCCTCCTCTGTGGCCCTGCCCCTTCCGGGGCCAGGCCGGCTGGGTTGGAGGCTGCCTTCTGGAAATCCACTTAGCACTGACCTGTCTTTGTTCTCCTTGGAGCTGGTCTGCTAATCCTGCCCGCCCCAGTGGGGTCCCTCGCCTGTCTGGATCGGTCGCCCCGCCCAAGCCGGGGGCTCCTGCTCGGCCATGCCTCTGAGGGTGATGGGCAGGTCCAGTGACTGGGTGGGAAGGGGTGGGACCCTCCATGGCAGAGAGGGCTTGGGCACTGACACTCAGGCCTGTACTTGGACTTCTCCTTTTCCTGCTCAGCCTTCTCCTCCGTCCTCTCCTCTCCATAAAGGAGACCCCAGGACGTGTCTCATCTCCCGCCCCGCCCATCCACTCACAGCAGTGGTGCAGCTCTGGTCCCCCCGAGACCTGGGTTCAAATCCCAGCTCTGCCCTAACTGAGCTTTAGTTTCCTGATCCGCAGAGTGGGGGTGGAGGTCCCACTGCTGTAGGCGGGATCAGAACCTGGTGGCACAAGGCTGGGGACGAACTGCTGGATTGTCCTCTGGTCCCCACACTAATGCCCAGAAATATGGAGGTGGGTCCCTGGGAGCAGGCCGGGAAGTGTTCCTGTCAGTAAACTGGAAGGCAGGCCCGGGTTGAGTTTGGGTGGGTGGGGGCCTCAGCCGGGTCCAATTCCTGTGCAATGATCCCCCAACCCCCATTCCTGGGCCTGGCCTGGCACCCCTGCCCGCCCCTGCCCAGGCCTCAGCTGTGGCCCTGGGGGCAGGAAGAGGAAGCTGAGGGTGCATGTCCCCTGGGAACCCTGGCAAGGCCAGTGGTGGCTTGCACAGTGGACACAAGGACCTGAGCCTCAGCTCCCGAGGGCCTCTGCGGGCCTGGAGGCGGCTGGAGCCTCGTGGGGACCCACCATAGTTCACCAGGATGGCTGGACTGGAGTGACAGGCTGCTGTCCTTGACCAGCATGCTGGAAGGGAGGTTAGGAGAAACTCCAGCATTCAAACCCGAGCCCCACACGACTCCTCCTGCTTCCCCCGTCCTGGATTTTTCGGGCTACCGCCTTTATTATGTGAGCCCAGACTTAGCTTGGCTGAGTGCTGGACGGAGTGAGAACAGGACCCAGGAAGGTCAGTGTGAGCGAGTGGGACGGTCGGGGAGCGGGCAGAGCCGTGGTCAGGGCCCGGAAGGGCTGTGGCCAGCAGGCGAGGACCGTTGTGCCTTGGGCTCAGGAGCTGTTGGCTGGGGAGAAGTGGTGGGGCTAGGCCTGGAAGGTGAATTCTGGGTCCAACTCTCCTGCTGGGAGACTGGGGGTGGGTGTCGCCGCCCTGGCTCTCCATTCTGCACCAGGAAGCCAGGGGCCAGGTCAGAAGAGGTCAACGGTCGTCCACTGGGGCAGCGCCTCTGAGGCTTGGTGCTCATTCAGGTCGACACAGGTCCTCCAGGAGTCTGGTGTCCCCTGTTGCGCAGGGAGCACTCCTGCTGTGTGGGTGGTTTGGGGGGGTCTGAACCCCCGAACTGTAGAGTGCTGAGGTTCCATTCTGGGGGACTCAGTGGCAGGAGGCGTAGGGTGTTCTAGAACATGGTGGTGGGGATGAAGCAACGCCTGAGGAGTCCGACCTCCCTGGGGTACCGTCCTTGAAGTGGGAGCGTCAGGAGGATGGCTCCAGTGGTGGGGCTCAGGGGGTCTCGGGTGCATGGCCGGGGGCCAATATACTGAAATGGGCTGCAGGCTGAGGGCCCAGGGATGAACGCTGGTCTCCCCAGCATCCTGCACGGGGCTGCTCAGGGAATGCTTAATGGATGACAGGTTGGCTTCCGGCAGGCTCTTCTCTGGGCCTCAGTTTTCTCTTCTGCAGAAGGGGCCATGGGCTGTCCTGGCTCCTCCAGCCCCCCAAACCCCCCGGGAGCCGCAGGAGCCTGTTCCCACGCGCTCTCTCGCAGAGACCCCGAAGCCGGCTGGCCCTGCTGAGGGAGGCGGGCTGGTGGGCAGGCGGCCCTGCCCTGTTTACTTCCCATGGGACCGTTGCTCCCGGCCACTCTCTGGCCCTGGGGCTCCTCTGTGACTCAGGCTTCCTGGAAGAGGCGCAGAGGACGGAGGGTTCAGAGGACTCTCTGCCACCTGACCCAGAGCCTGCCCACCTACATGGCCCATCATTATCCCAAGGTTACGTAGGGTGGGCTTCCCCTGCTTGTCTCCCCTGCCCCTGCCCCCCCCTCCAGAAGGTCCCCTTCCTGCTGGTGCTGGGACAGCGGCCCGTCCTCCCTCCCTTCCTGGTCCAGTTCTGCCAAAGCAAACATTTTCCCTCCTTCATCTCCCAGCCGGCTCAGCTGCTGGGTGTCCTCTGGGCTTCATTTTTCTCTGGCCAGCTGCCCAGGGGCCCATCGCCTGGGAATTGCCTTAGGGAACTCAGGGGGTGCCTGGGGGCACCTGGGACTCCCCACAACGGCACCCCTCCGCATGGCCCTCGGGAGCCCAGGGGCATGGCCGAGGTCTACCCGACCTTTCCGGGTGAACTTGGGCCTGCCCCCATCCTTCCTGAGCCTCAGTGTTCTTGTCTGGAGAATGGGGAGCTGGGACGGACCGTGGATGCCATGGCAGACTGAATAGGAGTCAGGACAAAGATGGCAGTCTTGGTGGTTAAGCCCCAGCCCCCTGAGCTGCTGCCCCCTTCCAATCCTGCATCTGCCCCGTGCAACCAGATCGTGGCAGGCTTGCCGTTTTGCACTCTGAGGCCCGTGCTCTTGGGTAGTGCCATCCACAGGCCCCTTGTTGCCCTCTCTGTCAGGCTGGGCAGTGACAAGCCCAGGCCCTCGCCTGGGGGAGGTCCAACATTGAATCAGGGCTCTTACTCTGTTGTCGTGGTTCTGATCACAGTCCATGATGTCCCTTGTGTGGTTCACATGGCCCAGAAAATTATTACTATTATTATTTTATCCTTTTTTTCCAAGTGAGAGGAGGGAAGATAGAGAGACAGACTCCCACACGTGCCCGACTGGGATCTACCTAACAACCCCCATCTGGGGCCGATGCTCTGCCCATCTGAAGCCAATGCTTGCAATGAGCTATTTTTAGCACCTGAGAAGGAGGCTCCATGGAGCCATCCTCAGTGTGGTAGGATAAGAGAGAGAGAGAAGAGGGAGGGGAAGGGGTGGAGAAGCAGATGGTCACTTCTGCTGTGTGCCTTGGCCAGGAATCGAACCTGAGATAGCCACATGCCAGCCAACGCTCTTCCACTGAGCCAGGGCTTTTTTTTTTTTTTTTAATTTATTTATTGATATTTTAGAGAGAGGTAGGGAGAGAGAGACAGAAACATCAATCTGCTCCTGTATGTGCCCTGACCGGGGATCAAATCTGCAACCTGTGTGTATTGGGATACTGCTCTAACCGACTGAGCTCTCTGGCCAGGGCGTAGAAAATTCTAACTGCTGTGGAATATTTGAGCTTTTGACATGTCCTCCATTGCACGAGAGCAAATGGTGCCCCCCTCAAAATTTCCCTTAACGCTCACCGTGTACCTAGTCCTGCCTCACCTGCGGGCCCAGGGCCCGGGGCTGGACGGAACCTTGTTTATTGGCTAGTACCCTGATGATGGACTCTTACAAACAGGGCCGTGCACAGTCGGGGATGTGCATCTGGTTGCACACGCGAGTTCCTCCTGGCCCTGTAGGTAGTAGAGGGACCCTGTGTTCCTCCCACCCCATCGGCGCCATCTTGGCTGTTGCAGGTGGGGGTAGGGATGCAGGCGAATGTTTGACTTTGCTACTGCCCAGGCCTGTACTGGCTCCCACGGGAGAGGGGACGAGGCAGAGAGAAGAGGTCCTGATTCCTGGACAAGACCTGCAGGAGACAGCGGTCACCTTCCGGGAGTGTGTGCCCCCAATACTGGGATGGTGGAGGGGCGGGAAGGCAGGGTGGGTTTCCGGGAGGAGACCTGGACTCGGAGGATGTGGGCGTCACAGTGGCTGGAGGCAGGGGCTCTGGGAAGCCGGGGCTGGGTGAAGGCAGGCTCTCTGGGGCTCAAGGCCTGAGCTAACAGTAAAGTACCACAGAAACCAAGTGGCACCGCTGTGAGCCCGCTCTGGGCTGGCAGGGAGCCTGTCCTGGACACCTCCATTTATCCTCTTGGCCAGCTGTTTGGCAGCTAATGTCACCACCTGTTTCTCAGGTGGGGAGGCTGAGTGTCTGGGGGTTGAGACTCTTGCCAGGGAGGCAGGTGTGTCAGTGCTCAGTGCTGCTTCAGCCAGGGTGGTGTAACGCCCTCTTCTATAGAGGGGGCACCAGGGAGGAGCCTCCCGGTGTGTATGTGGGGCGGAGGGGGAGCGGACCCCATCCCGGCACCACCACCCGTCATCCTGCCCTGGGAGACCCTCTGCCCTCTCGCCTGGGTTTTCCCCATCACTGAAATGAGCCCAGAGGACCGGCCTCTGCTGGTGGGGTGACAGGCTGATCGCGAAAGGGGCATCTGGTAAGCAGATAGAATTCATCACCAGCTTGTGCCTCAGTTTCCCCTTTGTAAGTGGGGGTGTGCAGTCCTTTCCTGGGGATGTCAGGGCACATGAGAGGGGGTGGCATGGGGCGCACCGTCGGGGCTCTACGGACGAACGGGTAAGGCAGCCTACTTCCCCCGCTCTCATCGCCCCTCCCGGGCTGGGGCGGCTGGCTGTTCCCACGGCCGCCTCTGCAGGGCAGCCGAAGGAAGCCATCTGGAGGCCTTGTTTACCCCTACTCCGGCCTCCCTGGCAGGAAGTCACCGGAAGGGCCGTCCCCAGGGGCCCTCAGGCCTGTGAGGACAGAGGAGAGCCAGCAGCTGGGGGTCCCCGGGTGGAGCGTTGGGGGCAGGGAACAAGGAAGACAACATGGACAGAGCCGGGTGCTCCAGGGCCCACACGGCTGGGGCGTGGATGGAACTGTTCACGCACTGTGTCCATCTGTCCATCCAGCTGACCCTTCTGCATAGGAGCCCCAGGTGAGGCCCAGCAGGGTCCTGGCCCAGGAAGTCACAGTCTCTGGATGTGGAAGAGGCCACAGCAGCCTCGGCCCTGGCTGTTAGTGTGATGTCAGGGGAGCGGCAGAGGCAGGGTCTGGGGGCATGGATGGCGATAGTTGGGTTGGTCATGGCCCCTTCTGTCCGCCCCCAGCCCCTCCCTTACACACACCTTCCCCCATCAACCTGCAGGTCTGGACACGCCTGAAGCAGGATCCGGGCCTGGGCTTCTGCCCCTTGGAACATGCACAGCTGCCCTGGCATGTGCGGCTGCCCCAATGCCCTCTCACTGGCCTGAGTGTGGCCGGCTGGGCCTGGGGACCGTTCCCACAGACACTGCCAGCTGGACCTGCCTGGCCCTAGGAGGGATGCTGACCCCAGCGGGGCCCTTTATCTCGTGTTCTTGGCTGCCTCGGGCCTGCCCAGGCCTCTGTCCTTCAGATGGGCCCGGTGGGCTCAGGGGTCAGACAGCCCTGGCCAGCCAGCCTGGGGGAGGCCAAGGAACGCCCACCAGCCAGTTCCTTCTTATCCTCCCCTTCTCTCCCCCCCTCCCTTTGGAAGCCTCTGGCTCGGGGTTCTTTTGGGCAAATCTCTTCCTGAGAGCTTGCTGGGGTTTCGGGGCCAGGGCAAGCCTCCCCCACCCCCACGAGGAACTGAGCGTGAGAACCAGGGCTCGGGGCAGGATGGGGATCCCAGAGCACGCTGCTGGGAGGCGTGTCCGTCGGCCAGTCCTGGACCACAATGAGTGTCTCAGGGACATCGGTGGGCTGAGTGAGGACAGGCGGCCATGGGCGTCTCCCAGGAGGGTGGCTGGCTGTTCCCAAGCATAGGCTGCATATCAATCCCACTGGGCTATGACCCAGCCTCCCAGCTGCCCTCGGGGGGTGGGGGCCCCATTTGCAGAGGGTTGGCTACCTCCTAAGGCAGAGCCGGGCTGCTCTGAGGTCTGAGTGGGGTTGGCCTTGCCTCCACGGCCTTGTGAGGAGATCTAGGTGGGGCCAGAACAGGGAGGAAAGGAAGGAGCAACCTCTGAGGACGCTGCCTGTGTGTGTGGTGCTGCCCCGTCCCTGAGGGTGAAAGGCATGCAGACCTGGACTGACCCAAATGCCCGCCAGCCGAGGAGCAGATGGCAAAACGTGGTCTCTCCACACGGTAGAATATTACCCAGCCGGGAAGAGGAACGGCGTCCTGACATGTGCCACCACATGGGTGGCCCTGGAAAGCACGGCGCGGAGTAAAAGGAGCCCGCCACAAGAAACCACGGGGCGCGTGATGACGCCCCGAAGCGGTGGTCCCACAGAGGCAGGAAGTGGTTCAGTGATTGACAGGGGCCGGGGAAGGGGAAGGGACTGCTGATGGACGTGGGGTTTCTTTTGGGGTGAACATGAAAGTTCCGGTCCGGAATCGGAGCGTGGGTGGCAATGACGAAACACTGAATGCACTCAGAGACACTGAGGTGTACACTTCAAACACAGTTGAGACGGCGAAGGTCACGTTACGTGAATTTTAACTCAGTTAAGAGAAAAACTAAAATATCTCCCCTGCCCGCAACCATCTGGCTTGAGCAGGCTCTCGGTTAAAGTCGGCAAAATTGGATTAACCTGGCTCTGTCCAGGGCTTTCCCAGCATGTGGGGACGTTCTTAGCTCTCAGGGAGTCAGGTGGATACTTGCCCAGCGCTGGGACATGGTGGGGCCTTGCGCTGGGATACCCACCTCAGAGTCCTCCTCCTGGGTGGGGTGAGTGCCTTGCATGCGTGAGTTTTGCTGAGTGAATAAAGGAGCAGAGGCTTAGGGACAGGCTCCCACATCACCCGTGACGTGTGTGGCCTGTTTTCCTGTTTTGTGGGGGTCCGCTGTGGGTTCCTCCCTTAGTGGGTGGCTCGCCTCTTGCAGAGCATGGCGGGCAGGGTATGGTCACACGCTCATGCCCGGTGAGGCCCCTAACTGTGTGTCCTGGGCACAGAAATCTGCCTCTTTTGCACTGGCTCTTTGGGGGTGCTGGGAGGGGGTTGCTGTGTCTCGCTGGCAGACCAGCCCAGAAATAGCCGTGACCTTCCGCACCCAGCTTGGCGGCGACCCGGGGCTGAGAGGCCTGCGTTCACCGTTCGGCAGCCGAGTCCTTGTCGGGCGGGGGGGCTGGTTATTTTGGACGTGGCCTCCGGAGGCCAGGTCAGGACTCTTTCCCGTGGCTCCTGCAGGCTCCTCTGACGTGCGTCCACCAGGACCCTGGCCAGCAGCCCTGGCTACCTCCTTGTTCTCGCTCTCCTTCCTATTCTCCTGACCCCCCAGCGGCCCTGTGCTGGGGTGTGGGGTCCTGCAGGGGAGGGGATCCCAGGGACTAAAGCAGGACCTGAGTGCGGGGACCTCCCGGAGCCCTGACCGCTATTGGAGGGCTGGGCCTCACCTTCCCCTCTCGGAGGGGGCTGTTTTAAGGAGAAAAATGCATAGAAAGTGTCCATCCTGGGTTGGGTCTGAATCCTGGCTCCGTTCTTCAAAGCTGTGTGGTCGCAGGCAAGTCACTGACTGTGTAGCCTGAGCCTTAGTTTTCTCAACCATCGAAAGGGGAGATGATGTCTTCCAGGACCACGTTGTGGATGGATGTCAGGAGGGTCTGCACCAAAGGCATCGTGTGAAGCCATGGCGTGGCGGGGTCCTTGGGTTGGCCCCATTTCACAGGACTGGAGACACCGAGCCCATGGAAGGCACAGTCACTGGATGTGTGAGGAATAGTGAGCTGAGCAGGGGTTGAGTATGGACTCAGAGCCGTGGATAGCCCGTGGACGTGGGTTCCTGCTGGGCTGCAGTCTTTTCTTCTGTGACGTGGGCAGAACATGCTTGCCTTCTGCTCCGGCCAGGCTTCTGGGTGTGTTGGTGAGCAGAAGGGGCTGGCACACTGTGATGTCCCAAGTTCCAGCCACCCTGGGGGGCCCTCCAGCTTCCTGGGCACCCTGCGGACAGTCCTAAGTCTGAGGACAGGCCAGCTTGCTCCTCACCTCCCAAATGGGGACAGGGTGGCTGGGTGGGCAGAGGGATTGGCTGCCCTGTCTGAGGGTGCTGGGGTGGGATCTGACCCTGCTTCTTGGTTGGGGAGGAACAGGAAGGGGCTACATGGCCTGCTGGGGGCTGGTTGCCAGCTGCCAGCCCTTCCCCTGCTCAGGGGCCCTGTTCCTGCACTGTCCAGGGGTCCCAAGGAGCCATAGCTGCGCCTCTGTGGAGAGGGGCTGGGGTCCACAGCCTGGCTCAATTCATGTGGGCACATCGAATCCAATGAATTCTGAGTCCTTGGGCAGCTTGGGCTTAACTGGAGACTACTCATTTTTTGTGTGCACCTGCCCCCTGCCCTCAGACTGCACGACACCACTGTGGGCTCCTGTGGGGTACAGTTCCTGTTTTCTCTCCTTGTGGGTAAGGACTTGGTGGGCAGCGTCCTCCCGGCCAGTGAGAGGGATTGTTAGGGGACGTGAACCCTCTGTGAGGGGCCTCGGCGCTCACTGCAGTTCTCCGAGGAACAGCCTGAGCTCTAGTTTGTGTTCCAGTGTGCACAGCACGGGCAGGGTGGTTGCTGCCGGGGGCGGGGAGGCCCTGAGCTTCCAGGGAGGGCGGGATCAGGGGCCTCCTGGGGGGCTCCTCATTCTTGCCAGGGCTGAGCTGGGGGTTGGGGGCCAGCGAACATTCGAGAGCCTCTCAGGGGCCCTTAGCTCCAAGTGGGTCTTGAATCTCCAAGTCCTACTGGCACATCATGTCCATTCTGGGCACGGCTTTAGGGGCCTTGGAGATGTGGTGCATGGTGCCAGGAATCGGTGCCAGCTCTCAAGGCCCCGGACGAAAGTGTCCGGAACTGTGGGTGCAGGTCTAACGCTGAGGCCAGGGAGGGCTTTCGAAGCCCGGTTCTTCCTCTCTAGAATTCTGGGGACCCGGCATTCCCGGTCCATATTCCAGAACAGTGGGCTCTGGGCTGGAAGCTGCTGCCGGCATCCGAGACACACAGGCCTCTGAGGCTGGGGACTCCATACACAGGAGGCTGGGGACCTACAGAACACTGCTCCCAAGTGCCCAGGGTCAGCCCAGTGTGCGTGCAAGCGCAGATGCTGGGGTGGTAGACGGTGGCAAGGCCTAGGGACCTGCCTGTAACCAAGGGCGAGGTTTATGAACCACGGACGAGTCTAGCCATGTCCATTCCAAGACGGCTGGGCTGGGACAGGGAGGGGCAGTGATGGCCCCAGAGGGAAGCTCTGTTCAACGTTCCCAACCCTCTGGGTGCCGGGGCAGGGGCCCTGCTCCTCAGGAAGGTAGACCACCCATCTTCGAGGCGAAAAACCAAAGGCTGGGTGGAGATCCCCGGCAGTGTGAGGCCGGAGAGTTCGCCCTGTCCAGTCTGATGTCCAGCCTGGGCGGTGGTTTCCCAGAGAGAAGATGAGGCATGGACCCGAGGGCAGGAAGATGTGCAGGGCGTGGTGGCACTGGGCTGTGCTGGGCAGAGGGCTCCCCACTTCTCCTGGCACAGCCGTCTGCTCTGGACGTCCCTATTCGTGGCCTGAGTGTGTTCACGCACCTCCATGATCAAACGTTGACAGGGGTCCCATCGGGCTGTGTCCATGCTGGGCTCCCAGTCACACCAGGAGTTGGGAGTGAGTGTTGGGAGTCCTGACTGTGCCGCTGGCTTGGTGGCTGTCATGGAGCTGTCCTGTCCACATGTGTACAGTGATCCTCTGAGGCTTGTTTCCCCCTGGGGGGCATGTTCAGGGTGGGGCTGGATGTGGGTCTGTCCTTCAGGAGCCTAGACTGGTGGGCTGGACGTAGGCCTGTCCTTCAGGAGCCTAGACTGGTGGGCTGGATGTGGGCCTGTCCTTCAGGAGCCTAGACTGGTGGGCTGGACGTGGGCCTGTCCTTCAGGAGCCTAGACTGGTGGCTCTATACAGCCCTTTGTATAGCTACTGCTCCCACGGGAGGGCAGGCCTAGGTGTGGACTTCTTGGTGGCCTCCCTCTGTCCCTAAGCATTCCTCCAGGGGGCTGGACTGGCCTAAGAACCCCCACACCCCCTCCAGGGTTGGGGGAGAAGGCTCCACCCTTCCTGATGTCACCATGGCCAGGGCAGCATTCTGGTGGGGGAGGGACCCCTGACCTTGGCCCTGGGAGGCAAGAACAGCACCTCCCCCTTCCTTGGGGGGTTCCCACTTCCTCAGTGCTGGAGGGCAGGCAGGCCTGGATGGGACTGGCTACCTCGCCCACTCGCTGACCTTACGCCTCCTTCCTCAGGGAGGAAACGGCCACAACAGGATGAACTGAGCGCCTTTGGTGCTCGGAAAGCCGGGGCTGCTACCTGGACAGGAAGAGACCTTGAGCTGGCTGGGGTGGGGGTGCAGGGAGGCTCAGGTAGAGGGCAAAATGTTTCTGGGTGGTCAGGCAGGGGTGCTGGCAGTGCACTGAGCCCACCCAGCAAGGACAGGGCCTTAGGACCCCATTCTCAGCCCATGGCATGCAGGGGGAGACAGGCCAGAGACCTGGGGAGCCCCCTGACTGCCCCCTGCCAACCCCACCCCCTGGCAGCTGCAAGGTCTGGGCCTTGGCGCGTGGATGCCCCTCCCCTCTGGCTCTGTGCCTGCCCCTCTTGCTCCCTCCTGTCCCCTCCAGCTCTGGCTGCCTGCAGTTACAGGACTCTGGGGACTGCCCTACCCAGTATGGGCCTGCCCAGTGGAGGAGGGGCTCTCCTGCCCTCCTCCTGGGACCGGGGTGCCCCCTTCGACCTCAGACCTATGTCCCAGCCTGCTGTCTAGCTGTTGGCTGCCCTCAGAGGCGGGAGTCTGAGGCTGGGCAGCAGGAGCCTCCCAGGGCTGTCCTGCCAGCGCCCTAGCTTCCCAGCAGATTCAGGGCAGGCCAGGCCAGGGTCGCGGGAGGGCGGGAAATTGGGCAGGGATAAAACCCAGCTGGGGGCACGGCCACTGAGGGACTCCAGGACTGGGGACTCGGTGAGTGTCTGAGGGCCCCCAGTGGGCTCAGTGGGCCCTGGGATGAGGGTAGGTGGGGGGGACAGGGTATGGAAGGTGAGGTGGCTGGAGTCTCAGGTGTGGCCATCCCTGGCGCAGACTTCAAGAGAGCAGCAGGGCCGGGGTCCCCAGGCCAACCTGTGTGTGCTGGCAGCTGAGCTGAGGGCCTCAGTGTGCTCCTCAGTCAAGTGGGGTGAAGGGTTGCCCTGGCGGATGAGCACGCTCCCTCCAGAGCTCAGGCTGGCCCACGTGGGAACGGGCCCTCTCTCTCCAGGCTCTCTGATCTGGTCACGCGCTCCAGACTCCCAGCTGTGGTACCCCCGCCTCAGCGGGACAGAGGAGGGTGACCGGGCTGTACCGTCAGGGCGTGGGGTGGGAACACAGTGCAGGGGTGATCAGCCGGTTCTTCTGCCCCTCGGTAGTTAAGGAACCCACTCTGCGCCCACCATCCTCTGTGTTAGGTGAGGGTCATACGCGGGGATGGCATGATCGATCATTTATAGTCACGGCGCTGGGACAGCCGGGATGCACAGGGATAGCTCAGGCCACCCCGTCATCACGTGCCCTTGGAGGCACTGAAGGGGGAGGCAGGAGCAGGCCATGCTTGGTATGACCACTACTTTTTTGGTTTTTTTTTTTACAAGGACAGAGAGAGTCAGAGAGAGGGATAGATAGGAACAGACAGACAGGAATGGAGAGAGGTGAGAAGCATCAATCATTAGTTTTTCACTGCCGTTGTGACACCTTAGTTGTTCATTGACTTCTTTCTCACATGTGCCTTGACTGCGGGCCTTCAGCAGACCGAGCCACCCCTTGCTGGAGCCAGCGACCTTGGGTCCAAGCTGGTGAGCTTTTGCTCAAGCCAGATGGGCCCGCACTCAAGCTGGCAACCTCAGGGTCTCGAACCTGGGTCCTCCACATCCCAGTCCGACGCTCTATCCACTGCGCCACCGCCTGGTCAGGCGGTATGAGCACTAGCTGACCACACCTTTTCCTGCTCTGTTGTAAAACCTTGTTCCCTGCAGAGACCTGTGGGGTCACGCTAAACCCCGAGTCGCTGAAGTGTCAGGGATACGGACTCTCCTGCTCCCAGCAAATAGAGGAGCTTCTTATCCAACAATCGGTTGTCACCCTGGGTTTAATGAACCCCGAGGGATCTGGAAGTATCAAAGCAAGAGTTGCGGTGTCCTGCTCTCCTGGTCACCGCCTGCCTGCCTGTGAGGGTGACAATTAGAGCTTTCTGGTCCGTGGTGGAGCTGTGGCCTGCCCAGGCTGTGCTGGTGGCTGACAGCATGTGACGGTGGCCTTGGCAGGCAGGCTGTATGGGTTGGCAAGTCAGCACCACGCCCCACGGGCCCCGCAGTGGCCACATGTGTGGTGAGGGTGACCCCGTGCAGGGCTTGCGGGTCAGCAGCTGAGCCTCCGGGAGAGTCTCTTCCACCTCGAGGTCCTGGCTGGTAGAACAGGTGCCTGGCCCCGCGGAAACCGAAGCCTGCTGCATCCGGCTCTGCTTGCTTCCAGGTCACAGCGGGGTGCCCTGTGACCGCCCGGGAGCTGCCACCACCTCGGTAAGTGGCTTCCCTCCCTGGCAGCGTCTCCATTTATAGAGGAGGCCACAGGCCCCAGAAAGGACAAGCATTGGCCCTGGGTCAGACAGGGAGTCAGAGCAGCCGGTCAAGCCCTGATGATGCGGTCTCAGGCTTCAGGAGCATGCCTGTCTCCCCGACTGGCCGGCTCCTCCAGGAAGCCTTCCAGCTCTGCCTTCTGCAGGGACTGCCTGCTATGCTGGCTTATTCTGCTCAGAAACTTCTTTCCTGCTGGTCCCTATCCCAGCCAAGGGCACGCAGGAGGCGCTAACATGTGGGACTGACTGTTGGGAGCTTCCCGGAGGCGGAAGAAGCTGCCAAGGGGTAGCGAGCAAGCTAGGGCGTGCGAGCTGGGGATTAGGTGGCTACGGTGACCTTTGAGGTTCCTCTGGACCTCAGGGGCTGAGATCCCATGATGGGTTCTGGACGTTTCCCAGATCTGGATCCCTGCCCAGAACGTTGGGTCATTTGTCCACAAACAAGTGGGGGACCCTTCTGGTGCCAGGCCCTCCCTGTGCAGGAGGCAGGGTGGAACTGACAACCTCCGTCCACTAGGCCTTCGGGACATGCCTTCCCTTGGGCTGGGTCACTCTCCACTCTGAAGGGCATGTGGCTAAAGAGAGAGGGGACAAGACAGGAGTGGGGGAATGGAGGCTGCGGTGGTTGGTCAGCGAGGGGGGCTGGGCCCTCATGCCGCTGGGGCGGGAGGGTCCCAGAAAGGGTTCTTGGGTGAGTGGGGGGCTTAGTCTGCTCGGGTGTCCCCTCCAGGCCCCCTAGCAGCCAGTGTTGTGGACTTGGGCTTGCTCTGGGAGAGTTCCAGGAACAGCTCCTGCCTGATAAAAATAGACTTCTCCGAAGGGCTTGGGGCTGTGCCAGGGGCAGCAGGTGCCCCCCAGGCCTGGCCAGAGTGGGTGCCCCAGGCGAGGGAAGGTAGGTATGCTGGGATCCAGGTCTGCAGCCAGAGCAGTTCCCTGGCAGGAACTCCCGCCACCCCCTTCCCCGGCGGATGAGGAGCAGGCTGGGAGAGGAAAAGCGCTTGCCCGGAGGTCCCGTCTCCCAGAGGGCTGGGCTGAGGCGGACAAAACTCTGCCCAGCTGTGGTCTGCTTCCCGGCTGTGTGACTGCAAGTCCCCGGAGCTCTCTGAGCTGCTGCATTCCGTTCACACTATGTCCGTCCGAGGGGAGGGACCCTCCCACAAGCCGTCAGGGTGGGAGATTGGTGAGACGCTGAGTATCCAGAGCTATCTTTTGGGGAGATGCTGCTGGAAGTGGGGAGTGAGGAGCGCTGGAGTGGGCGTGCCGGCCAAGGCCACCTTGGTGCTGGTTGGAGGCAGAAGAGCCTCCTTTGGGAACTTTCACCATCAGAGCCTTGAGCTGGTGGCAGAGTACCTGGCTTGGTTGGGGGTGTGTCCTGTGGGTGGTGCTCCTTGTATACTTGTCCATAGTCTAGGCTCACAGGCATGGCTGATGCCCTCTGAGTGTGTGTGTGTGCGTGTGTGTGTGTGTGTGTTTGTGTGTGTAAGGAGAGCCCGGGAAAGAGCTGTGTTCTCTGCTGGGCCCCAACCAGCTCCTCTGGCTGTCCCTGCAATACTGACTGCTGAATGCAGTGTCCAGGCTGGCTGTCTGGGAGCTGGGTTTCCAGCAAGGCTAGGCCTCCAGGGATACTGTGTCCTGCGCGTGGGGGGGGGCAGTCTTCCCACCTGGCTACCCCCCTAAGGAGGGCCTCTAGGCTGGCAGGGCAGGTAGGCTGTTGACCCAGATGTGAGTAAACTCTTGAGGCTCACAGTTTTGGGAGCACCTGCATCTGGACATACTGTTTCCTGGAAGCAAAGCCAGGACCCGGGAAGCTGCTGCCTGGGACTATCATGGAGGGCTTCCTGGGGGAGGGGACGTCTGGAAGGAGCTTTGGAGGATGAGCTGATGTGGAGACAGCAGCCTGTGAATCCTGACTTCCTGTGGGATCCTGTGAGGGCTCTGAGTCCCGGTGCCAGGATTCCTCACCTGCACCTTGGGGCGGGGCGGGTAGTGACAGCTACATTCCTTCTGTGAAGAGGGTTCAGTGAGGGACCAAGGTGCTCCGCCACCCAGTAGGTGCTCACGAAATGGAGCGTTCACAGCGTGAGGCTGGAGTCTGAGCAGGGGTCTGAGCAGGCTGACTTTGGGGCCAGGCGAGGTGGGTGGTCCTTCTCCTAGGGGCATCAGCCTCCTTGTTAACCCACCTGGGCCACGGGCGCCCTCTTTTGCATTTTCTAAGTCGAGAGCTCTGGGTCCAGGCCTTGGCCTGTTTCGAGGTGCCCACCAGAAGCATGCTGGGCTCCCACTTTCTTCCCCCCAGCCCGGAACCCCCTGCAGCGCCCCGTGATGGGCCATGGGGAGCCCCCGAGGGCTCCAGGGCGGCGCGCACACGAGGAGGAGGCAGGCTGTGCGTAGGGCGGCAGGGGCCCCGCCCCGCGGCGGTCAGCGGCCCTCCTCTCTGCCCTTGCATTTCCCCTTCCTCCGCGGCGCTTCCTCCGCGCGCGGCCCTCCGCCGCCCCTTTGTTCGCCGGGCGCGGCGGGCCCACGGTTATATTTAGGCAGCAGGTGTTGGAGCCGCAACAAGCCAGGTCGCCAGCCCGTCACCGGCCACCGCGCCCACGTGATGCCCGGGCGCTATAAATAGCCCCCCCGGGCCGCCGGGCCGGCGGAGCATCCGCGGGGAGCCAGAGCTCCGCACTCTGGGTCTCCTGGTCCCGGCCCGGTTCGGCCCCGTGCGGATGGAGGTCGCGGCGGGACGCCTGCGCGCTCGGGTGAGCGGGGCCGCGCAGGGCGCGGGCGGGGGGCGTGCCGGGAGGACCCCAGCCCCGCCCCCGGGAAGTGGCCGCACCCCTGCGAACCAGCCTCCCCGCGACCGCCTTGGCGGGCGCTGGCACGCGCCCGTGGGACAAGGTGGCCCCGACCCGAGTCCGCCCGGGCCCAGCCCTGCCCGCTCTGCTTTCTTGTTCTTACCTTGCCTCTCCTGGGACCCCACTGAGCCCTAGTCCTCCAGCCTCTTCCCTCCCCACACTGGGTCACACTGGGTTCTGGGTCCAGGGGGGCTGGCCCTCTCTGAAACTCTGAATTCAAAGTCTCGCCCGCCCGCTCCTTAGACAGCTGTTGGCCGGCGATGAGGCGGTAGCCTCCCTGAACCTCGGTTTCTACCGCTCTCAAGTGGGTTGAGTGTTGCTTTTGTCTCCTAGACTGGGGCTTGTGAGAACCCCTGGGGAGTGCTTGCTGGTGTGGTGGGGGTCAGAGCTGGTCCGCTGTCCTCTCGGGTCTGTGCACTCATCTGCCGTGAGAGGTGCTGAGGTCTCGCCCCACAGGTCTCCAAAGGGCAGTTGTTCTGGACATGGTAGAGGAGAGGAGGAGGCTGGCTGGGACCCCAGCGGGGGATGGGGAGTGGTGGTGGTGGGGCAGTGGTAGGAAGGCCAGAGGGATGGGCTTCAGGCTCCTGTGGAATGGGGGGTGGGCCTGGAGGTGGTAGCTGGTGGACTTGGGTCTGCCCTGCCTGGGGACCCTGCTCAGTGACCTCCCTGAGGGGGTGTGGTTGCGTGAGGGGGCCCCTCCTTCGGGGTGGCCACCAGGCCTTTTGACGCATGTTGGGTACCTGGGATAGGGAAGTGGGCATCACTGTTTGCTCCCACCTGGGGCTGGCTGTCCTGGACACTACAAACACAAGTGAAGTGTGTGGTAGGAATGCACCTGGGCAGTGGCCTCGGTCCAGCCTCTGCCCAGACCCCTGACTTGATCCAGTCTAACCAGTGGCCCCACTGACAAGTGACAACTTTTGGCTCAAGTGGCCGTAGAGTGGGGAGGCTCTGGGCTCCTCCCTGCCCAGTGACCCTTGGCCCTGAGGGCTTGATAGGGCTAACTGAGCAGCAGGGCCAGGAATTCTGCTGTTGCCCACAGGGTCGCCCCAGTTACCTAGCAGCTGTGGGCAGTGAGGTGGTGGTCAGCCTCTTAGGGAAAGGCCTGGAGTCCTGTGGCTTCCTTGGCTGTTTTTATCTTTTCATTCTGGTAAACACACATGCATGCACACGGGGACGTCCTGCTGCCCCTGGAGGCATGGCTGTTTGTGCGCTGGCTGTTTGGGGTGTCCACAGCTGTTCCTTTGCGGCTCTGGGACAGCACAGGCGGGTAGCTGAGCCAGGACAGAGTTACTTCTCTCTGCCTTTCTCCGACTCCCAGGGCAACGCACCCCTGTTTAACCCTGCCGGGACCATGGCAGGGGACGGTGTGAGTGAGATGTGGTGTCTGCCCTGCGTCTGGGGGCGGCGGTGCAGGGGGCGGCGGTGCAGCGGGCCCTTCCCGCCCACAGGCTGATGCCCCAGGGGCCTAGCCTGCCTGGCAGCCACCTGGAGAAGAGGGTACAGGGGTATGGAGATTCTTGCCTGGTGAGCAGTTAGAAATGCTAGCCAGGGGTCTTGGGCTGAGCCAGTGACCGGGGGAGTCTGTTGACCACTGGGCCACAGCTGGAGGGACCTTGGGAACATCTTGTTTGGTCTTTCACTGTGCAGATGGGGAAACTGAGGCCCCCAGCCTGCGTGTCGGTCGAACGGGGCTGGCACTACTGCTGGGGCCCCAAGCCTGGGACCTTTGGGGCCCAGAGAGGAAGAGGCATGGATGGAGGCGCTTGATGGCTGTCTCTGTGACTCAACAGCATCCCTCCCTGGGCCCTGGTCACAGAAAGACCCCACTCGGGGCCCCTGTGCTGTCACCACTTTGGCATGTGCCTGGTGGCTGGCCCTTTGGCTGTTGTGCTCTGTCCCGGTTCTCTGAGATCCCAGAGGGAAGAGCCTGGCTTGTTTACCCCTCTGCCTGGCCAGCCCTGTGGGTAGGGAGAGTGGCCAGAGCGGAGAGGCATTTAAGGTGGACCACGGTTGTGAGTGGGGCATCCGCCCACTCACCTGCTAGGTCTCAGCACCTTGGCCTCCATGACTGAGCCTCTTCCCCTGAAGATCAGCTGCCCCAGAACCATCTGGCTCAGAAATTCTGCAGCGGACAGAAGGACAGCCTTGGGGTATAGGTGGGGTATCTGCTGATCACAGGAGGGGGCCAGGCTTGGGGTGCTAGGTCTCTGTTGCCATAGACTGCCTGGGCTTCCGTGTGTTGGGGCTCAGGACTCTCCGAGGATATCTCTGTGGCCCTGAAACCCCCCCTCCCTCTGTCCCTCTCCACTCCGTCCTGGTGGCTGTCTTGTCGCCTCAGGCCCTGGGTCAGCTTCAGCAGGAGCTGTGTTTCCCTGCGCTCTCCCGCGGGAAACTGAGGTCTACGGAGGGTGGTTCCTGCGGCAGGCTCCTGCAGCAGGGCCCGGGAGGAGGAGCATCACTCTGGTGGGGGGCTTGGGCTAGCTGCCACCCCTCTCAGGAGGCAGGACCCCCGTGACCCCTGTTCTTTTCGTTTCCTTCTTCTCTGTCCCCAGACGCTGCCTGCAATTGACCGGCCTGGGATTCATGGAGAGAACCCCGTGGGGCAGCCCTGAGTACTGCCGTGCTCAGCATTGCCCTCGTCCGCCGATGGCCTCCGCCCGGCCCAGGGCCACCTGAGCCCCGTGTGCCCTGCCAGGACTCTCTGTGCCCTGATGGGGTAACGTGACAGTGACAGAGGCCTGAGCATCAGAACCGCTGCCTGCCTGTCCGCCACGGCTGCTGCCTGTGACTCCCACCCCAAGGAGGCCCTGTCGGTTCAGTTCAAGTTTGTTTTTCCTTTGGTCCTTGGGGGCCTGGTGCCCACCTTTGAGAGAAGGGGCCGTCCGCCTGTCCACCGATGCAGAGAGGACAGCCCCAGCAACGGGCACAGCATTGGACATGGTTACGGCGGCCACGTTAACTCTGGGCTTTATAAGTTTTTTTTTTTGCTGAGATTTTTGGTTGTTATGTTTCCCCTTTTTATGATTATTCGTCTCTAAGAGGCAGGAGCTTGGACGGGCTCCTTTTACTTCTGGGGGGCTATTTCTGTTGTTTCTTCTTTTTCCTTTTTAAAGTGGTGGTTTTTAAATTTTTTTTTTAATTTTATTTTTTTCAACTATCCAACTAACCCCTCCCAAGTATTTGCACAATATTTGTGCGGGGAGTGGGGGCAGGATTTTTAAAAAGCATTTGCTCTCTCTTGGACAAGCACAGGGATCCCGTTCTTGGGTGTGGGGAGGCGGGGGGCTCCTCCCGTCCGAGTCCCCAGCCCATCTCAGGGAGGAGCCATGGCGCGTATAAACCGGCCAGCCCCCGTGGAGGTGAGCTACAAGAACATGCGATTCCTCATCACGCACAACCCCACCAACGCCACCCTCAGCACCTTCATCGAGGTGAGTGGGTCAGGCCAGGTGCCCGGCACGCCTGGCTGCACTGCCCTCAGCCTCCTACAGCTGTCAGGCCAGTGGGGGCAAAACTGGGCTGTCACACTGGGTACAGGATCCCCAAGGGGGACCAGCTGGCAGCCTGGGGCAGCATGTGGGCAGGTGGTCTCCGCAGGCCGGTGGGGCAGCATGCATAGAGGCAGGTGAAGACGTAGGAGGAGCATCCCCACCCCCTTTCTCTGCAGAGGCTGAGCAGAAGGAGGAGGGGCCCCCCAGGTGAGGAAGGGCTGTTCAAACAGCAGGGAGACAGGCAGGTGGGGGAGCCGTGTGGAGGCCAGCACCACGGCCAGCTCCATTGTCGGCCCAGGCTGTGGGAGGTCCACAGATGCTGGGGGGACATCTCAGGTTAGAACTGGCTGGGCTGGGGGGCTTCAGGGCACAGATCTCTATGTAAGGAGGGGCTGGCCGCAGGAGAGAGTGGCCACTGTACCCTGGAGAGTCAGCGGGCATATGGTGTTGTACGGAGCCCCAGCAGGTGGGACCCGATGAGTTCATCCAGCCTGCACCCAGAGTGTGAAGTTGGAATCCACTGTCTGCAGAGCCCGTGGCTGTGCTTAAGGCTGCTCGTGGGCTTGGTCTCTCTGCCTCTTCCCTCTGCAGCATGAGTGCTGTTGTCATAACACTGGGACCTGGGCATGAGCGGACCTTGAAACTGCACAGGGAGCCGCTGTGGGTACCCTGCCATCAGGGGGTCTGGACCCTGGACACGAGCCAGGTGCCCTTCAGAGGGCTGTCCCTCTCACAGATACGACCTTTGAGATACTAGCGGGACCTGGGAAGAGACTGATCAAACGCTGCCTATGGCCGGGGTCAGGGCTAATTGTGACCACGCTCGTCTCAGTGTGTGACGAGACTCGGGGTTCAGTGTGTGACCAGGACCAGCGCTCAGTGTAAGCAAGCGCAAGTCTCCGTGTGTGGCCAGGATCGGAGCTCAGCCTTTGACCAGGGTCAGGAGTCAGTGTGTGGCCAGGGTCGTGGGTCAGTCTGTGATGAGGGTCAGGGCGAAGCACATGCTGGGGTCAGGGCTCTGACCCGGGCTGGGCGGAGCACCTTCTGCTGCAGGCACAGCCTTGCAGCTCTGCACCCTCTCATGCTCCCGAAGTCTTAGCGCTCCTCTGTCCTGCCCTCACTGTGTCCGGTGTCCCAGCTGCGTGGCAAGCAAGGTTTAGCTGCTGAGTCCTCACCACCCTCAAAATAGCTGCTGAGAGCAGCCCCTGCACGTGGCTGGTGGTGGGGATCCCACCCGCTGCCCCCGGAGTATAAATATCCCTGGGCCTGGCTGTGAATGGCCTTGACCTTCTCCCTGGGGCTTCCCCACTGTGTGCAGGGCACAGCTCGCTTCTGCCCGCGGCCCTCTCAGCACGTGCCCACGCTCCCTGCTCCCTGGTTGCCCTGCCCCTCCCAGACTGATGGCCCTGGTGTGGGGTCTGGATGTGCCCTTTGATTGGACCATTCATGCTCCCCCCCCCCAGTTGGGAGGGCTTCTTAGAGTGGGGGACCCTGCACGGGTCTGTGTGTGCACTGATCGTGTCCTGTCCCTGCTTGGGGGGGGGGGCCCAGGAGATTTGTCTGGAAAATGGGGTCTTCCTGGGTCCTGAGCACCCAAGAAGGGGGAGGTGATGTGCTGGAGGCTGCAATCACAGGGGGACTGGATGGGGACCCCTCCTCTCTGCTGGGTGGGCCAGGGTGCAGATGACCCTGAAGCATCAGCAAAGGCTCTTGCACCCAGCAAGTCATGGAGCCAAAAGGCTGCTCGTGGGGTTCACGTGTGTCAGCCTTTCTGTCGTGTTGAGTGTGGCAGGCCCAGCCCTGTCCTGGGGCGCTGGTCCCCGGGCCCCACTCCTGAGCCTGCAGCTCAATCTCCTCCCTCCCTGCCAGGACCTGAAGAAGTACGGGGCCACCACCGTGGTGCGCGTATGTGAGGTGACCTACGACAAGGCACTGCTGGAGAAGGACGGCATCACCGTCATGGTGAGGGTCTCGTGGGGCTGCCCAGGGTGGGGGCGGGGGGGCGGGGGCTTCCTCTCTGCCTGGACAGTGCTGGGAGGCTGGCACCTGTGGTCTTCCTGCACGCCGCCTGCCACCCTGGCATGCTTGTGCCTGGGCCACGTGTGTGTTTGGGACACATCTTGGGGAGGCCCAGGCACTGGGCTGTGTGACCTCGAGTGAGTCACCTCCGCTCTGCATGGCCTTTTCCCGCCTCAGGGGTGGGTGTGTGTGTCTCAGGCCAGCCTGCCCAGGAGGTGTGTGTGTCTCAGGCCAGCCTGCCCAGGAGGTGGCACATCCCGAGCACTGCTGTGGCCCTGACTCGTGAAGCCAGGCCCTCATGCCTGCCGGGAGCGGCAGGTGCCTTGGCTTCCAAGCAGCTCCGTGGTGGGGAAACTGTGGCTGGTGTCAGTGGCTTTCTGAGGCCACAGCCAGACTGCGGCAGAACTGCCCGGGGAGTGGCACATTGGTGACAACATCCTCTCCAGGGGCACTCCTCCATTGGGGGCCGGGGCTCTGACTCCAACACCCTGGCCTGGCGGGGACACGGCCCCACAGCGCAGGCGCCCGGGACTCAGCAGCTGCCGTGGGTCCCCGAGTGAGTGCGGGGCAGAGCAGGGAGCCCAGCAGCACTGTGCTGGGGCCTGTGTCAGAGGCCTCATCTCAGTTGCTCGCTGCCTGTGTTTGGGGCCCTGTGGCTGGCAGCAGTTGCTGCCGGATGGTGGGGCAGGCACACCTGATGGGTCCCTGGGGAGGCTGTCTGTGGAGGCCGTGGGAAGGGACCCATGGGCTCTCTCCTTGATCCCGGGCCCTGGGGACCTGCGTTCACACCGAAGGTGGGTGGCTGTGCCATGCCATGTTGCTGTCTTACAGCTCCTCCCTGGCATAGGGCTGCCCCTACTTGGGCTGGAGTCACAGAGAGTGTCCAGCAGGACCCCAGTTAGCTTGGCTGATCCTCAGTCACCTCAGCACCAGAGGACCCCTTAGTTAGTCCTGTCCACTTGATGACCTCTGCTCGGCCGTTTGGAGTGACAGAGGGAGCCGGAGCTTTGGGGTCACACAGGCCTGGCCTGTGCCCCTTCCCAGTCTTGGGGTCCCGGGTCCCCACCTGCAGCGTGTGAGTCTTTGGAAGGACTCGAGAGACCAGCACACACAGCGCCTCCTAGCACAGGGAGTCGGCAGCCTTTCCTGTACACTGCAGCAGGAAGGATTTGGGTTAGACATAAGGCAGCCAGGTAGACTGGTGTCATCCAGGTGTGGCATGTCTGGAGGCTGGGGACAGGCTGGCCTTAGTCCTGCTGGTTCACCCACCCCTGGGGCAGGGGTCCTCATGGGCTGCTTTCCTCTGCAGGACTGGCCCTTTGATGATGGGGCCCCTCCGCCTGGCAAGGTGGTGGAGGACTGGCTGGGTCTGCTGAAGGCCAAGTTCTGCGATGACCCTGGCAGCTGCGTGGCCGTGCACTGTGTGGCCGGCCTGGGACGGTGAGTGGACAGGGCAATGTGGGGCTCGCTTGAAGGTGGGGGGTTTTACGGCCTGACTCGCTCTCAGATGTAGGTGCTGAGCCCACATCACTCATGACCTCTTTCTGCGTGTGTGTGTGTGGAGGGAGCTCCCAAACATGGGCCTCCCATAGCCTTGCAGGGAGGAAGTCCTTCCTGAAGTCTGACCTTACTTCTGCTGTGGTGTGGAGGGAGCTCCCAAACATGGGCCTCCCATAGCCTTGCAGGGAGGAAGTTCTTCCTGAAGTCTGACCTTACTTCTGCTGTGGTTGCAACTCTATCCCTGTTCTTGAGCAGGAAGGTGCTGCCAGCACCCCCCCCCCCCACAGACTCTGACCCCACCAGACAGCCTGGGTTTGACTGAAACAACCCGGCTTTGCAGGGGAAGACCAGCCAAGCATGGCTGATTGGGTGATCCCCGAATATCAAGCTTTTCTTCTGAGCCCAGCACAGAGAGGCTGTCTGGCCCACCCGTGGTCACACAGCAGGGCGGGGAGAAATAGGATTTGGGCTCTGGTGGTTGAGTTGAGCTTCAGGCCTGTGCCCTTCATGGGGGAGGGAAAGACAGTGTGGGGAGTAGGGGCAGCCGTTTACCAGAGGGTGGAGGCATTCAGCAGGTGGCCTGTTGGGTTGGGGTTGTGGAGGGGTGACCCAGCCACTCCGTCTGCCCGCAGGGCTCCGGTCCTCGTGGCGCTGGCCCTCATCGAGAGTGGGATGAAGTATGAAGATGCCATCCAGTTCATCCGACAGTGAGTGGCTGGTGGGGGCAGTGGCTGGGGACAGCTTAGGGTCTGGGTTTAATGGGGCTCCCCACCCTGCCAGTGGGCACTCCTGTCCCCTGGCTCTCAGTACCCTCTGAGGTGTCCCACAGTCCCATGCAGCCTCGTATAGTAGAACCAGTCGCCCCCCTGACCGAAAGGACCCAGGGCCAGGTTGCCTGCCCGGAGTGAGGACTGGCCTCTCTGTATGGCCCGCTCCTGGGGCCAGGAGCGTGAGGGCTGGCTGAGGTGAAGGCCGGGCTGGTCGCACCTCCAGGGCTGTGGTCCCTGAGCGCAAGGCTGTGTGAGTGAGGATCAGGGGGCTATGCTGCAGTGGTGAGCCCCGACCCCAGCCACTGAGAGGCTTGCAGGGTGTCCCCGCTCGCTCGTGGGACCCGAATGATGTCAGTGGGGGCAGCCCCATCTCCAGTGTTGCCATCCTCTGGGCATAGGGAGAGCCATGGCGGAGCCACACGGGGGCTCTCAAAGCTCTGCCTGGCATGTGTGCCTCTTCCACTCATGTCCATTGGCCAGAGCAAGTCCGTGCCCCATTTGAGGTCCTGGGTGGTGCTTGATACACAGACCTCTAGTGACAGCGTGCCAACACTGTAACTAGTGGTCCTCGCTCCTCCTCTCCCTCCCCCCTCCCCTCCCTCCTCCTCTCCTCCCCTCCCTCCCTCCTGCCTCTTCTCCCCTCCCTCCCTCCCGCCTCTTCTCCTCCCCTCCCTCCCTCCTCCCCTCCCTCCCTCCCGCCTCTTCTCCTCCCCTCCCTCCCTCCTCTCCCTCCTTCCCTCCCTCCTCTTCTCCCCTCCCCCCTCCCTCCTCCCCTCTCTCCCTCCCTCTTCTCCCTCCTCCCCTCTCTCCCTCCCTCTTCTCCCTCCTCCCCTCCCTTCCTCCCTCCTCTTCTCCTCCCCTCCCTCCCTCCCTCCCTCCTCCCCTCCCTTCCTCCCTCCCTCTGACCCTGGTGGTCCTCCAGGAGCCCATGGCCTGGGGGTGGACTGGTACCTGGGTAAACATGGGGCATTGGCGGGGGACACGGAGTTAGGGAGATCAGGGGCTCAGTCTGGAGGAGGTGATAGCCACATGAGCTGGAGGCCAGTGGGGGTGACAGCGGGTGACTGGGAAGGTGACTGGGAAGGGCCATCCGACACTGGGAATGGCTCAGGCAAAGGCCCGAAGGCAGGATGGACTCTGTCTCAGCCCCACTGGGGCAGGGCAGGTGGCCAAGCCGGGTTCCCCCTGATCCCCACCCCTGGCCCGTCCCCTCCCCACAGGAAGCGGCGTGGAGCCATCAACAGCAAACAGCTCACCTACCTGGAAAAATACCGGCCCAGACAGAGACTGCGGTTCAAAGACCCGCACGCGCACAAGACCAAATGCTGTGTCCTGTAGCTCAGGGCCTCAGCCGCCGGGGGCCGTGGGGTGGCCCGCCGTCCTGCCCCACCCAGCAGGGCCTGAGGGCCTCCACCTTGCCTTTCTCCCGGGGTCCAGCTCTGCCTGGGCATCTGCGGCTGTCTCTCCGTCTCTGTCTCTCCGTGTCTCTGTAGATTCATCCTTCCCTTCATCTTGTCCCCATGTTCTATGTCTGTCTGGTGTGCTGTGTGTCTGTCTCTGAGGCCTAGTCCAGGGTCCTGTCCCTGTGTCCCTGGCCTACGCCCCGCCCTGTCTCTCTCCCCACCCCCCCACCCGCAGGGGGCAGGTGTACTTACTGACCACTGGACCCGGCCCCTCCTCGGCTGCCCCTCGCCCTGACCTGTTCTCAGCCACTTAAATTATTGGGTTTGAGGACGGTCAGCTCTTTTGGACCTCGAAGGCAATAAAACAGGATCCTGTGACTGTGTGTGTGTGTATAGTGGGGTGCAGGACTGGCTGGGTGGTCGCGTGGCCCAGTGGCCCAGGGAGGCCACTGTCCAACTGCACTGGGGCTCCCCCTGGTGTCCATCCGGGACTCTGCTCTTCCTAGCTTAGGGACGTGGGATACAGCGTAGTGGGCTCCCACGGTTGCCACGTTGATGTTGTGCGGGCGAGGCCGGGGCCTGGTGTCCAGTGGGCGGCTGCCCTGGCCTACCTCAGTCAGCAGTCCTCATCTCAGCCTCTGAGGACCAAAAGGGAGAGGGTGATGGCTGATTCGGCTCAGGGTGGAGGGACATCCCGTCAGCCCAGGGCGTGGACGGGATGCCAGAGGGGCAGAGGGTGACCCTGGGGCACCTGTGGGTGAGTGGGTCTGAGTGTGCATGCGGGGGCCCGGCCTGTCTGAGGACATGGTCCGTGCTCCTGTGTGTGGGCTTTGCAGACATGGGGGCTGCTCTCTGGGCTGAGAGAAAGGTGCCCAGAGGACAGGGACACAGCTGGGGGAGGGGTCTGGCGTGGTCTGGAGGGCTGGCATGGTGGCGCTGGGCGTGGTCTGCGCCAGGGCTCCTGTCCCCAGGCACTCTCACCCGCCTCTGGACACTGCCGAGAGGGCTTTACTGACCCATTCTGTCCCAGTCACTGGGACCTGCTTGCTGTTACAGGAGTTGTAGACCTGGGCCCTGTGTCCACCTGCCTGGCCAGCCCCTCCATGACACCCCACCCCCTACACCCATTCTGGGAGAGGGGCTTTCCCAGCTCCCCGGACCACCACATCTTCTCTGTCCAGGGAAGGAGGTGGGCCCAGGAAGGGAGACTTAGACCCCATGAAGGCGGGTGACCCCTACCTGGGCCCATTCTGCTGGGGGCCCTGGATGGGTGGCCAACAGGGACAGGCCTGGTCTCTTCCTCCCCTGGCCTGCTGGGGCTGCCTGGCAGCGAAGTGTCATCCCTGGGCCAGTTCCCACAGGCCTGGCTGTGCAGAGCCCGCCATCTGCTGGGCAGGAATTGGGCTCCTCCCCACTGCCAGACATGGCCTGAGTCCGTTTCCACGAGGGGCTTGTTCAGTCACCAGCGGCTCCAGGGAGCCACCGGGTCCAGGCCCACCCAGCTCCACGCTTTGACTAAACCTGACCTTCTAGAGGGCAGAGTGGAGGAGCCCTGCCCAGAGGCCAGCAGAGGGCAGCGGTTTAGTGAGACCAGGGGAAACCTCCTTTAAGGGGAGATGGAGCACCCCCAGACCACACCTGCCAGGCTGGACCAGGAGGACCTTCCTCTCCAGGCCCTTGCTCCCGAAGGCATGCACCCCCAGCCCCCAGCCCCCAGCCAGGGGCTGCAGTGATCAAGACGGGCAGTCATGAAGATAGAGCTTCCCCACCGCCCCTCCTCCAGAGGCTCCGTTCAGAGATGGATGGACAGACAGACAGATGAGGCGGGGGTGGGAATGGGGGCATAGACCCGGGCCCTCCCTGGGCTCCTGGGTGAAGGGGCCACCAACACTACCACATGGTTATTTCCTCTGTTCCTGAGACACGTCTGTGCTTCAGGAAGGTCGCGTATTTATTAACCCGCCGTCCAGGTGGTGGGACCCCCTCTCTGCCACCCCCGTGTGCCACAAACCTGCCCCAAAGGGCTCACAGTCTACAAGGGTAGGGGTGACAGGTGAGGAGTTTGTTTAGGGTGAGGGTGATGTCCAGCTGTAGGAGAAGCTGCTGAGAGGCTGGGGGCAGGGGGCAGGTAGGCTGGTCCTCGGCTGAGAGGCTGGGGGCAGGGGGCAGGTAGGCTGGTCCTTGACTTGACGGGGTGGTGTGACAGTACCCAGGTGCGTGAGGGTAGGGAGATGCTCCCCGTGGAAGGAGTGGCCTGAATGAAGGGGTGGAGGGGTCAGTGTGGGCACTGGAGAGGCAAGGCAGGTGGGCAGGCTGGGCTGGTGGGTGCTGTTGTAAGGACAGCTGGCTGGTCTGGGCCAGAGAGCGAGCCTGGGGTAAGGCCGGGAAAGGGTACGCTACCCATTTCACAAATGGGAAAACCGAGGCTGGGTGGGGGAGGATTGGCTGGAGGTCAGGTGAGTCTCCAGGGAGTCAGGGACCCTGCCAGGAAGGGGCCTCCTCTGGACGCAGCCCTCTGAGAAGGGTCTTGGGAGGAAGGTATTAATACCCACTTGACAGATGGAACAGCTGAGACCCCACAGCTCATCCAGGGGGCCAGGCCCCACTGGGAAGGTCTGATGCTGGGTCCAGGCTGGTTCTGGTATCAGGAGAACCTTAGGCCACAGGACCCCTTCCTCAATGGGACCCCTTCCTCTTTGTCAGCCCCTGCCTTGGTGACTGCAGAGCTCTGAGCTGGAGACAAGCTGAACACTCTGGGGACAGCTCGGCAAATGTCACCGTTGCACTGTGAGCCCAGGGCCCAAGCCCCTTGTAGTGCCCTCAGCACCATGGGTGGGCCGTGGCTTGGGCTGCAGTGAAGTGCAGTGCACTGATCTCTGGGAGTGGAGGGGCTGCCATTTGCAGGATCCCACACAGACTTCACAGTCCCTCTCTGGGGAGCCCAGCCTGTCCTGCCACCAACCCCAGGCTGGCCCTGTCTCCTAGGCTCGTCAGTGTCTTTTCCAGAGGTAGGATGAACCGAGGCTGGCCTCGGTCCTCTGGGGGCGCAGGGGAAGGGTGGGCAGGAGGCCAATAGCTGTGATGCATCTTTGTTGAATCTACATCTTTCTTTCAAATGGAAAAATGTTATGCAACCAAGCTCTGTGCAGACATGGCTGGCTGCCCCAGCGGTGGGCGCAGGGAGGAGAGGGTCAAGGAAGAGGCAGGTTGTCACTCCCCTCTGGCTGCCACCTCCTGGAGGAAGCGGAAGTGCCCGGTGGCAAATTCCCGGATGCCAGGCTCCAGGTCATTTTTCAGATCTTCGAAAGCTTCAGGAGAGGAGGGACCAGTCAGAGGTGACCCCCAGCTCTGCCCAGGTGGAGGGAGGGGGCCCCCGTACTCCCTGGGGTAGGGTGGGGATAGCAGGATGGGCCCAGGCCCCATCTCCTCTGACCTCTACACCTGGGGAGCTTCCATTCCCAACCCCCACCCTCACTTCGGGCCCCTCACACTTGGGTGCCCAGTACAGCCTCAGGTGGCATGGGTGAACCCCTCGTCACCGAGGAGTGGCCAGGGGCTGCTTACTACAGAGCAGCAGCTTCATGTCCACGTTGTTCAGCGCCTGGGACACGGCCCGGGGGTGGTAGCAGATGGTGTAACCTGTGCGGCAGACAGGAGAGCCTGCTGGCCGGTGGGTGTGGCTCCCTGGAGGGCAGGGGCTCCCTGTGTTCTCTGGGGGGCTCAGACTCACTCCTGCCTATCCCAGGCCCCCACCAGCCATCTTTTCTCTCTCGTTGGTGGACCCTGAGGCCCAGCTGCTGGGGTGCGGCTGGTGCTAGGTAGGGGGCCAGGGTGCATGTGGGGGACACCCCAGTCACCTAGGAAGAGCACTGCCCAGATCTTGATGTAGTGGTGGCGGCTCTGCAGGTAGCTGAGGGCCTGGGACAAGTGGACGCTGAACTCCTCCTGGCTGCGGGTCATCTGGCCGGAGAACAGCAGGCCTGTCATTTGCTAGGACCTGCTTCCTCACCCTACCTCCCCTTCCCACCCCTCCCCCAGGCCCCTCACCAGCCAGGACCAGAGGAAGTGGCGGGCGCTGAGGCCCCTCTCCCAGGCCAGCACGCAGAAGAGGGTGTGTGGCAGCTGCCAGCGGAGCAGCACCCAGCAGCGGTAGAGGGTGAACTTGGCCTGCTGTGGGACCACAGGAGAGGAGTCACCTGCTGTCCTCCCTCCCCACCCCTCCCGTCTCTGAGCCAGAGGAGTAGATCAGGAAGTCCACAGGGCTGGTTCAGCCATCCCTCTTGGACTCCCTGCTCCTTCCCACTGTCAGCTGTCCTCCCCGGCCACAGCCACACTCGGCTGGCTTCTTCCCCTGGGGAAGCCCAAGTGGGTGGTTTTTATAAAAGGTTGACCATCAAGGCCTAGTCCCTGGGCTGCAGCACCAGGGCCCCAGGCTGGACTGAGGGCAGCTCTCCTGTGTGCTTTGGAACTGGCTGCTTATTGTCCATCTCCCTGGTGGTCGGGGGCTCTGGGAAGGTAGAGCTGGGTTTTAATGGTCTGGGAGTGGGGCATTGGCTGGCACGCAGTAGGGCTGGCACACAGTAGGGCTGGACACAGTAGGGCTTGATCCATATTTCAATAGGTTCAGTGAACAACCTGATCTCCTACCATGTGCCAGGCACTGGGGACACAGCGGTGAGCAGAACAGACTGGGTCTCACTTGCACAGAAGGTAGAGCATGCACATGTGTGCATGTGTGTGTGTACACATGGGAGAGCAGACGACCACGTGCGTGTGTGTGTGTGTACACATGGGGAGAGCAGATGACCACGTGCATGTGTGTGTGTGTGTGTATATACATGGGTAGAGAAGACAACCATGTGCATGTGTGTGTGTGTACACGTGGGGAGAGCAGATGACTGTGTGCATGTGTGTGTGTACACATGGGGAGAGCAGATGACTGTGTGCATGTGTGTGTACATATGGGGAGAGCGGACAACCACATGCATGTGTGTGTACATATGGGGAGAGCGGACAACCATGTGCACATGTGTGCACACATGGGGAGGCAGGCAGCCTATGGAGAGGGAAACCAATGCTCCAGGAGCCAAACCTGCTGCTCCAGGGGACCCATCACTCTGCAGACCCTCAGCCCGTGACCCCTGGCCCCTGTGGGTGGCCAGTCCCCCCAAGGCAGAGGCCCATCAGCAGGCACTGACCATGACAACGGCTGGACAGCGGTCCTTCAGGTGCAGGAGCAAGGGCACCATGCTCTGGTGTACCTGGGTTCGCAGGCTTCTGCTATCCGTGCCTGTCACTGCTGCCACCAGGTCCCCAAACAATGCCATGGCTGCCGCCCGGACCCCTTCCCGCTCCTGCAAGCCAGGGGCTCAGTCACAGCAAACTTGCTGGGGGTCCTTGTTTCCACCCAACTTGGGCCCTCCCTACCCCATAGTGGGATAAGGCTCAGTTCCCTCAGCAGGACGCTTTCGCCACGGCCAGGGGCTCCCAGGGCTGGCCGTCCCTCCCTGCTCATACAGGGCTCCTGGGGCAGGTCCCAAGCCATCCTCAAGGACCTCAAATCACTGCTCTTACACTCACAATCACATCCTGACCGCCCAAGTGTCATGAGAGCGTTAAGGGGCGGGACTCATCTCCTAATTTCCAGCGAAGGGGAAATAGTCCTTGTAAACATGAAGACACATCAGGAGGGAGGAGACTGAACCTTGACTCTGACTCAGCCACGTGGGCAAGGGCCACGCACTACTCGGCAGCCACTGAGCTGGCCCAGCCCACGTGAGCAAGCCTCCCGCTAGGGAGCTCCCTTGAGCCTCCATCTCTCTGCCTTGCTGGAGGGCAGCTGGGGTCCTCCTTGCCTTTGAGGAACGAGAAATGGGGGCCCAGGAAGGGCATGAGTAGGGAGCGCCCCGCTCCCATCCGGGGCACACTCACTCACATCATCAAAGAAGGAGCGGGCATTGCCAGCGATGGCGAGGCTGTGGGCCCCTGCGCCATACCCTCCCAGGCGGCGCAGCACGTCAGACACAGTGCCCATGACCTGGACCACCACTGCCTCGCTGCTCTGGAAGAAGGCGTTGAGGAAGGACGGCAGCTGTCCACGGAGCAGGCTCCCCTGCGGGGTGGTGAGGGGGGTGAGCGGAGGGTGCCAGGACCGACTGCCCCTGTGCCCCCCACCCCCTGCCCTACTGCCTGAGGTCCTCCCCAGACCGGAGCACGGCCTGGGCATCCCACAGGGCACAGAGGAGATAATGATGGAGGTCGTCATCGCCCACGCAGCCCTGCCAAGAGGCAGCTCTTGCCCCATTCTACAGGGGAGGAAACTGAGGCCCAGGGAGGTGATGTCACGTGTCCCTAACCATACAGTTGGAAGGGACAGAGCTGGCATGCTGACCTGGTGGGCCCTGTCTACAACCCACGCCCTGGCTGCTCTGGGGGTGGGCTGTGCCCCAGCCACGGCGCCCCGCGCCCTCACCTTCTCCGGGTGGAAGAGAATGTTCCCCAGACCCTGCAGACTCAGCACCCGGACCTCGGGGCTGGGGTCCTGCAGGCACTGGGCCAGCTCGGACAGGGCATCCTCTTTGGAGAGCACCTCCAGGAGGGCAGGACTGTAAAGGAACTGGGGTGGTCCCCGAGGACGGGCGGGTCAGGCCTGGCACCCTCGCCCCGGAGTGAGGCTCTGGGACCAGGGTCCGGTAGGGGCTTCGAGGTGGAGCGGTGGTTGACCAGCAGCGCCCTCTGGGTATCTTGGTTGACAAGAATTCGAAACCCACCTCCAGGCTGGTTCAGCCCCTCTCAATGTACAGCTGCAGTAACTGAGGCTCAGAGAGGAGAAGGGCCTTGTCTGAGGCCACACAGCAAGTCTGGGGCAGCGTCCCTCACCAGCCTGGCTCATGGGGCCCTCTGGGAACAGAACCCCATGGAGGAGGACCCAGACAATCCTGCTGGTGAGGTGGGGAGTGGCACCTGGCTTTGAATTCTCCCTCCTGATGTCCTTATAGAAATGACCCATGCCCCGTCCCCCGCCCCCAACTCGGTGCCATCCTCCATCTCAGAGCTGTGAAGCTGCCCACACCCAGCGCCTTTCAGCTTCAGGGGTGGACCTGGGTCCCAGGAGGGAGGACAGGCTGAATTTTAAGGCAGGTGCACCGGGTTTACGTTCTGTGCCCTTCAGCGCTGCAGGGTGGAGGCTTGGGAGGGAGAGCCTTTCGGGGCCTGAGAGGTGAGAGTGCCAGCCAGGAGCCCCGGAGTGGGAAGGAGGGGCGTCAGGGGTCTTTCTGGGTGGGCCTGCCCCCAGTCGGGGTGAGGTCCTGGTGTGAGGCAGCTGGAGGCAGGGTTCAGGGGCCCCACCCAGGACCTACCTCATTGAGGATGAGGATGGCCAGCTTCCTCTCCCGCTCCTCCGGTCTGTGTAGGCTGGGCAGCAGCTGGTGGGTCACTGCCATGACCTGCCTAGAAGGGCCCTGCATCATGGCCCTGGGGGTGGGGCAGAGGATGGGACACGGCCTGGTTCCCAGGGAAGCCTGTACCCACCTTCCTGCCACCCCCTAACCCAGCCTGGGCCAGGAGGCTGGAGGTATCACTGCAGTGTGGGCCGCTCTATTTGTTAGAGCAAGCTCCTAGTCCCTCTGAACCCACTGTGTGCCAGGGCTGGGCAGGCCGTGGGGGAGAGAGAGGAGCAGGCATAAACCTTGTCCCCTAAAAGGCCTTGGGCCGAGGTAGGGTCTGGGGGAGATGCCTGCATCCACAGGTTCCTAGTGCCTGGGTATGCCTGGGCCCAGGGGGCACATGTCTTCCATGTCTGAGTCCACGGGGCTGTTCTCATAGGCCAGCCCTGGGGATCATTGCAGCCCATCAACACTCCCCTGCCCGGCCTGGCCGTTACCTCGCGAGGAGGGCCACACCCTGCGGGTAGGTGTCCATGCTGGTGAAAAGGTCCCAGCTGCCCTGCAGCTCCAGCTGGGCAAAGTCCTGCCAGTGCCCCACGGTGGACAGCAAGCTCTTCAGCGCCTCTAGTGACATGCTGCAGGGGACGGGGAGGTGGTCGTGGGGCCAGTCCTGCTGCTGGGGAGGACTTGTTAACAGAAATGGTCAGGTTTCTGAGTCACAGGGTGGAGGGGGTCCCAGCTGAGCCTTGAGGGATGGTGTCCTTTAAATTGTGGGGCTCACAGTCCAGAGAGGGCACAGAGAGGGCGGGGGGCATCGTGGAAGTCCAGAGAAAGGTCTGTCTGCAATTTCTGACACTCCTGTGCCCTGAGAGAAGCCGGGCTCCACAAATACATGCTTATGTATAACAGAGATCGCACTCCAGACGGGAAGCATGGTGACAGAGTGCTGGTCAGAGACAGGCTGTCATTGCAGGCCCCCCGCCACCCCAGGCTTAGGAGACCCTCTGTGGCCATAGTCCCTACAGAGGAGGAAGCAGTCCAGAGGGGTGATGTGCCCTGTCCTGGTCACACAGCCCGGCCAGGAGTGGCAGACGTGGAGGTGAACCGGACCCCTCGCCCCGCACCTGCACTGTGATGTCGTGGCCGTGGGCTCAGGCCCTGCGGGAGAACCCAGGTGCAGGGCCCACAGTGCAGGTGCCCCGCTTTGTGGCCTGTCTCCTCCCCTCTTCCGGGCCACCCCACGCCTGGTCTCATCACCCATGTGTGAGTGCATCCCCCCGGAATGAGACTGTCAGCTCTGACCAGGCACATTCTGAGCGGATTTGCAAAACCAAGTGTCAGAGGGTGAAAAGCCGCTCCATGGAAGTTCCCGGGGGAGCCAGCCCGAGTGCCAGATGGCTTGTTATCTTGCTCCGAGCCATGCCACCGAAAAGAGGCAGCATTTTCTAGGTCATTGGTTTCAGCTACAGAGTGACGGTGGTTTCAGGAGGAGGGGACTTTGGGGCAGAGTGGTGTTCTGTCCTCTACGTGACAATTCCTGGAAGCCTCTGCTTTCACAAGGGGTGGGGCTTCTAGAAAGACAGTGTGGTCTGACTTGGGCATCCTGGGGACTCCTGCCAGGCTCCGGTGAGAGAAACCGGTGGCCGGGCCCACGTGGGCGGGGGAAGCGGAGGCAGGAGTCTGCGCATGGCAGCTCTCTCCCACCCCTCCCGCGTTCTGGGAGGAGGACGTTCTTTTTTTTTTTTTTAGCTTATTAGGGAAGATTCATGCATTTTGCATCAGAGCTCTGAATAAAAAAGGAACTTGATGCACATTAGAATTCAGAAGCAACATGAGAAGAAGCGACGTATCTCCCCCCCTGTGCCGTGCCTTGGGGAGAGCTGTTAAAACTGACAAATTGCGTGAAGCACGTCGTAATACAAACTAATGAAAAGAGCTGGGCCCCTGCGGTTTCAAAGATGTGCTTATCGATTTCTCAAGGTGGATCTGATGCGGAGAGAAGCTGAGTCCACTGGCCCTCAACCAGGCCGAGTGTGGCTGGCCAGACCCTGACCCTCCGACACAGGTCCCGTCCGCACTGTCAGGCAGGCGTGGTGGCCGGTGACTGTCCGTGACATCAGCACAGAACTGTCCTGGGGTCCCATGACATGCACGAGGACCCGGTGTGGGCAGTAGCCAGGCGGGTGACCCCGCCGTGGTAGGGACTTTAGCTCAGCAATGCACAGACATTGTGTAGGGCTCAGGGGAAGCCTCTGTCCCTCTTTGAGCCTCAGTTTCCCCGTCTGTTAAGTGGGGAAGACAGTCACCTCACAGACCCTACCCGGCAAGGGCCACACTCAGGGAAGATGTGTGGCAAACATGTCGAGTGTCATCCCATGGAGTCCCGTGTGGCCGGCTGAGTGTCCGTGCGACACTGAGCATCCTCGGTGACAAGTCAACGGAACACACACACCAGCCCTCTGAGTGCTCTCCATGCTGACCGCTGCCCTGGCCACAGATGGGGTCCAGAGGGTTGAACTGCGCCCCGTCCAAAGCTAGGTCAAGTCCTAACTCCGGGATCTGGGAATGGGGTCTTATTGGAGACAGGGCCTTTGCAGATGAAGTCAAGTTAGGGTGAGGTGACTCGGGTGGCCGCCCGCCGTAAGCTATCACAACGGCTGTCCTGAGAAGAAGAGGGACTTTGAGATGGAGAAAGAGGGGAAGAACCCCCATGGGGAGTGAGGGGTCTACACGTCCAGGACACCGAGGACGGCTGGGAGCTACCAGGGGCTGGCAGGGGCAGGAAGTGTCCTCCCTACAGCTCTCATGGGGGGCGTGGCCCCACGGACACCTGGGACTTCCGGCCCCTGGCACTGTAAGAGAATAAAGGCCCGATTGCTGCACCGTTACTGGGCCCTAGGAAGTGGATAGGCCTTTCCTGTCCCCACTCCTGGCCCTGTGGACACCTTACCTCTGGGGGCTGGGCGCGGCCGCCTCCTGAGATTTCTGGCCGGCCTGGGGCTCCGTGGGCAGGTCCAGCTCCAAGATGTAGTGCACCTGGGTGAGCAGGACCAGGAGGAGCTGAGGGTAGGCCTCCCGCACTGTCTTCTTGTACTCTTGTGCAAACTGCAGCTGGTGTAGCGTGTTCATGGCCTGTTGGGGTGGCAGGGGACACGGAAGCTCCCAAGACCTGGAGCCTAGGGGGCCAGGCCCCTGACGGACCCTTCAGTAAACCCATTCGAACCACGCCTTCCCCCCCTTGCTCACGGGCCAAACCCCTGAGCTGTCCCTCCCGCGGGCCTGGCTCTGTCCACTCACACCGCTGCTTGGCTCTGGTGCTCACAGGGGTGCTTATAGGGGCATTCAGCCCAGAATGTTCTCGGGGAGGGCTGAGTGCGCAGTGATGACAAGGGGAAGGCAGGATGCAGGGAAGGCCCCCTGCTGCTGTGTCCAGTGGGCACAGAGGCCGGCACCAGCACGGGGCCGGGGGTGGCGTGGGGGGGGGTGTTGGGGAAAAGGGCTGGCTGAGGGCCAGGCGTGGGGACAGGTGGGACTTCCCTTCCACCGCCGTGTTCACCTGTAGACAGCAGCTGTCTAGGTGGCTTCAGGTGGGGAGGGGAGCTGTGTGCTCTGGGCTACTGCTCTGGGGACTTTTGGAGAAAGGGGAGGTCTCAGCCTGGCAAAAGCCAGGGTTGGGACGCAGCTGCCGCCTCCTCACAGCCCAGCTGAGGGGGACAGGCGAGGCCGTGTTAGGAAGGGAGCTCACTGGCGGGCCTGGCTTGCAGGGGAAGGCTGGGGCGGGGCAGATTCCTGCTGGAGGGCGGGGCAGCCTGAGTCAGCCTCTAGGATTTATCCAGAACCTGCCACCCCCAGAACCCAGCCCCCTCCACACCCTACCTCTCTGCCTGAACCTGACCCCGAACGTGCTCTGACCTGACCGGAAGACCCCCCTGCGTGATGGAGCCTGCACAGCCAGCGCTGAGTCCTATGTCAGGCTATGTGCCTGAGTGCCCGCCCCAGCCCTGCAGGACCACTATGGCCCACCTCATGGGAGAAGCAGGCTCTGGAGGGGTCCAGAGTCCTCAGCTAGAGAGTGGGAGCTGGGCCTGGACCCAAAGGCCCGTGTGGTCAGCTCTGGCTGGGTGTCCTCAGAGGTCCCTCTGGGCAGGGCAGGGCAGGGCCTGGCACATGGTGGTACCCAGACACTGCCGATAACTGACTGAATGCCCACGTGAAGTCCCCTCAACCTAGGGGCAGTGGGTGACAGCCTCTGGGGGAATGGAGGGATGGCAGAGACTCACAGCCAGTGAACGCAGGTGGGTCTTCTTGGGCTGGAGGCTGCTGTCACTGGTCCTGACGGGCAGAGGCCTGTCCTGCAGCCACGCCAGCAGCGTGGCCAGCACCCGGCGACTCACAGGCGGCTCAGCTCCCAGGGCCCTCCACAGCAGCAAGGAATGGCTGTGGGAGAGAGGCACCATGAGGGCTCAGCCACACCCACATGCCTCCCTGACAGGGGCCTTGGGGGGGGTCTATTTCCACTCTGCCCGAGGGCTAGCCATGGTCTCTCCTGGGAGCTTGTCCAGGTACTCCATCTTGGACCTGGGTTGTCTGGGGTCCAGCTCCTCCAGGCCCAACCTGAGTCAAGTTAGGGGCCGCCACTGGTACGTTCAGAGCTCCATAGTGTCCTCACGCCTGTTTTGTGGGTGGGGAAACTGAGGTCCAAGGGCACGGCCCTCTGAGAGCCGGTTCCCAAGATGCAGGTGACCGCCACAGCCCTCTGTCTTCTGTGCTAGGTGATCTTTGTGCCTGAGTGCTGGGTGGAAGGGGTTGCAGGGGTGGGGGCGGGCGCTCCAGAAAGGTGGATGGGGGCTGGGGGGGGCCAGCGTGGGTGGGCTGAATGAGCTCCTACCCCCAGCTTTAAGAGAGACCCAAGAAACGGCCAACTGTGAGCCCTGGGGAAGCCACCCCCTGTCCCATCTGTCCCTAGGCTGGGTGGTTACAACAATCTGGGAGATTTCCAAATGTGGTCACCGCCCATCTGGAAAGAGTGGGGCCTTTGGAGTCAGAAGGGCCTGGGGCACAAATCCCCTTTCCTCCTCGTGATGGCCGTGTGACCTTGGGCAAGTCACCTCACCTCTTTCGGAGCAAAGCCTGCCTCCAGAGGTTTAAGTGAGATGATTCCCCAGGAGCCAGGGTGTCCCGGGGTCCAAGGTTTCTACTCTGCTGCCTGTGGGCATCCGTCACCCAGTCAGCGTGTGCGTGCTGAGCACTGTCACATACAGTCAACCTTCCAGAGAACTCGGCGGGGACAGATCCAGTAAAAGCCCCTGATGGTGTGGGAATGGCCCCCTACCGCCTGACATGGGCAGCAAACATGGGCACGTGGGACTCTAAGTGCAGAAAGCAGGGGAGGGTATGGGAGGGGCCATCTGGTGCCATCAGTTTTAAGTAGGGCAGTCGGGCAAGGCTTGGGCAAGGAAGGGACATGGGCACAAACCTGAGGCTTTTAGGGCACAACCACATGCAGCTCAGGGCAGGGGGGGAGCCTCCCTCCAACTACATGTGACAAGTTGGGGTGACCCCTGAACACACGACGTCAGAGAAAGTCAGATAAAAGAACCCTCGGAGGGTACGAACAACACAACCTCTGTCTATGTGTTTAGTAGGTAAACACCGTGTTCTTTCCCGCACCCGCAAGACAGAGAAATGATCCGAGGCGGCAGTGTAAGGCCATCCCAGCGCTGGGACCCCAAGGGCCGCTGGGACAGTGGGAACGCAATGGAACAGGACACCTGCCTTGCAGAGAGAAACAGCAAGGCTGCCCCCGCTTGCCTCCGCCGGTGCACTGGGGGGTGGGGGGAGGAGACCCTTCTCCCCATGATCTGAATCACAGAACCCGCCTTGGGGTCTGATTCTCACCAGCAGTGTGGCCTCACGGGACCTCAAGCCGTGAGTGTAAATTGGAAATGTTGGCAGGCGCAGGCGGAGAGTGGCCCCCAGGGGACTGAGCAGCTACATAAAGCCAGGTGTAAGCCCCCTCCCTCCCATGTTACATGCCCTCCCACTGGCTAGATGTTGACATGTGGAAAATGCTTCTGAGGACGCAGGAAGCCAGAAATAAATTCAGGGCCGTCGCCCGCGTTCCCACCGCTCAACGTTTCCTTGAGAGAAAATGCAGGACAAGGAGAAGGGGAAAATGAGGGGACACAGAAGCCGTGACCTCGGCGAACACCCGCGTGCCACTGTCACCGTGCGCCGAGAAGGAAAATGCCAGTTCCGGCGTGCCACCCGCGCCCCGCCACGCAGCGACGGCAGGTAACGGCGGGAAAGGGACGGGCAGGGCAGGCTCAGTCTGAAGGGCAGTTGTCAAGGTGCTCAGCTTTGGGGAGGGGAAAGGAAAGGGCGAGAAGAAGGAAGTCCCCCCGTTGGAAATTACGGGGTGAAAGGGAACGACGCAAAAGAAAGCGGTGGAAGGGTGTGGGAGGGAGAAGAGAAGCCAGGACTCGCGGGACACCTGGTCCTCTCCCCGCCCGCCCAGTTATCCAGATTTTGCTGAGCCGACAGGAGAGGGCGCTGTTGAATCTGAAATTCCGTGGGAAGGGCTGCGGTCGCGTTTTCTAGGAACAGGAAGAAAAAGAACAGATCCACAGAGTAATTGCAAAGAAACCAGGAGACAACAAATCAACACACCTCAAAGGAAGGAATGCAGAAGAGCAGTAAGACGACACTCCAAAGGCGTTTAAACATTCGAGAACAGCTGCAGAGGATTATGCGTGTCAAAAGGAGGACACACAAGCAGGCACACGCATACACGCGTGCGCACATGCGTGCGCGCGCACACACACACACACACACACATACACAGCCGCTAATGAGAAAGGAGAAGATCACTGAGTTCAGAAAAGAGACGGAAACAATGACAAAGTTGTCTCAGAAGTAATAATAGTAACAGTAATAAAAAGAATACAAGGTTCCCACGAGAGATAAGACTCAAGTGAAAATTGATTCGGAGGCATGGAGGAAGGCAGTCAGAACAGTGAAGAGAGAAAAGCGAATCTAAGAAAGAGGTCCGAAGGATCAGAGAGAGGGGGAGGGTGGTGGAAGTGAATGACAGGTGAGGGAAGAACAGCATCTCTGGATGGCTGGATTCTCCGAAGATGCCGAACAACAATGGAACAGAACTCATATTTGAAACTGTAACCAAGAGAAAAATTTCAGAGACAACAGCAACAACAGCAGCAACAACAAACTATTTAAATCTACACATTGTAGGATCCCATCAGGACCTGGGAAAATAAACAATCAACTCTAAGACATGTCTTAGGAAAAATGTTAAATTTCAAAGATAAAGGAAAAAAAAATATCTGCAAGGTCTCCGCTCAAAAAGGTCACATGACTCACCATGGTGAATAAGTTATTGTTGCCCAACTTTTCAAAGACAAAGCAAGCATACAGCTGAGCAGCATTTATGACACACAAGGAAAGGTGAACCGGGGATTTTATACCCAGACAAGCTGTCCTCCACTATGAAACAACTTTCAACACAAAGAACCTGGGGTGGGGAGGGGCTCGGGGGGGGCACTCTGAAGCCAGGATGGCCCTTCTTGAGGAAGCTACTGGAAGAGGAGTTTCACCCAGCGAAGAGACGAGCAGGTGACTCCAGCAAAGGGACTGAGCTCGGCGTGCGTACACGCTAATAACACATGCGCACGGACGACTGGACTGCACATTTTAGCAATGTCCGAAACTGCAGCTGAGAATAAGTGGGAGGATATGAGCCAGAAAGAGGGAGAGAGAGGGTAACCTCCCTGAGGGTGATACAGTCCACGGGTGGGGGTTAAAGACTAGGCATAAAAACGGCAAAACCAGATATTAAAAAGGTTAAATAATAAAGCAAGGGACTGGGGCATTAAAACCCCCAGAACAAAAATACAGCCTTTTCTAAATTAGAAACCACCCTCAAGGGCAAAGAACACACATCTGGCAGAGAAAGAAACACAGCAGATGTAACTAAGTCCACAATTACAGAAGGTTATACTGAAGCTGAGACTCAACCGCCCCTCCCTGTGGGGGCCCCTCCCTGTGGGGGTCTTCATGGACTAAGAGGGGGCCGGCTGGAGGGCAGGGTTGAGGGAGGAAGGGGGTAGTGAGGGAGGTGGGGCCGGGCACCTGTCCAGGGGCACAGAGAAATTCAAGAAGGTGGACACCAGCTCTGGGGTATGGCTCCGGGCCAGCAGGGTGACGGCATGCAGGACATTTTCCGTGGCTTCTGGGATGTGGATGGAGCACAGCTGCAGGTGGACGGCTCTGCCCAGGTTGCCAACCTATGCGGGAAGGAAGGGAGGGTGTGGGGGAGGGGGCCCGTCTGAGTGGGGAAGCCAAGCCCATCCTGGTGGCCTACAGGGGGAGGGAGGTCCCGTCCTGGTGAGTGTGGAGTGGCTTCAGACACGGTCCTCTCTTGGGGGAGGGTGAGGGGGGAGACACAGCCCTGCCCTGGACACCTGGTCAGAAGGGGTGTCCCCGCTTGAGAGGGAGACAGTCCCACTACCTTTCGCAAGGTTATCTGAGGGCTTCCACTGTGTCTAAATGTCACCCAGTCATTGCGTCAGACACACCCATTCGTCATCTCCTGAACATGCCACTTTGGCATATGCTGTTCCCTGTGCCTGGAATGCCTCTCCCCATCCACTTTGAGTGTCTGTTCCCCATCCATTCGTGCCCAGACCCAGTACTACCCACCTGAGGTTTCTTCTGCAGGACCTGGCATTAGTCACCCTCTTCCTGGGGGCACTGCCCCACTGGGCACACTCCTCTGCCTATGCATTTCCTGTGCTGTCCAGTCCTTATCTGTCTGGGGTCTCTCCCCTCCATCAGACGGAGAGCTCCTGGCGGGCCTGGGCTATGCCCTCCCTTTACCCATTTCCCATACTGCTTCTCTAGAGTGTGTTTGCTCCTTGACCCTGCAAGCACCTCCCGGGCCCCAGCACACCTGCTGGGGCCATTTGCTCTTTCCCTCCCATCTTTCCTCCCTTGGGACCTATCAGGTTGGGTCTGTGTCTCCCCCATCAGGCTCAAGCTCAGGGCCACTGCCTTAGCCCAGAGGTTCCAGCCCTCGGGTGCTGACTGCTGGGCAAGCCCTCTGTCCCCTGCCCCATCTTGGCCGGCCCTCAGGGGGTTCCCCAACCCCTCACGGTCTCCAGCTTGGCCCCGTGCTCCTGGATGGCAGTGAGCAGCATGTTGGAGGCCGCCTGCACGTGGAAGGGGCTGGTGGAGCCCAGGCCCTCGACGGCCGTCCAGATGAGGTCGGTGAGCTGTGCCAACGTGAGATACTTCATGACCTTCTGTAGCAGCAGGAATGGAGGCAGCCATCACTGTGGGTCACCTGTTCCTGGCACCCGCTTCCCCCCTCTGCTTGTACCCCTTCTCCTACGTTCCAGGAGCCTCAAGACTCCAAGCACTTCCACATTCCTGAGCCCCACTCCTCCGGGTCCCCCAACGTGCGTGCCCCACCGTGCAGCTTGACGGCCTGTGCATCTCTCAGCTCCCTTCCTGGCTCTGACCCCGGGGCTTGTCTGGGGACCCACGTGGCCGGAGTCCTCTCTGCCCCTCCTCCGCTCTGTCCTCCTCTCATGGGCTTCCTTCCTGCTAGCCTACACCCAGCTGCGCTGCCCACACTAGGTCCCAGTCCCCGCCTTACAGCATTTTAATCAAGAGCAACCGAATTCAGGGGTGGAAGGAACTTCAAAGTCACCTGGACCAACCCCCAAGGCTTGAAGAGGGGTGTGGGCTGCCTTCCCCTGTGTAGGGCAGAGCTGGGAGGGGCCAGGCCTGGTCTGGAACCCAGGCCTTCTGTGCCATGGGAGGGCCCCCTCCCTGCCTTCTGCTCACATTCTCCCTGGGGCAGCTCTCAAGGCAGACCATGAAGGGCTCAGGGTGATAAAGTCTTTCAGAGACCTGAAAGGCGGCGGCTGGGACCCCCTCACACCACTCTCTCCGAGAGGGAGGGCAGCTCAGCCTGGGGCCGCTCAGGTTGGACTTTCCTGAGAGGCTTAGAGCATTGCCACCCAATATATGGCGGCCACCCCATACGGCTGCATGTAGCTATTCAAACTTGATTTAATTGAGACTTAAAATTTAGTTCCTCAGTGTACTGGCCACATTTTAAGTGGTCATAGCCACATGTGGCCAGTGGCTGCCTTGGATGCTGTGGATACAGATACTTCCAGCTGCCCGGAGAGTTCTATTGAAAGGCTGGGACTCAGAGCATCTGATCATCAGAGGAAGATAAAACCCTGGGGGTGAGGTGAGAGTTGGGAAGCCTGATAGAAAATTATAATGTTTGCAAGAATAGTAAGGATAATGAAACATTCCTTTGCATGTTAGAATATTTGTTAAAATTTTTGAAAGTATGCTAAAGGTTTGTATGTTTTGATATAAAATTAAGTACTAAATAATGGATGTTAGAATATTTATTAGAATCTTCTAAATTGTTGATAAAAATTTTTGTAGGAATGTAAGGTTATTGGTTATTTGTCAGAATGTGAGTATAATTTTAGTAGAATATTTGTATTTTATACTAGTTTTTAAAAAAGAATATTAGGCTATTACAAATCTGGTTAGAACATTTGTTAGAAGATTACATTTAAAATTGTTTTCTAAAATGTTAAATTTTGGTTCAAGTTCTAGGATTTAGAATGTTTGTGAAAAAATTCAACTTGAATGGTGTTTAGATGCTCAGAATTCTAGAATACTACAATTTCAGGATTGGTAAATATTTTGGGGATGTTCTACTTTAAGTCAGAGCATAATAAATGTGAGATGGGGGTGACAGTGACATCAGAATTGGTGATGCTGGTGATGGTGATGATGGTGATGGTGGTGGTGGTGGTGATGGTGGTGGTGGTGGTGGTGATGGTGATGATGGTGGTGATGATGGTGGTGATGGTGATGGTGGTGGTGATGATGGTGATGATGATGGTGATGATGGTAGTGATGATGGTGGTGGTGGTGGTGATGATGGTGGTGATGATGGTGATGATGATGGTGATGATGATGGTGGTGATAGTGGTGATGATGATGGTGGTGATGATGATGGTGATGCTGGTGATGATGGTGATGGTGGTGATGATGGTGATGGTGGTGGTGATGATGGTGGTGGTGATGGTGATGATGGTGATGGTGAGGATGATGGTGGTGGTGATGGTGGTCATGATGGTGATGGTGGTGGTGATGGTGGTGATGGTGGTGGTGATGGTGGTGATGATGGTGATAGTGATGATGGTGATGGTGGTGATGATGGTGATGGTGATGGTGGTGATGATGGTGATGGTGGTGGTGATGATGATGGTGGTGATGATGGTGATGGTGGTGGTGATGATGGTGGTGGTGATGATGGTGATGATGGTGGTGATGGTGATGATGGTGGTAATGGTGGTGGTGATGATGGTGATGATACTGGTGGTGATGCTGATGGTGGTGGTGATGCTGATGGTGATGATGCTGATGGTGGTGGTGATGATGGTGATGATAGTGGTGATGATGCTGATGGTGGTGGTTGTGGTGGTGATGCTGACGGTGATGATGATGGTGACGGTGGTGGTGATGGTGATGATGGTGATGATGGTGGTGGTGATGGTGGTGATGATGGTGGTGGTGATGGTGATGATGGTGAGGATGATGATGGTGGTGATGATGGTGATGGTGGTGGTGATGATGGTGGTGGTGATGGTGATGGTGGTGGTGATGATGGTGGTGGTGATGTGGTGATGATGGTGATTATGGTGGTGATGATGGTGGTAATGGTGGTGGTGATGATGGTGATGATACTGGTGGTGATGCTGATGGTGGTGGTGATGCTGGTGGTGGTGATGCTGATGTTGATGATGCTGATGGTGGTGGTGATGATGGTGATGATAGTGGTGATGATGCTGATGGTGGTGGTGGTGGTGATGCTGATGGTGGTGATGGTGATGGTGGTGACGGTGATGATGATGGTGACGGTGGTGGTGGTGGTGGTGATGGTGGTGATGCTGATGGTAGTGATGGTGATGATGATGATGATGATGACGGTGGTGGTGATGGTGATGATGGTGATGCTGATGGTGGTGTTGGTGATTGTGATGATAGTGGTAATGATGATGATGGTGACGGTGGTGATGATGGTGGTGATGGTGATGATACTGGTGGTGATGATGATGGTGGTGGTGATGATGGAGATGGTGATAGTGGAGAGGGTGGTGGTAATTGAAATAGTGGTGGTGATGATGACAAAGGTGGTGGCAGTGATGAAGATACAGTGAGCCCAGACCACACAGGGAATCAAGGACAGACTTGGGACTAGAACCTAGGTCTGTTCTCCAAGCATTTCCTTGATTAGTACCCTCTCCCATCCTGTCCCCTCTCTGTGCTCCTGTCCATCACTGTCATTTATCCATGGGAGAACGAGGGCTGAACGCCCATTCTCTGTGTTCAGGGACAGTGCAGAGCAGGGCAGACTGCCCCTTCCCAGGTCCTGGGCACTATACTACAAGTAACTCAGTCCACCTGAGAGCCTGAATGTCCTGGCATCCCTTCACCACTGGTCCCCACTGAGCTGGTGGCCAGTGGAATGCTCCCTCCCTGCTCTGCCTCTGCCTCCAGCCCAGGCTTTCTCTCTTTTTTTTTCTGGCATAAACTGTGGACAAGCCAGGTTTCCACACTCTGGCCTGGATGATTGATGTACTGGCTGGAGGGCTTTAGGTCTTCCTTACTAAACTTCTGAAGGGCCTCACTGACAGCTCACTGCAGCTGCAGAGAACTCGGGTTCCGGGGTCAGCCAGGACTAGATTCAGTCCCCGCTGGGCCCTTACCACCTCTTCAGCACTGGGTCCAACTTAACGGGCGGTTATTGAAGGCTGGCTGTCCCACCAGGCCCTGCGCAGACCCCGCTTTTGGGCTGGAGTACACAGGCCTAATGAGGGCAACTGACAAGCACACGCACTGGGTCTTCACTAGCCGTGGGTTCAACACCAAGAATGGGCAAGCCAAAGTCGTCATGTCAGAGACATCATGAACTGCCCGCTCAGAACACGGCACTAGGCTCCATGCCACCCAGCCCACCCCCACCAGCACCCACCCCCACCCAGTGCTCAGCCTTCAGAAGGTCATGAGATTCAATTGCAACATGAAATGTCACAAAGATGGTGTGGTGATGGAAGGGACACTGGGGAACAACCAGACTCCCTCAAGCCATTGACCAAGGAGGATCTGGCCAAGGTAGACCAGGGGACAGCGGGAGAGGGCAGACAGGATGTGCCTTCAGAGGAGCAGGGTTTGACTCTCAGAGGATGAGGAGGGGCCCCTGGGAAAATGAGGAGTAGAGTATATTTCTGCAGAGTGGTCATCCTGCGAAAATCAGACTCCAAGGGAAAGATGTCGTATGGCGCCTCAGAGAACCCCTACCATGACAGGGGCCCCAACAGCGCCATTTATGGAGCCTGGGATATCATTGGTACCACTGTGCCCGTTTTACAGAGGAAGACTGAGGCTAATAGAGAGAAGGGGCTTGTCCAAGATTGAAGCAGTGAGACAGAGCTGGGACTCAAGCCTAGGCTGTGGACCCCAGAGTCTGTCCCTAGCCCCTCTCTCCAATTTCCTGTAGGGCCCACTCTCTTGTCCCAGGCCCAGGGCCTGGGCTTCTCCAAAAGCTGTCAGTTAACTACCAAAGATGTAGGCAAGATCCAGGCCTAGGTTTTAATACGCACTCCCCGGCCCGGGCGCTGACCCCCTGGGTCCAGCCCGGCTGTACCAGCAGCCGGAACCCTGTCAGAGGGGGTGGCGGTGGGGGTCGGAGCAGAGCATGGCCATGGCCCCCCACCCGGACCTGCCCACGATTCTAAGAGCTTTGACCTTGATGACTTGTTTGCTGCCAAGCTGGAGGATGTGGTCCTTTAGCAATGCCATCCTCCGGGGGACGGAGGGAGTCACCTTCTGGTCTCCATCGCTCCAGAGCTGGCCTCCTCCGTCGTTGCTGTCCTGCAGGAAGGCCTCTGTGGGCCGAGTGGCACCAGGCAGGGTGAGCGTGGGGCAAATGCAGGCTTGGGGTCTAGGTTGGGACAGGCGGGAGTTAGGGTGGGGTCACAGTAACCAAGGTCAGGACTGTGCCCAAGTTTGGGGATGGGATTCAGAGAGGTTCTGGGGGTCTAGGTGAGGCCATCACAGCGTTGTGGTTGAGGTTAGAAGCAGGTTTGGGGGCCGGCTGGGGGGAGCTGAGCTCAGGAGTGCTGGCGTGGGTTGGGCAGAGGCTGTGGCTAGGTGGCAGTTCGTCCCCCATGGTGGCCTGCAGCGGCTCACCTTTCTTACGTATCAGGAATTCATAGAGATGGCCCAATCCTTCCAGGCTGAAGTTCTGGGTGTCCACGTCTGGGTCCTGGCACAGGATCCCCAGCATGCCCATCAGCTGCCCAATCCGTTTGAAATCTTCTTTTGGCTGTAGGTGGGGGGTAGCGCGGGGCAACCTCCAATGGCAGAACCCATCCACGGAGTCTACGGAGGCCCCCCCCTCCCCCTCTCACGCAACCATGTCCGAATAGACCTCCTCCAATCAGGAGACAGGGCTGGGGCTTGGGTTTGGGCACAATATAAGGAGGAGTAAGAGTTTCGTGGCATATTTAGAAATATTAAGAGGAATGGGAAAACTCCACGATGAAGTAAGTTGCCCAATTGTAAACAAAGACAGCGTGGGCTCTCCATTTCCACGACCCGGTCCCACCCGCCTCGCCCTAATCCCAGACCTGGTTCTCCCTCCTAAAACTTTATTTACAGCAGCAGGCAGCCAGCCCATGGGCCACGGCGTGCCAAGTTAATATTGTTTAAAGCGTCACATCAAAACATTCTCGATCTTGATGGCAGCGTGCTTTGGCGCCGCCATAACTGTTGCGCCGCAGGCACCCGCCTGTCCCTAGTTCCGGTTCCGTGCTGTAGGCATTGATTTCGAGTAAATTGAAGCCACTTTGATCCCCTCTCAAGGGGTCCTCCTCGTCATGGGCACGCTGAAGGAGTCTGCGCAGTGAGCCGCGGGCAGAGCAGACTTCGCTGTCCACACCACGCCCGTCTAATTGGAAAGGCACCAGGCCCAGGAACTAATTTCCCGACCTCCCCACGAGGTGCCCTAAGGAATCAATGCTGATTTTGGCTGACAGATGAAGTATACAGCTCATTCCCTGAATACGGGCTGACGTTCATTCAACCCAGGAACGATAGGGACAGAGGGAGGCTAAGCTGGGTCCCCTGAATGAAGGGTGTCCCTGTGGTGGATGGAGGGCGGTGCGGTGGTGGCTGTTTCTGCCTTAACTGCTTACCCTAGTCTGGGGCAGGGCCGCACACCTTATGAGCCCTTCACGACCCCCAACTTCCTCTGGTTCCCACTGTATCCCTCTGAGGAGGGCTCATTTCCCCCCATTTCATGGGTGAGAGGCCGAGGCTCAGGGTCCGGCTTCAAGGTGCCTGGGTCAAGCGTAAGGGCAGCTGGGTTCCAAGCCCAGCTGGGAGCCCTTGAGGGGTCCTTAACTCCCACGCAGGCTGGGAGGACTTGAGAGGTCCGTGACTCCCAACCAGGCTTGTTTATGTAGAAAGGGGAGTTACCCGGCCACTGCAGGGCACTCAGGGATCACCCTGTGTTGGCGGCAAGGGCACACGGGGTGGTGAACCCTAAGAACCCTGGCGGGCTTTGGGAGGGGTCTGGCTGGGACAGCAGAGGGGGTGTGGCGTGTGCGTTGTGTGGGGCGAGGGGCCGGAGAGCCGCGTACTCACGTCCAGGTGGAGGTTCTTGCACAGGAACCTGAGGAGCGCTATGCAGCTTTTCACAGCCCGTTGCCGCTCGTGCGCCTTATCCGACGCCAGCCAGACGTACAAGTGCTGCGGGTGGGCGGGGGGCAGGAAGGGGCGCTGTGGCCCGGGACCCAGGCGAGGCCACACCCTCACCTCATACCCCGCCCACCTCGGCTCTGGCCACGCCCCCGGCAAGGAGCTTATATAAGCAAGGTTCAGGGCCCGCCCACCATAGATTCAGGCTCCGCCCCCTCGACCTCCACCCTTGCCCCGTGAGGCTGCTTCATCCCTTGCACTGTCTCCACCCACGCCCACGGCAGCCGTGCTATCATAGGAGTTTTTTCCTCCTTTTGTTGCTGGTACGCCCCTGCTGCTCAAAGCCCTCTGAGCCTCCTGGTTGTTAGCCGGTCGCGCACAGCGCGTCCCCTTTCCAGAACAAGGCTTTGCTGGGCTTGTCCTAAATGCACGGAGTTATAAAGGGAGACGAAGGCCCAGGAAGCCAGTTATGGTGAAACAGTTTGAAGCCAAATTGGAGTCTCTTTGTTAAGGCGATATCTGAGTAGAGTAGTGATTCTGAAGGAGGGAAAACAGTACTTGGAGATTCTGTGACCCGGCTTTGCCCTATGACATCTGTGACTTCCACTGGTGGCACACAGCCACTCTGGCACTCCTGTGGTTTGTCACCTGCTTTCCCAGAGGAGGGTCGTGCTACTGTTCTGCAGCTTGAGTTGAGTGAAAACGATGATGCGATTTCTTCCTAGCCATGCTCACACACCCTGACTTCCATCGGCACCCCCTGGGTTGGGAGTCCCTGCTGGCCTTACCTCACCCTGAGCACCCTGCTCATGCCCTGGCCATGTAAACCCTCTCCATTTGGGGTCATTGTACTCATGTGTGCTGTTCACTTTGCCTCTGTGTGCCTTCTGCCTGCAGGACCCTTCCCTTCCACCTTCCCTTCCCTCCCCTCCCCTCCTATTCCCTCCTATTCCCTTCCTTCTCCTTAGTCCTCATTGGGAGAGTCCCAGTGACCTTGACCTTTGACCTGTCTGGGTCCTCTCCTGCCTCTGGATACTGTCACCGACTATTGACTGGTCTCCTTCCTGCCCCCAGAGGGCAGGTGAGAGAGTGGGGTGGTGGGCTCACAAAAGCCCCTTTAGATGGGGACACTGCTTCAGGGAACGTTCTCTGGAGAGTGGGAGGCCAGGTCCCGGCCAGGGCCGGACCACAGCCTGTTTCCTCAATAGCTCCCTTCAGTGTGGCATGTAAGGCCCACTCACCACTTGGCTGCACCTGCTCCTGTGTCCTTCCTTCCCACTAGTCCCAAATCACTGTGATCCCTAAGAGGTCAGCTCTAGAGCCTCCTGCCCCCCCCCCCCCGGCCTTGTCCCCTCTAGGACACCCTCTGCAGTCAGTCACCCTCTGGCCCAGCCCTGCCCCCCCCCCCCCCCCCGGCTCACCGACAGCAGGAAGTGCAGCTCCTCTGCCGTGGGGTTCTGCGTGATGAAGGTCTGCAGCATCTGGTCCAGCGCCATTGAAGTCTCATAGTAGAGGGTCTGTGTGGGGATACTGACCCGGTCAGGTGGCCACCAAGCCCCGGTCGGTGGACAGAAGGGAAAGGCTTGTGCGTGGGCGAGTGCTTTTGGCCTCTTGGAGCTGGGGGTGCCCATTTCCTGCAGACTGCCCAGGCCAGGCCCCCCCGCCCCCCAGAGAGCTCACACAGGCCCAGGAAGGGCCTGTCACAGTCGCTACTTGGCAGACGGAGAGACTGAGTGGGAGGCTGCTCTGGGCGTGCCAGGTGGTACAGCTTTCCCCTTGGCCAAGGCAAGTTCATCTCTAGCCAGGCTGGCTTCCTAGGTGCCTATCCCGCTCAGGGCCTGGTCTTGGAGGGCTCCGTGAGTGCCCCGTGCACTGCTGTGCCACCACCGCCTTGAAACTCTTAACAGATTTTAAATGAGAGTCCCACATTTTCATTTTGCAGGGGTCCTGGCAGGTTATGCAGCTAGTTCCAGTTCTTGGGTCCCCCACATGAGACAGACCCCAATCTTTACTGCTTGGCTCTCTAGCCATGCTCAGGGAAGGAGGGGGCCACAGAAAATGACCCAGGCCACCCTCCATGACAGCCCATCAGAGCAGAGCCCTCGGGCATTGGCCCTCGTCCCCCTGGGTGCTCTGGGGAGCTCCCTTCAGCTGTCTGAGTTGCTGCTGGGAAGGTAAATGCAGGGTCTGGCCCGTAGGAGGAGCTCAGTGAACACCAGCTCCCTGCTGGGCCCTGAGCAGCAGGCAGAGCCGGATGTGCTGCCCGAAGGCCCCCCCTGGAGAAGAGGAGCAGGCACCCCGCTCGTACCTGTATGTTGGGTGGCTCCAGGAAGAGGCACGTGTGTTTCTCCAGGACGTCCAGCAGCGGCAGGGTCAGCACACTACGGAGGCAGACGGACAGGAGCCGCGATTTCTTCTCTAAGTCCAGGGTCGGCCTCAGTTTACTGTGTGGAGGACAGGAGGAGGTGAGGGAGGGGTGTGAGAACTGAGGGTGGGAAGGGGGGCATCTGCCGGTGTAGCCAGGAGCTGGCAGGCCCAGGGCGGCAGCCTCTCCCGGGAGTCGGGCATTTCCTCCCCTCTGGCCTCTCCACCTTAACCAGAGGCTCATGTGTACACTTCTGCCTCCCCAGCCTTGTCCCTCTGTGTCCTGTGGCGGGTCTCCTGTGCAAGGGACTTCCGCAGGGATTTGTAAGAGACTCACCAGATGGGCTGGGAGCAGGGGCTCACAAAATCCTGCACCCTGGGTACCCTTTTATGGGGCAGTCTGGTATTTCCCAGCCCTGGTTACACCACTGGGATTTGAACCTGGTCTGACCACTCTGGGGAAGGCCCACCCAGTTCTACCTGCCATCTGCCAGGTGCGGTGCTGGGCCTGCAGGATGCTTGGCTGGTGCTGGTGTCTACCTCTGGAGTAACAGAGCCTGCAGCCCTGAGCTTCTGCTTCCTAGTCAGACCCACCGTGTCCTGGCCAGGGCAGGGGGGCCAGATCCCCCCTCATCCCGCCTGTGGCCCACAGCAAACTCAGGACCTGCCACCTGCCTTGGGATTCCGGAGTCTCCCTCCCTTTCCCTGGGATGTCGGCTGGAGTCTAGATTCAGTTTCCCTTTGTATTTGCTCCTCTGACTACTGAAGCCCGCTCTAGACCCTGCCTGTGGCTTGGATCCTGTCTGGAGTGACTGCTGTGACCTTGAGTGCGTAGGGGAGTCAGCTAGCTCTGGGGAGCAGCTGTGTACCCAGACCAAATGCTCCGGCCTCTAGGAGCGGCCCATCCCCCAGCCGGGCCTTGACTTCTGACCTCTCCCCGCTTGGCTGTCTTGCGGGCACACCACCTGAGGGCGAGGTGCTGTTTGATGCCGGGCAGGCCCTGCGGGGGGCTGGGAGCCTACCAGAGGCTGGAGGTGACGTGCATGACCTGCTGGCGTGTCGACGTGCATAGCGTGTTCTTGGGTTCCTTCTCCATCAGCACCTGCGAACGCCCGGGGTGGGGGTGGGGGGCCGCTGTCACTCACGGCTGGGCCGATCCCACCCCTGACACCACGTCTGATCTCTGCCTGAAGACCTCAGTGCCCAGCACCCGTGTGACCACCACAGCATTCTGCTCCAGCTCCTCCCCCGCGGGGTGGCCTGGCCCCCACGTTGAGAACTAGAGCATGGCTGTTAGAATTGGACGGGTCAGGCCTACATGCTGGTTCCCTGTGCACGAGCTCCATGGCCTTGGGCCAGTCTCCAAACCACTGTGAGCTTTGTCTGCTCACTGAGAGCTGGTGTTGCTGCACGTGCTGTGCATGAAGAGAGGTGCACAGGGCACGGGGGCTGAGTCACAGGGGGAGCACACACAGAGGGAGCGCTATTGTTACAACTTTCGCAATTGTCTATCGCTAGTGTGTTTCCTCCCTAACCCGGGACTCTGTGAGACCATCATCCCTAGGACATGCTGTCTTATCTAAGACAGCATGAGCAGAATGGATGGGCTGGGCTTTTCTGGGCCTCAGTGTCATCAGCTGTGAGGAGGCCATCACTGGCCAGCTCAGGGTCCCTGGGAGAACCAAGCAAAGTGGGGGACATGAGTTGGTTTTCCAGGCGTGAGAGCCCGTGGGAGGCTTATACATGCTCTAGAAATCCAGCTGCCGCCCCCTTCCCTGGCCAGTGCCTCCTATGAACACTGCTGGCCTGAGGAGTGGGCATCCCACTCTATCCACCGCCCCTGCCCCCGGGACCGGCACTCACCATCAGACATTCTAGAAGCTCGGAGAGCTGGGAGAACTCGTAGCTGTGGGCGCCGCTATTGCGGCTGATGGCTTCCACCAGCATGAGGACGGCTGCCAGGAAGCTGTGCTTCAGGGTCTCATCCTGGCGTAGGGGGACAGGCCCAGGGGCCAGGGGGTGGAGAGGGCAGGAGAGAGTGAGAGTCGCCGTTCCACGTGGCCGCAGGCCCTGCTGAGGGGGAGAGGGGCGGCCCCGGGCGCTGGACGTACCCAGGAGCTGTAGCGGAAGAAGAAGATCATCCGTGACAGGATGTTGTCCACCCAGGGGAGGATCTGGGCCTTGGCCTTGGCCGCCATTTGACCGTATGCCAGGAGGATCGTGCTGCTGGCCCACTTCCAACGCAGGTTCTCTGGAAGCTGGCCCTGCAGGGGGGATAGGGGATGGTGGGGGGAAGCAGATGAGCTTCAGGGCCCTGCTGGACCCCGGTTCTGGAGCAGCATGATGGGAGGCATTGCAGGCCTGACCAGGGTGCTTTGAGGGGTGGCGGGCCTCAGTTTACCTCAGTAGAAAAATAGGGAAAAGTTTTCTTGCCTGCAGGAACTACCCAGGGTGCACTGTGAGCAGGATGGCTGCTCCATCCTTCTGTGGGGCACAAGGTTGACCTCTGCCCTCATCTCATGTTTGATATGTGGCCCGTGGTCAAAGAGCTACTACTAACAGACACACGGCGGCTACAACAGCGGTGCCAGGGGCTGCCACAGAGCACCTCCCAGCCTGGCTCGTTTCAATTCCAACCGCCGGCAAGGGAGGAAGAAATTATTAAAGGGGGCAAGCTGAGGCGTGTGTGTGTGTGTGTGTGTGTGTGTGTGTGTGTGTGAGACACTGCAGTTGGGCGTAGAAGTGGGGCCGAACTGGAGGCCAGGACATGGGGTCCAAAGCTTGTGCCTCTAACTTACCCCAGGGGACCCTGCTGGGGGGACCCAGATCTTTCTGGAGGGGGAGGACCCCGCTGACACTGGAGCCAGTACCTTGAGGGAGAAGCTATGGAGGCTGCACTTGATGGTTGTGCTCCGGCCAAACTGCTCCAGGACGGCCCACACATGGTCCAGGTGGCGAACTGCAGCCAGCCCCACCGTGAGAGCGATGCCCTAAGGGGTGGGGAGCAGAGCCACCCCGTGGAGTTCCAAGATCAGTCCTGGCCTCTCACTGGGGCTGTGGGAACTGAGGCCCAGAAAGAGAGGGCCCCCTCTGAGGTCACAGACATCTCCCATACCCGCACACCCTGTAGGACATGCTGCTCTGAGCCCAATGCCATAGGGGTCCGGGGTCTGGAGGATGGGTGGGGAGGCAGGACGGAGAGGTGACTCCCCACGCCACACTCCCACCCCCAGCTCTGAGCAGACACGAGCCAGGAACTGGGTCTAGGACGACAAAGAGGACCCACGCTGTGGTGGGCTTCGCAGGTGACCAGGGTTAGTCCGTTTTGGGATGGGCTGAGTAGTGCTGGGTCCTCACCTCTCTCTGCTTGGGCCACTCGTGGGACGTCTCCAGGAGGGTGCACAGGTGAGTCCTCACCGTGGCGCCGTTCTCCTCAGCTTGAAGGATCAGCCCATAGTAGACGAACAGGAAGGCCTGGGGAGGGTTCAGCTTCCTGTCCTGAGCCTGTCCCACCTCGGCCCGCCCCATCCACCTGGAGGGCCTGCCGGGGCCCCTGCAGTCTTCTGTGGGACCATCAGTCTCCCCCCTGCCTGGTGGGGGAGCCTTGGGGTGCTGCTTTAAATCCACTGCTCAGGTCCCCGCCCCCCTGGGAACCTTCCTCTTGGGTCCGCTGGTTTCTCACTAGGGCCCGGGGCTGCCCGTGGGGAGGTGGAGTGTGGCCACCTTCTCTGGGGGCTGCTCCTGATGTGTCCGGTCAGGCTTGCTGAGTGCCCACAGCAGCTCCTTGGACCACACGTCTGTGTTCAGGAACTGGACTGACTTCACGGCTATCTGTGAGCAGATGGGGGGTGGAGGTGGGCAGGGCCAGAGCTCTCTCCCTGTGAGAGGGGGGTGGGTCTCCACCAGCCTGGCCCACCCCCAGCCAGGCGGTGCCCTGACTCATCCTCCTTTTGTCTCCTCTTTTCTGAGAATTTATGCAGAATTGGTGTTGTTCTTCCTCGACTGGGATGGGATTAACGAGAGAAGTACCTGAGCCCCCGTGCACAGGTGTGTAGTGATGAATCATTTCCTCAGGACTGCTCAGAGTTTGTTACTTCTCATGTCGGTTTGGTCATTTGTGCTTTTGCGGCTTTTGTCTGTTCTAGCTAAATGGCCTCATTCTCTGGAGTCCTATTACATTGTTGCCATTTGAGGTGTGAAGGCTGTGTAGTGCTCTTCTTGTTTCTTTTCTGATACTGGTGTTTTGTGGGTTTTGTTTTAATTTTATTTTTTTCTTGTTCTTAATCGTTTATTTCTACTTTTATGTGTGTGTGTTTAAGTTTTCTTGATCAACGAATCAAGGAGCTCATCGCTTTGTCCGTCTTTTTATTTTTGACAGAGAGTCAGAGAGAGGGATAGACAGGGACAGACAGACAGGAACGGAGAGAGATGAGAAGCATCAATTAGCAGTTTTTCGTTGTGGCACCTTAGTTGTTCATTGATTGCTTTCTCATATGTGCCTTGACCGCGGGCCTTCAGCAGGCCGAGTGACCCCTTGCTGGAGCCAGCGACCTTGGGTCCAAGCTGGTGAGCTTTTGCTCAAACCAGATGAGCCCACGCTCAAGCTGGTGACCTTGTGGTCTCGAACCTGGGTCCTTCGTATCCCAGTCTGATGCTCTATCCACTGCACCACTGCCCGGTCAGGCGGGCAGTCTTTTTTAAATGACCTACTGTGTAGGTTTTTTTTTTTTTTGTGACAGAAACAGAGAGAGGGACAAATAGGAACAGACAAACTGGAAGGGAGAGAGATGAGAAGCGTCAATTCTTTGTTGTAGCACCTTAGTTGTTCACTGATTACTTTCTCATATGTGCCTTGACCAGGGGCTACAGCAGATCGAGTACAGCTAGTGCTGGACTTACGACCACGATTGGTTCCGACAGACCGGTCGTAACATGATTTGGTCATAAGTTGAGTAGGCTATAGAGAAAGACAATTTCCTCTTGGTAGACATCTTGGGAGGGGTTTGATGAAAAATATCCAAGACACAAAACACAAATTGCTGTACGGCTGAAACAGTGCACGTGGAGATGGTAGTGCTGCCGGAAGCTGGTCCGTCCGCATTGTCGTACGCCCAGCTGGGCCACGCTTGCGCTGCCAGACGCGGAGCAGTCGTGGCTAGCGATTGCGGTCGTAAAGTCGAACGGTCGTAAGTTGCATAGGTCGTTAAGTCGATCAATACCTGTAACCCCTTTCTCAAGCCAGTGACCTTGGGCTCAAGTTGGCGACCTTGTGGTTTCGAACCTGGGTCCTCTGTGTCCCAGTCTGACTCTCTATCCACTGCGCCACTGCCTGGTCAGGCCACTGTGTATATTTTAAACTCTCTGTTGTTTGTCCCTTTAGAAACTTTCTTTGAATCCTCCTCTAATTTTTATTACTTCTTGCAGTCTACAAACTTTGGGATTAGTGTGCTCTTTGTATGAGAGCTTCTTAAGACGAGGGTTTAGATAACACTGGATGCCTTTCTTCTTTTCTTTTCCAATACAGGAATTTAAAAAGATAAAAAAAATTTTTTTTCTAAGCACGGCTCTCTATTGGACCCTCAAATTTTCCGTGTGTGGCATTCTCCTTATAATTCAGCTTGAGTATTTTCCAAGCCCCTCTTGTGATTTCTGCAATGACCCCGGGTTCCTGACAAATGTGCTGTCTGATTTCCAAATATTTGAAATTTTCCCGGGTCCTTTTTTCGCTATTGATCTTCAGTTTACGTTCCGGCTGCAAACTGTATGTCCTCTGCCTGATTTCCGCCCTATTACATTTATTAACACTTTACATATGGCCCAGCCATGAATCTATCACATGCCCTGTTTATGTTGGAAAAGAATGTCAATTAGATCAATTTGGTTAACTGGGTTGTTCCAGCTGTCTATACCCTGAGTGATTTCCTGTCTTATTTCTTTATTAATTACCTATATTGCTGCTGCTGCTGGTGGTGGTCTATTTCTACTACCTTGCTCACAAAAATTAGGGGATATTTTATCGCTTCATATTCATTTTGAAATATTCCCTAAGTTTTGTGAGCAGTTCAGATGCCATTTAACCACGGCTCTTCTGTTGATGCTTTATGTGCTAATGATAGCTAACAGTTAACAAGTCCTTGTTAGGGTTTTGTTTCCTGTGACGCTCACAACAGACCTCTGAGCTAGGTATTTCCACCCCCATTTGACAGATGAGGAAACTAAAGCACCGAGAGGCGAAGTCGGTCTGTGGGGTCGCATGGCTCTGATTGGTTGAGTTTGGACTAGAATCCAGGTTAGCCACGGTCCCATGTCCCTTCTCCCAGCCACACTGGCCCTCACAGGTGGGTCGGTGATCAGAGATAGACGTGCCCAGACCTGTGCCTTGACAGCATCTTCAGCCCGCTCCAACCTGCTTGCTTCTGGCCTTGCTCTGAGATCTGGCCTCTGCATCCTCTCTGCCCCGCCCCCAGTCCTGGACCCCCGTCCCCAGGATGAGTGTGAAGGGCCTTGTATGTGCAGGATGCCTATTCTGTGCCCAGCATATAGGGGCCAAGGTTCAAATCCTGAGTTCCCCAGGGACCAGCCCCATGACTGTGGTCAGGTCCCTTCCCCTCCCAAAACCTGTTTGCTCATGAGTAAAGTGGGCTCTCCCCTATTCCCAGGGCCGAGCATGTGCCCATCCATGTTGGTATGCATCCTGTTCCCCCCATCCCCCACTGTCCCCACAAAAGGCCCCGTTGTGCAGGCTCCCTCCCTACCTTGGTCAGCTTCTCTTCCCAGCATGCCTTGTCTTCCTGGCTGAAGAACCCACCTGTGGGAGAGAGGGGGAACTGGAGGCTGGTTCTGACATCCAGGGCTGGACCGCAGCCTCCATATCCCCGTCCCTCAGACACTGGGCTGAGTCCGGGGGACACTGTCCCGCCTCTGTCTCAGCTGCAGGACGGGAGCGAGCTCCGAGGACTGTGAACCATGCTGGGGCTCAGGGTGCAGAGCTGGGCAGGAGGTGTGGCCCCACTGGCTTTGCTGTGTGACCTCAGGGGGCCACGTGAGGCTCACCAATGGTGAACGAAGGGGCCCCTCTGGCTGGGGTCCCCTCAAGGTGAGAATATAAGGCTGAGAAGAGGACATTGTGAGATGGGAAGCCCAACCTCAGAGAGAGGGACTGCTTCGAGGATGACCCTGCGGGTCTCAGAGGTCACCCATGCACAGAGGGACCTCTACCCAGCCTTCCAGTGCCAGGAGAGGGGTGCAACGCCAAGGCTAGCTGGAGCCTGCCTTCTCCCAGGCCTCGGTATTTAAACTGCCAAGCAGGGACTTTGAGGCCACACTCTATCCTCCCACTGCCCCGGCCCCTCCCTGATGCTGCTGACCAATTCCACTCTAAGGCCCTGAGGCATATACGCCCTTCCCTCCTCAAACTCCTACTGATCCCTCAAGGCACAGCTTTGACTTGGCTGCCTCTTCCTGGAAGCCTTCCCTGATGACCACCAGGGCAACCCAGTACCTACCCAGCTGGGCAGTATTGACCTGCCCCCCTCCCTGCCGTGCTGGCTTGGGGGTGCCTTAGGACTCCAGGGTAAGACGTACGTTCAGAGGTCAAGATGCCCATCACGTAGAGGACGCTGCGATGTGGGAAGACACCCGTCAGGACCTCCGTCTCCAGGTGCTGGGCCACCGCCCGCCACGAGTGCTTGCAGATGGCCACCAGCACATTGCTGGCCGCGTCCTGGTACACCTCTTCCAGCTCCTGCAGGGTGAGGGGGAGGCAAACGGTAAGGGGGGGTGCTCGTCTGGAGAGCTTTAGTGAGTCACACATGACCCCGGGCCTCTGAGGCGGGTGGGGTGGGGTACAGCAGCCACAGAAGTGGTCAGGCACCTAGGTGCCCTCCCCACTCAGCACACTTAGAGGGGCCGGCAAAGTCTGGAGGCTCGGTGTCCAGAGAGGGCCAGGGAGGGTTTCTGAGTGGAGAGGCCAGGCCTGCAAGCACAGGAGTGGTCACCCGGCAGGCCAGGTCCTCCACGCGGCCTCCTAGGGACTCAACCTCCAGGCTGGCCTCGGGACCAGGGTCTTCTCTGGGAAACGTGGACAGCCCAGGAGGGAAGATATCATCATTCCACAGTGGATCCCAAATCCTCTCATCCCACCTGTGTTTTTGGAGTACCCGACCAACTCCTGACCCTTGGCAGACAGCCACCGGGAAGGCCTTGGCCGCCGGAGAGAATAAACCATGAGCACACACCAGGTGGAGGCCAGGAACGAGCAGCTCGGAGGAAACCCAGGCTGAACAGAGAGACGAGCCCTCCAGCCAAACCCCCTTGAATTGCCTCTGTGAGCTAAGGGGAGACACCGCATGGGCGGATGTACAAACAGAACAGCGTGATACGGGAGAGGACGTTTCATGAACAGAATCAAGATCTCTTGAAAGTTCAAGATGCGAGGCGTGGACGGGACACTCAGTGAGAAGGGTCGGAAGATAACAGCAAGCTGAAGAATGGACAGGGAGACGGAGGAGGAGAGGCTAGCTAAGAATATGAGGAGCCTTCAGAGGGGCCGTGGCCTAGCGAACGTAAGTGGCACCCCACTGACGTAGTGCGCTTTTCTTGTTTGTCTTGGAGACCATTTGGCGGCCCTCTGCGAGTGGCGCCGGGGACATGATAGACCCTCGTGCCACCTCCCCTCCCCACTACGGGCCTCAGCGAGGGGGTTCCCGCAGCCTGGGACGCAGCAGGCCGGGAGACAACACCCCCCTGGGAATTCACCGGAGCCGTTCTCCATAAGAAAAGCAGGCAGATGGCCAGGACGCAGCACCGCAAAGCCTGCAGAGGAGGCACGCCCGCCGCTGTGGAACCGCGGGCCGGCTGGGACCATGAGAAGGTTCCAGAAGCTTGCCAGCAGAAAAGCAGGTTGCGGAGAAAGGGACCGCTGTTCAGCATGGCTCTGGAGCCTCCGCAGCCGCATGGGACGGGGCGGGGGCAGGGAAGACCGTGGGATGACCACATCCCACACACTGGCCACGGGGAAGAGGACAGAGATACTGCCAGATCGCCGCGGAGGATGCGTCCCTGTCCTTGGGGATTAGGAGGCGGGGCCCCCGAGGGGAGGGGCAGTGGGAGGGGCAGTGGGAGGGGCAGACCAGCCCGGACCCTGAGACATACTTCGCATTTCGCTGTCCTTGGGGATTAGGAGGCGGGGCCCCCGAGGGGAGGGGCAGTGGGAGGGGCAGACCAGCCCGGACCCTGAGACATACTTCGCATTTCGCTGGTCGGGATCTGGGCAATGACTTGCCCTCTCTCCTCCGTGAGTCCAGGCTGAGGTCAGCCCCCTGCACAGCTCAATCCCGCCTCAGGCTGCCCCAGGGGGGCTCCTGTCCACCCTCAGAAAGGACGAAGCCAGGCCGCCACCTGGACACCGACAGGCTCTGCTTGGCCTGTGGCCTCACCTGTCTGGGTCAGACCCCTCTCCCCACCGGGCTCCTCATTATGACGGTGACTCCATCAGTCTGGAGACTACACTCATAGGTGCCCTGCGCTTTTAGAATATGCCTGATTTACTCCCCAGTGATGAGTTAAAGTATATTTTTTATAAGTTAAAGAAAAGAATTTTAGAGAAATGAATAGCCTCGGTTGGACACCCTTCCGTTTCCCCCGCTGGTCACACCAGGGTGATGTGCAGGCATCTCTGGGGAGCATAGAATTCGTCACACCCGCCGTTTACCAGCTGGGTGATGGCTGCAGCCAGGTCCCCTATACGTGGTGCCTCCGTCCCTCCACCTGTGAATGGGGGTCGTAAACACTCGTGGGGAATGAAATCATACCCATTCCCACTTTGTGGGGTGCCAGGGCTTGGACCCATGGTGGTGGGCCTGGTGACGGGTGACCACTCTCTGACCATGACTGGTCATGTATTTACTGGCTAGTCCAGCCTGGGGCTATGCTGGGCTAGTGGTCTGAGGAAAAGCCATGGTCAGTTGAGGCAGTTGGTGGGCCTGGCGCAACCCCCTGGATGCAGCCTGGGGCGGGGGGGACGTGTGGCTGGGGGTGGCGCAGGTCTGGACCCTTACGCCCATCAGACAGACAGCGACGGTAGGTGACTGAGGGCTGCTTCACAGCCTGGGGGATGGGTGAGACTCACAGAGACTTCCAGAAGCTGAGGGTGGGGGGGATGGTGAGGAAGGGGATAGAAAGGGGGCCCATGGCTGGGCAGGGACCTGTGGGCAAAGGGCACTGAGCTGCAGAAGACATTTGGCTCTTTCGCTCATGGGCTCTGAGGCCTCAGACAACACTGAGCTCTCTGAGCCTCACCTTTCTCAACTGTGAAGTGGGTGCATGAGCTGGTCTCTCTGAAGGGGCTAGTGGGAAGAAAATGAGAAAATGGACAGGGATTGCGTGGTCAACCCAAGGCCGAGAGCCATCCTAGCATATTTGGATCCTGGGGGCAGCTAGCTGCCTGCATTCCTGGGAGCCTTTGGGGAGAGGGGAGGCCCACCGTGGACTTGGTCATGTTCTCCAGGGCCATCTTCATGTAGATTTTCTCCCAGGTCTCATTCAGGGAGTCGCTGGCTTCAATGGCCGTCTCCAGAACGTGGAATAGCCGGAACTTGTGCCGACTGGAGATCTGTACACAGCAGAGTGGACAGAGGCTCAGGGACTAGCTGGGAGTCTCCGTGAGAGTGGGGTGGGGGATGGAGGGGAGGCAGACTCCAAGTGGGTGCATTTGGTCATTTGGCCAACACTGTTTAGTGAACATCTAATATATGCAGGCCTAGAATTAGGTTCTGCAGACACAGAGGAATAAAAATCTGTCCCTATCCTCAGGGAACTGCTATGGAATTTAAAAAGCATTCCATCTTCAAAGCCAATTAATTCTATTCATTTATTCACTCATTCATTAAAACTAACACACATCTTACCCAGCAATCATCCACCCAATAATTCACCCACCCAACAATCCATCTATCCACCAACCTACCCACCTATCTACCCAGCTATCTACCCATCCGTCATCCATCCATCCATCTACCCACCTACCCACCTATCTACCCAGCTATCTACCCATCTGTCATCCATCCATCCATCCATCCATCCATCTATCCCCCCACCTACCCACCTATCTACCCATCTATCTACCCATCCGTCATCCATCCATCCATCTACCCACCTACTCACCTATCTACCCATCTATCTACCCATCCGTCATCCATCCATCCATCTACCCACCTACTCACCTATCTACCCACTTATCTACCCATCTATCTACCCATCTATCCATCCATCCATCCATCCACCCACCTACCCAGCTATCTACCCATCTGTCATCCATCCATCCATCCATCCATTTATCCCCCCACCTACCCACCTATCTACCCATCTATCTACCCATCCGTCATCCATCCATCCATCTACCCACCTACTCACCTATCTACCCATCTATCTACCCATCCGTCATCCATCCATCCATCTACCCACCTACTCACCTATCTACCCACTTATCTACCCATCTATCTACCCATCTATCCATCCATCCATCCATCCATCCACCCACCTACCCACCTATCTACCCACCTATATACCCACCTATCTACCCATCTGTCATCCATCCATCCATCCATCCACCCACCTACCCACCTATCTACCCATCTATCCATCCATCCATCCATCCATCCATCCATCCATCCATCCATCCATCTCTGCTACTCAATTGCTTCCCTAAGCCTCAATTTCCTGTGTGGGGATTATGATTCCTCTCACAGTGGTCGGCAAACTCATTAGTCAACAGAGCCAAATATCAACAGTACAACAATTAAAATTTCTTTTGAGCCTAATTTTTAAAACTTAAACTATATTGGTAGGTATATTCCTTATCAAGGTAGCTAGCGCCCGCACGTGGTATTTTGTGGAAGAGCCACACTCAAGGGGCCAAAGACCAGCCTGCTCTATGGAGATTATAATATCTCTGATTTCTTTCATGAGATTGTTCTCAGGTCAGTCAACACATAATGGTCCACTTTTCTCCCTCCTCCTTCAGCCCATTGGACACATGTGGAGATAGACTTGCCCCAAACATGTAGCTACTGTATGGAGAAGCCGAGATTTGAGCCCACCTTGGGATCCAGCCCTCCCCTCTGCTCTCTGCCGCCCGTGAGTAGCCTGAGCATCTCTCACCTCAGGGTTGTCTACAAAGAAGTCGTAGATGGCTTCCAGCACCAGGTTGGGGTCCTTGTGAGTCATGTTCTTGATCTTCTTGGTGATGTACTTAAGGCAGAGGGGGTCTGAACCACTCAGGTCTCGGAACATCTTGAAGCAGATAGCTAAAGTACAAAGCAAGAAGGTGTGAGGGTGCATGGGCTGTGGGCAGGTCCCATTGGGCCAGCCGGGCTGGGTGGGCTGGGAATGGAAAGAAGTGACCTAAAAGTGAGGATTGGGGCACTGAACACATTCCTGGGCCTCCTGATGGTCCAGTCAGTCTTTCTGGAGTTCAAGAAAGAAGAAACAAGAAGGCTTGCATATTTCCATGTATTCATTGATTTAACCACCTTTTTATCCATCCCTTTGTTCATTCATCTTCCAACCACCTATCCATTGATCCATCTGTCCTTCCACATATACATTCACATATTTTTTTTTTACATTCACATGTTTTTTAATTGATCCATTTATCCATTCACTTTTCTGTCTATCCTTATATTCATCCACCAATTCAACTATCAATCAATATATCTATCTACCCACTCATTGATCCATCCATTCATCATCCACCCATCATCCATCCCTTTTTCTCTCCATCTATTTGTTCCTTCATTCCTTCACCCTCTACCCAGTTATCCAACATTAAATGACGTTCACCCTGGGTGGCCATAGGGTTGTTGTAGGGGCTCAAAGAGAAGTCAGAGACCAGCTGTGTTCTGAAAGAACCTCCAGCCCAGAAAACCCTGCCCAGTATCAGTGGACCTTGGTTCTGTGGGGGTATTTGTATAAAAGGCCCTGGGCACACACACAGAGAGCAGGGGCAATAAATCCTGACTGAGATAGAGGGGTAATCAAGACTGGCTTCTCAAAGGAGGTGGCAATTTAATTTTGTTTAGAAGGATGAGGAAAAGTCACCTTTAGAGCGAGGGGAAAATCATTCAGGGAGTGGACCAGACCTAAGTCAAGGTCCTAAGGTGTGGGAGGAGAGTAGAGGTGAGGTGGGAGAGAGGAGAGTTTTGGAGCTTGGCAGGCACGAAGAGGCCAAGGAGCATGTGCAGGGCTCTCTGTGAAAGCTGCGCTATGTCCACACCCCTCACACCCCACAAGTCCTGGAGGATGCTGTGGGTGGAGGGTGATGGTGGAATGTGCGGGAACCTGAGTCCCAGGGCCTGCGGTCACCTGAATTGTAGGCTTCCTCCAAGAACGTCTTGTGGTTCTGAGGCATCAGGGCAGCCTGGCTGCTCTTTGACTTGTACAGGAGGATGGTGGTGGGTGGCGCTGGTTTGTCCTTGCAGGCAGAGCTCTGAGGTGTCTTCCTATAAGACAGCTCCTTCATGGATTCGGAGATGAGGGAAGAGATTCTGAAATGGAAATGGGTGTATGCACCTGGGTGCCCTCTGTGTGTTCATGGATGTGAGCACAGGGGGCACCAAGAGCACCTTGGTTTGGGTCAGGCATGGTCACAACCTTCCAGGCGTCTACCTTTCTGTTCAGTGAACTGGGAAGGGGAGATGAGTCTTCCAGTCTCAAGGACATTGTTAAGTAAGCAGCTTTGCTTGTGGGCCTGGGAGGTGGACCTGGCTTCCCAGCAAGTGTTGTTAGGACAGACATGGTTGGTAGGACTGGGAGATTCATGGTACGATGTCCCTGGCTCTAGCTCTCTCACTGACTTGGAGGAGGAGCCAGCCTTTTCAGGACCACAAGAAACTGACCTGGTCACCACACACACCTGGTGGGATCTGGGAAGGAGGTCAGAGAGTATCAGGAGCAGGTGGGAGTGGCATCATATTAGAAGAAGTCTGTTTCTCAATATTTTACCCATTTATTTGTTCCACCGTGTAAGAAATGTGTCAGATCATACTACTCAAAATTCTCCTGTGGTCCCCCCCCCCGCCCCCGCCACACACACAGAAAATAAAAAGCTACTAGAACTAAAATACGCTTTCATCAACTGTGGAAATATAAAGTCAGTATGCAGAAATCAGTCCTGTTTTATATACTAGCAGTAAATAATTGAGAATTGAAATACAAAAGTTACCATATACAATAGTACTAAAGATTGTAAGATATTTATGTCTAAACCTAAGAAGTAATTGTATGATATACATACTGTAAAGTACAAGATAATGGTGGAAGAAATCAAGAACACTTCGGTAAGAAGAGACATACCATGTTCATGGATTGGAAGACTCAATATTGTTAAGGTATCACTTTTCTCTAAATTTTTATCAAAATATTTCAAACACAGAATAAGTGCTGGCGAGGATGTGGAAGAAAGGGAACCCTCCTGCACTGCTGGTGGGAATGCAGACTGGTGCAGCCCCTGTGGAAAACAGTATGGAGATTCCTCAAAAAATTAAAAATCAAACTGCCTTTTGACCCGGCTATCCCACTTTTAGGAATATACCCTAAGAACACCATAGCACCGTTCGAAAAGAAGAAATGCGCCCCCATGTTTGTGGCAGCATTGTTCACAATAGCAAAGATCTGGAAACAGCCCAAGTGTCCGTCAGAGACAAGTGGATTAAAAAGCTTTGGTACATATATACTATGGAATGCTCCTCAGCCATAAGAAATGATGACATTGGATCATTTGTAACAACATGGATGGACCTTGATAACATTATACCGAGTGAAGTAAGTAAATCAGAGAAAACTAAGGACTATATGAGTCCATACATAGATGGGACATAAAAATGAGACTCAGAGACACGGACAAGAGTGTGCTGGCTACCGGGGGGGAGGTGAGGTGAGGGAGGGGCACAAATAAAACTAGATAGAAGGTGACGGAAGACAATTTGACTTTGGGTGATGGGTACGCAATATAATCCAATGTCAAAATAACCTGGAGAGATTTTCTCTGAACATATGTGCCCTGATTTATCAACGTCACCCGTTAAAATTAATAAAAACAAACAAAACAAATAAATAAATAAAAATATTTCATACAATACTAATAAAAATTCCAGCAGAATTTATTTATTTTATTTTGTAGTAATCAACAAGTTGCTTCTAAAAGTTCTGTGGACATTTTAGTGAAAGAACTAAGAGCCAAAATAACTTTGAAGAAGAGCCATTTTGGAGGAGCAACACGACTGACGTGAAGATTTATTCCCAAGCTGGAACAGACAGGACAACATGGTGTAATGACAGTGTAGAATCATAAACAAGTGAAACAAGGCAGAGTCCAGAAACAGACCCACACAGAAAAGGCCAAATGACTTTTGACAAAGGTGCACGGCAACTCAATGAAGAAAGGGCAGTCAACCGGTATGGAAATTATTGGACGGGCGCGGGAAAAACCACCCGACTTACGCCTCAAGCTATGTACCAAAACTAACTCAAAATAGACCGTGGAAACTAAAAGTGAAACCCCCAAATTATAAAACTTCTGGAAGAAAATAGAAGAGGGTATCCTCGTGACCTTGGGTTAGACAAAGATTTCGATACCAAAAGTAATGTGCATGACAGGAAAAAAAAAATATCACAAAGCCGGAGAACCTCTGTGTTTGTAAAGTCATCTATTAAAAAAACAACAATGAAAAGATAAGCCCATAGACTTGGAGGAGCTATTTGCCAGTCGCATATCCGACACAAGACTATATCCAGAATAACGTGAAGAACGGCACTCAGCAAAAACAAAAGTCACCAACAGCCTAGCAAAACATGGGCACAAGAGCCTAACCGACATTCCTTCCCAAGGAGATAAACAGATGGCAACAGACACAGAAAATGCTTGTAGTCCCTCCCCACGAGGGGAGCACATAAAAGCCGACGTGGACTCTCACGACACGTCAACTAGAATGGCTAGAGTCAGAGAAATGGAAAATCCCAAGTGCTGACGAGGCGGGCGGTGAAGCTGGATGTCTCCTACACGGCTGGAGGGAACGCAGACCGGTGCCACCAGTGTGGAGGGCAGTTTGATCCTTTCTTAGAAAGTTTAGGCATACGTTTGCTGTCCGACTCAGCTCGTCCACACCTAGGTGCTTACTCGAGCGTAGTGACAACTTACGGCCACACAAAAGTCTGTACACAGATGTTCATAGTGGGCTTTACGTGCATAGCCCCAGATGAAGGACATCCAAACGCCCTTCACGTGGGAAGTGCGTGAACTGTGTTGTATCCATAGAAATAACAAGAAGTGAATTTCTGATAGATGCAGCCACACAGTGACTCTTGCGTGCCTTGTGCCATGGGAGAGAAACTGCTCACCGAGGCGACACAGTGCTCGGGGCGGAACCATCTCTGCCTGTCTTCATTCATCCAGCAGGTGTTCATTCAGAGCCTACTGCGGGCCAGGCTCCGCTCCAGTGAACAACACACACAGACACCCCTTCCCTCGGGGCACTCCCATTCCTGGGGGTGGAGGGGTGGAGAGGTGATGAACGGACAAGAAGCTATATGTATTGTGCCAGCTGGGGACAGGGGCATGGAAGAAAATGAAGTGAGGACAGGGGTGGACAGGCTGTGGGGGTCCGACTTTCAATAGCCTGGCTCAGGGAGGCTTGCTGGAGGGGCTGCCCAGTGTGTGCGGGTGACAGAGGGAATGGATGAGTGGTGTATGAAGAAAGCATTCTGGGAACAGGGCAGCTCCTGCCCGCCCTTCGTCCTGCCACCTCACCATCACCTCCACTGCCACCAGACAGGGTGGCCTCACACCAACCCCATAAGCTGCAGGGGCCCAGAGAGGCTCAGTGAACTGTCACAGGACACACAGCCTCTGCAGAATGGTGCCGTTCAGCCCTGGGCCCTGACCCTGCAGCCTGCGTCCTGGACAGCTCGACCTTTCGCACGAAACCTGGCTGGTGCCACCTCTGCGGGCATTGCATACCACACGGGGCCAGAGCCTGGCTTCCCTCTGTTTCCAGGAGGGGCTTTGGGCCGGCCAGTGTTGGCCACAGGTATGACAGACCAGTTATCTTGCCCTAAACTGGCATCTCGGCCCAGCGGTGACCAAAACGGAATGTATTTTTTTTTTATTATTCATTTTAGAAAGGAGACACACAGAGATAGAGAGAGAGAGAGAGAGAGAGAGAGAGAGAGAGAGAGAGAGAGAGAGAGAGAAGGGGGGAGGAGCTGGAATCGTCAACTCCCATATGTGCCTTGACCAGACAGACCAGTGCAGGGTTTTGAACTGGCGACCTCAGTGTTCCCAGGTCGACGCTTTATCCACTGCGCCACCACAGGTCAGGCGGAATGTATTTTTTAATACAAAGAAACGATAGGAATACAGACAAACAGCCACAGACGGGTGGGTGTGTTCTCGCCCTAGAAGCACCTGACACCCGCCTGGAGACGAGAGTTTGCTGATTGGAGTGATGGAACGCAATGGTGAAGGGCTGCCCCCTAGAACGGCCCACAGGAAGGGGCCCATGGGCTGGAACGGGCTCCGGAACTGCCCTGGTTGTCCAGGGAGCGGGTCTCCCTGTGCCCTCATGGAAGGCACCCTTCAGCCTGTGGCCCAGGGGCCAGGGGAGGGAGCCCACCAGCCAGGAAGGCAGAGCTACCCTTAAGGCTGGCCCAGGACCCTGGAGCCACGGGGGTCAAAAGCCATCAAGGAACCTTGCTTGAAGAAAGCCAAAGGTCAGGGAAGCAGGAGGATAGTCTGTCCATCCGTCCACTCCTACAGCAGGTGTGTGGGCTGGACTGACACGGCTAGCCACAGCTTTGGTCCTCACGGTCAACAGCCACACGGCTGAATTTAAGTTTCATCCTGCCTAGCCACCTCTCCGCCATGCCAAGGGCCGTGGTGGGGAGCTTCGCTCCCTGGCTGTTCCCCTCGGGGCCTGGGGTCTGTGCTCACTCCCTGCACAGGGATAGGCCGGGGCACCTGTAGGAAGAGGGGTGCAGAGGTCTCCTCCTGGGTTCTCACCGGTCCTGCCTGGGCACTGGCTTACCTGGGGTCCTGGGACACAGTTGATGGCGTTCTGTAAGCCGTGGTGTGGCTGCATGGCTTTTCCGAGTGCTGCCCGTCCATGTTGGGGTGTGGTTTGGAGAACCCACAGGCCCTGTCCTCATGCCCAGCAAGGCAGCCCTATCTCTGGGCGTCTCCCTCCCCAGCCCTGCCAGGCCTGACCTCACCCCTGAGGTCACAATGGTCCCAGCATCCAGGGCACCTTTCCAGGGACAGTGATGTGAAACTGCACAAAGTGTTCTGGGCACAGAAGAGTGTATGTATGTGTGTGTACCTGTGTTATCGCTGTGGCCTTGGACCTGGCCCTTCCAGCTCTGATTCTCAGCTGTCCCCTGTGTAAGACCCATGAAGCCAGCCCCAGCAGACACCTTGGCAGCAGCCTTGTGAGAGACCCTGAGACAGAAGACCAGCTAAGCTATCCTGACTTAAGAAACTGTGGGATAGGAAATGCGTGTTGCTTTAAGCACTACATTTTGGGGCCATTTGTTACACAGCAGTAGATAACTATTACATGTTCTGTGCCAGGAAACAGGCGGAGTTAGGATTCTGTGTGATTCCATGATACTGTGCTGTGGCCCATATGCTCAGCTGCAGAGCGGAGCTGGGTCCAGAAGGTGGACTGGGGAACTCCCAGCACGGACTCTTATCAACATACTCAGCTGTTGGGGGCTCTTGGGTGGGGTGAAGAGTGAGGATACTACAGGGACCATGGGACTGTTGGTGCTGGGACTTCCAGCTGGGCCAATAAGCCCCAACCCCATGGCACCTCCCTCTGCCCAGCCAGCCCCTGGACTGGGGGAGTCCTTGCCACCATGCTATGCAGGCAGTGCCATGCACTCTGGAGACAGCCATCTGCCCAGACTGGGGCCATAGTGGGTGAGTCCCAGAGACAACAGAAGGCCAGGGCTTACCTCCCCAGGCCCCGGAAGTTTTAGGGACGGCCTGGGGTTCAAATCCTGCTCTGGTACTGCTGACCAGATGACCTGCCCAGGGCTGTGACCCCTTTGTAAGTGGGCCAACAGTGGCCCTCCCCAGGTCGCTCTGAGACTGAGATGCTGTTCTGTGGGTGGTGCTTCAAGCAGGGCGAGGCCCAAGGCAGCATAGCTGCAGGGCTCTCCGGGCGGGGCGGGCAGCAGACCTCATGGCCCTCCTTCCTGGAGGGCGTCACAGATTCCTACTAGGTGGTGGAGGGAAACTGAGGCTGGTGGGGCGAGGGGAGAGTAGGGAGGAGGGTTTGTTGACGGGGGCTCACCAGGTTCCTGGCATTGCCCTGAGCATGCTACCCGTACCTTCGACTCCAACACAGGCCCAGGAGGTGGGCCCTGTGACGTTCTCCAAGGCTCGGGAGGGGAAGTCATTTGCGGAGGACACTCTGGAATGGCAGGCTCAGCCCGTGACCCGGTTCCCCTGGAAACCCACCTTCTCTACCCTCCTAGCACCACGGAGGGGACTGGGAGACGAGTCCATGGATCCATTCATGAGGGGGGTCCCCGGGCGGCTTGATCCTGCAAAGCTGCCGGAACCAGAAGGTTCCCCAGTCCACCTTCTGGACCCAGCTCCGCTCTGCAGCTGAGCATATGGGCCACAGCACAGTATCATGGAATCACACAGAATTCGGTAGTGCCCCTTCTCTGCGAATGTCCCCCCAGGCGTCCGGGCATGTCCCTGGAGTCACCTTGCTTGGTGGCCTCAGATAGTGTATTGCTGGAGTCAAACGGAACAAGCGTCCTCAGACCTTCAGTGATTTTGAGGGCTGGTTGTTAAATCCAGCAGGTAATAAATATTCCGCACTCACGACGTCCTCATTACCTGACTGTGTCCCTGTCACCTACGCTCTGGAGGCTATTTACGCAGACAATGGCGCATAGGGGGCCGTCACACTGGTAGCAGGACATCAGCCGTAGTGGGGCACTGACACCGTGGAAATGGGCAGCACTACCCATCAGGGTCTTTGGTAATTTGGGAGAACAGCTTGGTAAATAAACGTTTGCCAGGCTGAATGGGCAAGGTGACTCCCACCCTTGGGAACCTGGAATTGGGGCCAAGAGTGAGTCCGTGGGGTAGGGAGTGGGTCCCCTCCTTAGGACTCCAGGCAGGAGGGAGGAGGGAGAGAAGGGTATGGAGAGAGGCTGAGCCCTGGGGGCTTCGTAGGTCCTGGCTCAGATCTCCCCGGGACCCCTTTGGCTTTGTGGGTTCCTGGACTGTCCTAAACAATTTGTACTTGGATTATGGTGAGGCAGGCTTTCTGCAACCTGCTTCTGCAGGAGAACTTTCTAGCAAGTCCCGGTTGGCAGACGAAGGAGCCACTTTGGAGGTGTGCCCACCTCTCTGCAGGGCCTGGGGGGAGGCTGAATGTTGAGGGGTTCGTGCATCCCATCGAGGGGTGGGTGGGACTGGGCCCCTTCTGTGGACAGACCTCAGCCCCAGGACATGGGTAGGGGTACTTATTGAGACATGGGATCTGACCCTTGTGCCCTTTCCCCTGCCTCTCACCATGTTTGAAATGGCGAGATGTCAGGGTCGCAGTGCCCGCTGGGCCACGCCCGGTGCCCGTGAGCCCTTCAGGAACAAAGGAGCACCGTCAGCATCAGGGGGTCACAGCCTCTTCTGGATGTGGGCTCTCAGTCTGGTGGCAGCTTCTCCCAGCAGCCTGGGAGCCGGGTGTGCTCACTACTCTGCACCCTGGTATTGGCATGAAGCTCAGAGAGGGTCAGGAACTGGCTGGAGGTCATATAGCAGTCAGGGGTGGATCCAGTTCAAACTGAGGTCCCTAACCCCAGTCCAGGGTGAAGATGAGGCGGATGGACCACCTCGCACCTGTCCTCCCTACCCTAGGGTGGCAGCTCCTCCCCGGGTACAAGCCCAGCTGGGGCCTCCACGCCCACTCCTCGCGCCTCCCCATATCGCCGGCAGATGGCACCGTGGTCCTAGGCAGGACTCCCCGCGGGGGATGCAGTTGGGGGGGGGAACGTGGTGTTCCTTCAGTGACACACCCTTCCCCACCCCACACCCTGCAGCCCTCCTGAACCCAGAACGGCAGGTCAGAGTGTGTGTGGGAGAGGACCCTGGCATCCCACCACTCAGGGGTGGACTGGGGCTGTGGACACCACTACTATATGAGAGCTCCAGGTACTCCACCTTCGCACCTTTGCACAGGCCAGTCCTCCTCCCGGGTCCCCTCCAGCTGCAGCTGGGGACCATACACCAGGCTGCTGTTACTGCCTCGAAGAGAACGGGGGCTGACCCAGGGCCCAGCAGCCCAGCCCCCGCCAGGCTACCGAGACCCCCACCTCCGCCCTTTGGGACTTGGCTGCTGGCTCCAGCGCTTCCTGGCTCAGGGCCTTGCTCCCCTCTCAGGGCCTCCTGTCTGGTGGCAGTGAGAAGACCTGCCTGGTGAGCCACTCTGTCCCTAGCCCCTGGGGTCAGTCCCAGTCCTGCAGCCCCCACCAAGGCTCACCTTGCTCTGCCCACGCGCGGACTCTTCTGCCTGCTGGAAACCTCCCCATTCTTGTCGCTGTTCCAGGGCATTTTTGCTCATGGCCCCGGCCAGGCCCGTGACCCTTGGCTCATAGCCAGGTCTTCCCACTGGACCCTGCACCCCGTGAAGGCGGAGACTCCGAGTTTCCTCCCTGCTGGGCTCCAGCACATAGCACGTGCCCACAAGTGCCTGCTGGGGGAGGAAAGCAGACAGCCCCTTTGTAGGGGTGCCCAAAGTGGGGTCCCCACTTTATGGGCCTTGGACCCAGGGGATGGGGACCCAGGATTAGCAGAAGCCTCCCAGGCCTCAAGCAGGTGCACTGCTCAGGGATGCCTTGTCTTCCAGGGCTCCCTCCTCCCTTCCCACCCTTCTCTTAACCTTTCACAGGAAGCAGAGGGTGGAAAAAGGCAAAAGGAAAGGTTTTCCCGTTTTCTCCTCCACTTTCTGAGAATGAGAAGTGAAAAATAACTGCGAGACGGTGGCAGCCCCAGGAGGGATTATCTGGAAAGCGTGGGCTGCACTGAGCGGGTCCAGCATGGCCTCTGGCCCCTTCTCCTTGGCCACCCCCCTCAGCTGTTTTCCCTGGCTGTGACCTACAGGACTTTGCCCTCCCTGCTTGGAACCTCTTCTCTGCCGCTCAGGGAGGCAGGAAAGGGAAGCCGTGCAGTGCGGGGTGTGGCTGAACGTGGAGGTGACCGTGATGAAGAAGGAAAGCGTGTGTGGGCCGTGACCCCAGGCTGGAGAAGGCATGTGGCCCCCACTGATCTCCCCATCCTTGATTAGTGACCTTGCTCCTTCTCCCAGCTCACTGCTCACCAGCCAAGCCACGTGGCCTCCTGCACTGTCTCCTGTTCCTACCTCAGGACCTTTGCACATGTGCTTCCTCAGACCCTTCCCCCTCCCTTCACATGACATGCAGCCTTTACCCTCAGCTTCAATGTCATTTCTCCAAGAGGCTATCCCTGACCTCAGGATGGTACTGAAGTGTCCCTCCACCCCTGCCACTGTCACAGCCTGGGACAATTTCCTTATTACCATGGGTACTTCTTTTACTGATTGATTAACTTGCCTCTTAGCTATCTCTCCAGCTAGACTGTAAGCTCCCTGCAGTGGGGGCTGGGGAGCAGATGACACTGTTCCCCCACCTGCATCCCATGGGTGCTTTCTGTAACTCAGTGCCTACCCTGCCTTTCTTTGGCTCAGGGGCTCCCTGGCCACTGGCTGAAGGTAACAGAGAAACAACTATCCAGGGAGCAGCCCTCAACCAATGCCTGACAGGTGGGTGGGTGACCAGCAAGGCGCTTCACCCCTCAGACAGAAATGCCCAGGGCACTGAGCCCCAGTGGCCCTCAGAGTAGACCACTTGCCTGAGGACACCTTTGTCGGCCTCCTTCTGTCCCCTGGGGATGCTTCCCAGTGACCTTGTGTCCTTGCACCACTGTCTTAGGGTCTGCATACCCCCCCCCCCACACACACACACCAGATATCTATGTCCTGATCCCTGCAACCTGTACTTGTTAGCTTATATGGCAGAAAAGGACTCTGTGGCTGTGGTTAAGTCAAGGGTCCTCAAATGGGGAGATTATGGGTTATCTGGGTGGCCCTACGTGCAAACGCGGGAATCCTTGTAAGAGAGAGTTTTGATGCAGACAGAGGAGGAGGCCATGTGACCACAGAGGCAGAGATTGAGGTGACGTGACTATACGCCAAGGGATGCCAGCAGCCACCAGAAGCTGGAAGAGGCAGGAACGGTCCTGCCTTAGAGCCTTTGGAGGGACAGTGGCCATGCGGACACCTTGATTTTGGCTCAATGACACTGTTTTAAAGCACCCAGTGTGTGGTGACTTGTGACAGCAGCCCTAGGAAATGAACACACCATGCTTTGGAAAGCCCAAGCTAAGATACATTGGGTCTGTCTAACCGTATTTTTTGCTCCCTAAGATGCACCTTTTCCCCCCAAAAAGTGGAGGGGAAAATGCCCGTGCATCTTATGGAGCGAAAAATACGATATTTTATTAAATATTTTAACACATCATTTTGTTCAAAATATTCTTTTTCTTATTTTCCTTCTTAAAACTATAGGTGTGTCTTATGGTCAGGTGCATCTTAGGGAGCGAAAAATACGGTAATTATTGTGGCAAACTGGAAGCACCTGGCTGCCTGGTGTGGACTACACTTCCCAGCCTCCCTTGCAGCTGAGAGTGACCATGTGACTAGATCTCCCCCCCCTTTGTGAAGTGAAGTGTACCCTCCCCCCCGCCCCCCCCTCCGGGCTGGTGTGACTCCATCCAACCCAGCAAATAAACACAGTGACTTCCCTGAGCCTCAGTTTCCCTGTCAGCTCACCTGACATTAAAGGAGAAAAGTACCTTGGAGAAGGGATGATAGGATGTAACAAAATAGAAATTCCACCTGGTTGTAAAGGATTCTCCCGGGACAGGAGCCTGGTTGCTGGAACGCCTCCGGCCTTATGTGGGACCAGGGCTGGAACCCCCTCTGGCCCTCCCCTCAAAGCCCTTGTCAGGGTGCTGGGCCCTAGCACAAGACCACAGACGTGGCCAGGAAATTGAACCCCCTACATGACTTGAGCAGGAAAGGGTGGGGCCTGCAAGGTGTACTCCTACCTGGGCCAGAAGCAAGGCTCTCCCTTCACCCATTAGGTCACCCGGTACATTTGGGGGACGGGGGTGTCCAGCCTTCCCCCAGGGGTCTAGCCCAAACAGGTGTTAGACCCGCCTTCAGTGGGCTCCCAGGGAAGTGGGAAGGCAGAGTAGCTGGAGATTCTCTAGCCGTGGCCTCCCGCCCACCCCCCTCACAGCACCTTCCTTAGCCCCCGAGGGTCCCCGAGGCCGGCCCGGGCTGACCCCTATCTCGGGGACTGTGAATCTGCTGAGAAGGGGCTGTGGCCCAGCCCCGGCCCCTGAAATACCTGTGGGATGGGATGGCTTTGGTCCGAGTGGGTGGCCTGCCTCCACTGGGCTGTGGCTGCTACTGCTGCACCAGGTGGGGGCAAGAGGGGGGTGGGAGATTTGGGAGGTCTCTGAGTGCCAGGGTGGTGTCACGGTGGCTCTTGAGCAGGGCCAGTGTGCTTCAGGGGGATGGGGGCGGGCTCCCGTGCCTGCCAATCTCCCTTACCTTCTCCCCTCCCAGCCCAGCCTATGTCCAGGTGGGGCCCCTTTAAACGTAGGGTTCTTTCCTGCCCTAGGAGGCCCCTCCCCCAGTCTCCTGGGCAGCCTGGGAGGGTAAACAAGCCTGACCCCAGGATGCTGGCTGCTGACATGGCCTCCCCCTATTCCGGGGACCCCAGCAAAGCAAGCCAGCCTCCTCCTCCTGTATCTGGTCCAGGTGAGACACCAGGTTGAGGGGAGGGAGAGAGAAGAAGGGGTTGCCGGGGGCATCTGGGGCTCTGAGAATGTGGGAGAGGAAACAGCCATGCCACCTCCCTCTTTCTGGCGGGGGGCCGGCCAAGGTCACACAGCAGGACCAAACCAGGCGGGAGTAGAAGCGTGGCCTGCACTCCATGGCAGACAGTGCTTTCTCCAGCTCTCTTGGGGGCCAGCGGCCCTGCAGTCCGCCCAGGGGTCCTGCGGCCCTTGCACCCCTGGTCCTGCAGCTGGGGCAGGGTCCTCTTCATCCCTCAGGGCTCCTTCCAGATCATTCTCTGGCCCTCCTCCACCACCCTACCACATCACTAAACCCCATGGCTGCATGGCAGGTTCTCAGAAGTACACTCCCTTTGCCCCTACTGGGGAGGGGCCGTCATATTACACCCCCCCCCCCCAAGGTCATTCCTCCCCCCACACCTCAGATTTTGGATTCTGGCTTCTGACCTTCTCTCCATCTTTGTAGTTGGTGATGTCTTCCCTCACACTGGCCCCTGAATCTCCCAGATTTCTCTTACAGTGCCTTGACACCCCCCCCCATGCCCTGCCCCTGCCCCCTCCCCAGCCGCCCATACCCTGGCCATGCCCTGGGCCTTGTCAGTGCAAAAACTGTACCTCAGGCCTGACCCCAATCTCAGGAGTCTCACCCCAGACCAGGCCCTCCAGAACAGGACTCCAGCAAGTCCGCATCGCCTTCCACTTGTCTTGCCCCCCCCTTCCTCCCTCCCCCTCATCCCCTCTGCCTGATCATCACCCCCTCACACACACCCTCCCTCCTGGCCCTCTCTGCTTTTGTTATCTCAGCCTGGCAACCTCCCAATTTTCCGCCCACTCCTGCCTGGGCCCCTGCAGCTGAGCAGAGCTGGGAGAAACTCAGAGCCCTGAAGCCTGCGGGGCCTTCCGGAATGCCGGGTCCTTTACCCCTCCACTGTTGGGCCTCTCCGCCGGCCCCCACCCCTCCGCCCCTTCCTCCCTCCCCGCTGGTGGCCTGCATCCCTCTTTCACTGAGAAACCACAGCCGTGGGAAGAGTACTCCTGTGGGCTCCCGGCACCAGCGGGCACCCGCCCACCTGCACCCCTGCACCTGTGTCCACAGGCTCTGTCCCCCCACCGGCTCCCGGGGGCGACCATCCCTGCCCCAGCCAAGGCCAACTCCTGTTGGCTTGTCCCATTTCTTCCCTCTGGTCGCTGGGCCTCCCTGTGGCACCCCCCCCCCCCAATCAGGACACCATCTCTTCCCCACATCTTCCCGTCGACACTGCAACAGCACAGAGGCTGCTATTTATCCTATCTCTTGACCCCACTTCCATTCAGCTATTCAGTTCTCAGCTCCCCGTGGAGAACAGAACTCCTCGAAAAGGTTATTTATACTTGCTGCCGCCTAATCGTCCCCTCCGGCTCGCTCTTGAACCCACTCAGACCAGCCTTTCCTGGCTGCCGCTCCCCTGAAGCAGCTCTGGTCAAGGTCACCGACCGACTGCACTGCCCATTGCTGAACCTGAGGCTGGTTCTCAGGCCTCGCTGGATGCGACCTGTTGGCAGCTCGTGGCTCAAGCTTCAGGCTCCCTTCCGAGACTCCTCCCCGCCCCTGCTCTCCCCGACCTCTTGGGGGAAGGAGGGTCTACTCTACCCTCCTGGCCTTGTTGACCACACTCAGTTCTGCGGCTTTAAATACCGCCTTGCAGGTGTCTGTCCCAGCCTGGAGCCCCCATCCCAGCTGCAGACTCAAAGCCAGCTGTCCTCTGCACCTCTTCCCGGCCTGTCTAAAGGCACCCCCTTCCCAGCTTAGACTCTTGGCCCCCCACCCCCACGCCCAGGCTGCTCTGCTCCTCTCTCAGCCACCCCCATCTTCGTAAATGAGGCTGCCTTTCTTCCCGTTGCTCAGGCCTCAAACCTCCAAACCCCAGTGTCTTCCTTCTCTCTTCACTCCCGCCCCGCCCATCCCCATCAGCAAATCTTATCTTCAAGACACATTCAGAATCTGAGTAGCTCTCACCAGGGCCCTGGGGTACTGCCCTGGCTGACTCACAGGTCTCCCTGATGCTGCCTTTACCCCTCCTACCTGTCTGTACCCCCAAACTCACTCACCTGGCTAACTGCACGTCAGATGGTATCCCTCCTCTCCTGCATGCTGGGGCCTTCCCCTCCCTCCCCTCCCCTCCCCTCCCCTCCCCTCCCCTCCCCTCCCCTCCCCTCCCCTCCTCCACTCACAACTCCCCTCTTCTCCACAGCTCTCTCTCACCCCAACCTCACAGCCCCTCCCCTGCCTGCCTGCCCGCCCATCTGTTGGGCTGAGTGTGAGGCCAGGCCAGAGGCTCAGGAGGGTAGCCCGCACCTCCAGCTGCTCATCCTGGAGGCCTGCAGGGAGTAGGTTTCCTGAGGGACAGGACGGGCTACTTTGGGTGGAAGCATCGCCGCTCAGCGCATCCTGGTCAGGGGCTACTGCGCAGCACCACGCCTTGGAGCTGTCCGCGGTGCTGAACGCTAAGGGTCTCCCGCTGGTCCGCTGTGGCGATGTCAGGCGACTGAGCTAGGAAAACACTTTCAGGTGACCAGGCAGGATCGCCGATGCCTTCTCGTTGGTGAGGGTGGCAGACCAGGCTTAATTGCACCCACTTTCTAGAAGGAGAAACTGAGGTGCAGGAAACATAAATGACTAGCCCCGGTTCTCACAGATAGAAGGTAGGACTTCCAACCCAGGTCTAAGGGCCTCTTGCCCTGGGGGGTGACCTGAGTGTGTGGTTCACAGCTGGGGTGCCTGGCACAGTGCCTGTCTGCCACACGTAGGTGCCCATGAATATCTGTGTGAAGAGAATGATCACCCAAAGCCTCTTAAGCCAGGTGAGGTCAAGTGGGAGGGGATCACCCAGCCCGGGTTCTGAGTCAGGGTCAGGGTGTTGGCATGGAGCAGCAGCCCAGGGCCATGGATGTGCCCTGAGGATGTAGGGACACAAACCAGGGACAAAGCACATGCATGGTTTTTCTGAGAGTGGGCCCCTGGATTTCACCAGACCCGCCAGGGATCCATGCATGACTCACAGAAGACTGCAGGAAAGGAACCTAGACACTTTCACCCGCCCCCCAAACGGAGGCCCAAGAGAGTGGGAACCAACCCACTTTCCACTTTACCCCTAACCCCTGTGGTACTGCTCTCCCCCTGGGTCCCAGGGCCAGCAGTGCCCGGCTGAGAACTGGACTCTCTTATCTTGAGCTCCTCCCCACATTGATCTGAAAGGCCTGGCATTTGGCCCCTCAAACTCCCCCTTATTTCATCTTTTCCTGGATCTGACCTGGCCTCTGGATTGGGTCCCATAGTCCATTCATTCTCTGCACAGCCCGGTATCAACTTTCAACTGAGAGAGGTTAGGTCACGCCCTTCCCCATTCACCACTGTCTGTGGGATGAGCTTGTTGGGGAGACCCTCCATGGTCAGCCTGCTGAGACTATTTGGATTTTTTTCCCATCTGGAACTTTCCACCCAAATAATAAACTGCTCACAAAAATTAGGGGATATTTTATAGCTTCATATGCATTTTTAAATATCCCCTAATTTTTGTGAGCAGTATACTCTTTCACACTGTTTAAGGCCTTTCTACTTTTTGTAGCTTCTGGGTGCTATTCTCCCCTTAGCCACGTGGCCTTTCCTCCACCCTCTAGCCTCAGCCGCGTGGCACATTTTCCCTCCTATCTCCCACCCTCCGGTCTGCTTGGCGGCTGTGCCTTTTGCACCGTGGTCACTTATCCTTATTACCTGTGGTCGGTCCCGCAGGTCCTGCCACGTCCCAGGAACTCCCCTTCCCAGACATCTATGGTGGGAACGCGCAGCTCTGGGAGGGGCACTTCCGTGGCATCGGGCGTGCCTACCGTGCTCTGGGCAAGGAGGACGACTTCGCCATCCGCGTGCTCACGGAGGACTTCACGCTGCCCTTCCCGTTTGCTTGGCCACCTGGGCCGGACCCGGCCAGCGGGCCCCTCTTCTATGACCCGCGTGACCGCACCGGCTTCGACTTCCTACTGCGGGGCCCTTGCGCGCCGCCCCCTGCGCTGCTGCGGCCCCTGCACAACACGGCGCAGGCGGCTCTGCGCAAGCGACACCTGGAGCGCCTGGCGCTGAGCTACGCGCGGGCAGGTGCTGGCCAGCGGCCGGGCCTCCTGCTTCTGGCGCCTGGGCCCGCTGCCAGCACTGCCTTCCAGGGACCACCAGGACCTGAGCCTGCCACCCCCGGTGGGGGCACCCCCTGACTAGACTAGCCCTCCCGGAGACCCCAGAAAGTCAATAAAGAGTGTTTCTGCTTCTCCTGTCCCCCCGAGCCTCTTTTGCTGTGCACACCTGGACAGGCTTCTGGTCTCCACTGGGCCCTGATCCTGGCTCAGTCTCCAGGCCAGGCCTGGTCACCACCCGTGGGGTGGGAAGCCACGTGAGTCTCAAATGGACAGTGAGGGAGGGGGCAAAATCAAAACGGCAGGTGCCACAGGGTGGCCAGGACCTGCTGGCTGTCCGAGGGAGGACGAGCTGGAATGGGGAGGATGGTGGCTGAGCTCCCCCCAAGACCTACCCTCCGGGGTCCTAGCCACAGCCTGGGCTGGATGGACACCAAAGTCATGGCTCTCCCAGGAGCAGCGGGGGTCTGGTTCCTGGTGTGTCTGACTCCAGGTCCAGCAGTTTTCCATGATAGGCTTTGGGATGCGGGGAGACGGCACAAGGGAAGGACGACAGTTGTCAGAGCTGAGAGGAGGAGACACAAGAAGCCCAGAGAACCAGGCGGGCGGGCAGAGGCTGTGTCAGGGAAAGGAACGCCGAGGCAGGAAATGCCATGCAGCAACCTCCCACCCAGTACTGCAGCCTCCCTCACCCCTACCTGCAGACTCTGGGGAGAAAGGGGTGCCTCTCACTTCCTACTCTGCCGCTGAGAGAATTCCCTACGTTGGGAGCGGTTGCCAGTGAGCTGGCCTCCGACTTGGGTGCGTCTCTCTGTGCAGGTGACCAGCCCGGGCAGAGACCTGTCTCCTGTGGGCTGACGGGTAGCGGGGCAGAGCCACTGTATGCATGGCCCCAGCGACTGCCTCCTTCAACCTGTGTGCCAGCCGGCCCAGGTTCCCTCTCCCTGGGGGATTGAGTCCCAGGTGTGCTAGTGAGCTGCTGGCCGGGCTGGGAGGGTGTGTTCTTACAGGAGTGCGGATAGAATCAGAGCCCCACACCTTTCTTTATTTATAGCTTCCTGGTCGTGGGTAGAAACGTTTTTTCCCCCTAAAGCTTTGCTTGGAGAACCAGCGACAGGAAGTGCTCGCTCACCTCTGGAGGAGGAGTCCTCGAGGTCCAGGAAGGAATGTGTCCAGCCTCCCCTCCTCTGCTGGTGACCCTGTAAGACCCTCAGCTCCCGCTCTAGGCCCCTCCACACCCACAGTGCGATTGTTTCCATTTGAGCTGCCGTGGGTGACAGGAGTAAGGACGTCAGGGGTTGATATCCTATATTGTGTATTCATTGTGTGGGTCCCGCCAGCAGCAGCTCCTACGTCTGAAGTCAAGTGCAGGAGGTTTTACTCAGGGAGATTCCACTTGGAAAGGAACATAGGGACGATGTGAGGACAGGAGACAGAGAAGGGAAGGAAGCCAGTAACAGGTGTGACATGCAGCAAGTGTCCCCTGTGGGCAGCTGCAGGCTGTGCTGTGGACCCTGGGACACACGTGGGGCACGCTGCAGACCTGTCCCACTCCAGGGACAAGGAAGCCTCCCAGAGACGTGGATGCTTTCCCTGTGGGTCACTGAGCACACGCCTCTCTCGAGAACAGAAACAGTAACCATTTAGAAACTTTCATAGCAAGTTGACAGAGTGATTTCATGACGATAGCATGTGATAAAAATTTGAGGTTTATATTTAGTATGTTTTTTAAGTAGGAATTTTTCTGGAAATGTGACTCAGATATAACTGTGCTGACAGAGGGGCTGGGTATCGAGGGACCCCCTTTTCTGGGTGCAGGCGGAGCCCTGGGGTGGAGGGCAGGTAGGACACTGGGGCCTCAGCTCAGAGCCCCGAGGCTGGGCTCTCTCTTCCTGGCAGCCACTGCCGGTTTCCGAGGGACACGGGAGACATCGTACCCTTTGGTATTCAAAGGGGTCCGGCTTCTCAATCCCCCAGAACAGGGTTGGTGGGGCCCCTCCCCTGTGCTCCAGTTTCCTCAGGACCAGACTCTGAAGATCAGCGAGCATGTTTAATTAATTGCAATTACAGTCTTCAAAGGAAGCCAAGAGTTGAAAGTTGTTCCTAATTACTGTGTGATGATGTCGGCCGGCTCCCCAAATTGATTGTGTTAGAATTTCTGATGGAGGATTAATTGAGTTGCTTTGAGGACTCACTTTGGGTCCCTCCTCCACAGATAAAGTCCATGTTAGCTACAATCGACAATGAGCGCCAGCCTGGGGCAGCTGCTTGGAGGAGGGTCTCCATGGCGATCTCCAAGGCCGAGGGCATGGGGACTGACTCTGGAGTAGAGGACCGGGTAGCCAGATGGGCTCCCTGTGGTCACCAGGGCAGCTCACCAGGGGGCTTCCTGGTCCTGTTTCCTGGCACTTCCCAGGGCGGGGCTACTCCCCCAGCCCCTGTGGAGCAGGGTTGGGTGATGCCTGCTGGCTCATGACCCATGGGTATCGTGACACCTGTCACTTCTGGGCCAGAACATCTGTTGCCGGTGCAAGACCTCTCATGTCCTTTTCTCCTCTGACTGGTGTGCTTGGGACAGTGGCTTCTGCGTCATCCCGCGTCCCAGGGCACCTGCCGTGTGGGTGACAAATAACATGCCCTTGCCCCCACCCCTGATATTGTGGGCCTGTTCCCTCCTGCAGCACAATCTAACCTCTTGTGATTGTCACAGGCTCCGAAGGCAGGCGGGCAGGCAGGGTCACGGCAAATGAAAGAGGGGTCCTGTTTGTCACGGTGACCGCAGAGCACAGAACCAGAGAGGGGCCCCGAACACTGGCTGCTGTGTGACTGCCTGTGTGGACATGGATGTGTGACTGTGGCTGAGCTGCTTCCTCCCTTTGGGCCTCGGTTTCCTCACCTGCGACCCGGGAGGCCTTGGGGACTGAGGTGGAGGAAGGCTGTGGACAAGCATCAGGAACAGCAGGCTCTGTGGGCCGCGTGGTGGAAGGACTTGTGTGGGCTCTTCCCCTCTTCTTTCTACGGCTAGCTTTCCTCAGCCCTTCCCGGAGGCTCCTTGGGGAACCGGGCCCAAGAGCCAGCTGCCCTCGAGGTGGCCACAGGCATAAATGAGGACTAAGTGGCTCTGAGGGATGCCGCAGAGGGGCGGACATTTGAACAGAGCCCTCGGGGGGGAGAGGGCGAGAGGCAGACAGGTGGGGGAGACAGCAGGTGTTGGGGTGTGAGACCTGGGACCGGGTGGGCAGAAGTGGAGAATGCAAGCCATCTCCCGTGGAGTCAGGGCCTGAGAGAGGGGACTTCAGCTTGTCCCACGGGTGGGTCTGCAGCAGAGAAACGACACGATCTCACGGAAGTCTTAGAACCTGAATTCATGGGGGGGGGCAATACTGCCCTTAAGGGGAAGCTCAGTTCTAGGGGGACAAAGAAACCCCACTCTCTATGTCAGCAGCACAGACATGCATACAAGAGACCAGCAGGTGTGGTTCCTCTGTGGTATTAGTGTTTTGTGGGGGACAGGTTGGGAACAAACATCTGTGAAGGCTCCATAGGCGTGTGTGGGGGTGGGCACTGGAAGGAAGGCTGAGACATAGCGGTCTGGAAGGAGCCCTTTGCTGCTGGTGGGTGAAGCCAGGTTTGGGGCGGGTACATGTGGAGGCTGGAGCAGGGGCGGGGCTGAGACCCCCCGGGAGCAGCAGGCGGGACCCTGGGTGTGCACATCCTGCACAGGGAGGGCCTGCAGGCTAACAGGGACCTGACCTCTGCTTAGGAGGGGGACAGACAGGCGTGGCGGTGGCTGAGATGCTTGAATGGCCCCAGAGAGGTGCACGCGGAGGAGCCCCTGGGCTTTGCAGGCCCCTCGGGCTTCTCATCTGTGTGATGGGCCCACAGACACTGGGCCCAGAGGTGGCTCCTCTCCGGGGGGTGGAGACTAGCCCTTGGCAGGAGGGGCTGAGCCCCTTTTCAGGCCCGATGCTCTCACAGCCCTTTAATTACTGAGCACTAACGAGCCCTGAAATTAAGTTAGGAAGAGGAGCTGACTGCCTGATACCCCTTGTCTCCCACCATGGGAGAGTGTAAAGCCAGTGGCCATAGCCACCATCACAGCCGCCTGGCCAGTGCAGGTTCGCGTTAGATTCGGACAGTTGGTAATGAAACAACGGAGCCAAGAACTAGTGAGCCATCAGCTTTAATCCTAGCTTGCATCCGGCGGGCAAGCAAAAACACACACTGGGCTCCAAAACCCACTCTTTCAGTGCTCACAAAGCTACTGACTTATCCGAGTTTCCTAGAATCAAAGGTTTCTAGCTCACCAGACTTATTCACCTCTGTTCCCCAACTCCTCCAGCACAAACTCTGCACAAACTGGCTTCTCTCTCAGCATCTTGGCTGCTTCTCCTGGCCTCCATGTGGCCTCAATCTGCTCTCCTCTCTAATACTAACCTCAGGAACCAAGAGAGCAAGCTCCCGGCCTGCCCCACTTTATAGTGTAGAAATCCAAACCTTTAATCCAATCTACAAACAAGGAAGTCTCTGATACAAAGTCACTTATCTGAGGCATAATGGGAGGATTCCCCATGAGAGTGCACCACCCCACATCATCCAATCAGTCAAGGGTGTGGGGAAGAGCTCACTCTTAAAACTTACACGTGGGCAGTGCCATCTTTAACAAAGTGAGCATAATATATTTCATCTGCCCAACAGAGAGTTAATGAGATCCGGGCACATTTGGAGACCGGGAGGGTGGGGGGCTGGGAGGTTTCCAGGGTATTCTGATATTCTGCCATCCCATGTGTTCTCACGGGTCCCAGGAGAGAGGTCCGACAGTGGGTGGGGGAAAAGGGGTGGGGGCCGGGCGTGCCCAAGAGCCTTCCAGGTCCAGACCAGGTGTGTCTCCTCAGTCCTGCTCTTCCCAGTTAGGGAAACTGAGGCATGCCGCAGTGGATTGAAGGAGAGGATGTGTGTCCATGCTCTGCTCGGGGTCTGGCTCAGGCCGCAGGACCAACCGAGTCTCCCCAGCCATTGAGGTCTCGGGCCTGGAGGCTCAGAGCGCCTGTGTCTGCGGCAGGTGGTGGTGGGGTCCCGGGGGTGGGCCTCAGTCCTCCGACCCAGGCTCTGTCATCAGTCACCGGTACTGTTAGGGCTCAGCCGGCTCCCAGACCGAGTGCTGGAAAATGTCTCAGGGAGCTCCCTCATCTCCCCTTAAAGGCAGCATTGTTCCCAGCCCACGACCTGAGATTGTGGCCCCCTGCCCGCCCCCCGCCCTGGGGCACTTCCTAGCTCCTGCAGTAATTCTACATTAATCACGGCTAATTGCTAGCGGGAGTCGTTTCCGCCAAGAGCTATTGTTCCTGGGAATAAAGAGAAATAAAAGATGGTTCCTTTCAGGAAGCCGGGAGAAACAACACCAGACCCGGGCGAGTTTCCCCAGCCCCGCCGGCCCACGTCCAGTGACTGCAACCCGCGTGTGACAGATGGGGGGGCGCAGGCCCCCACTGAGTGTTCAGGAAATGAGCCCATCCATCCCGCTCACACGTGTTTCTGGAGTTGTGAGTTTCCTTGAAGCCGAGGAGAGGTTTTTCTTTTTTGCCTTTCTCCTTTTTTTGGCAACAACAGCTGGGAATATGTTGACACTTTCTAAAAACTGCCACTTATTTCTTGGGAAAGGGACCGGAGAGGAGCCCCAGGCTTGCAAGCTGCCAGCCCTGGCTCTGAACTTACCCGCCAGGAAGAGGCCTGTCCTTGCTCGTCAGGAGGCCAGTGGTGCTCGGGTCAGGGGCAGAGCGGGTCCCGAGGGGGCAGGGAATGGGTGGGCGGGCACCATCCCCGGGGGCTCTGGGGCCCCCTCACCCTGCAGGACGCAGAGGACCGGTGGAGGGGATGGCAGACGGCATTTTAGCACGCTGCTCGGTTGCATCTGTTTTCTGTGCTTTAGTCTTAATTGGAACATGTCTCGAGTCATTTTGTTAACTGGAATATTTCATTAACTGGAATATTATTTCCTTTCCATCGTGATATCGTGTCTGATGTCTGTTATTTCCGGCCGACACCACACCTGTGGGAAAAACAGGAGTGCACATGCATCGTGGATGTGTGCACGCATGCGTGTGTGTGTGAGTCTGTGGGTGCCCGCGCCCACCCCGTTTTTTTGTACACAAGTAACACAAAGGCAGTGGCAGTCCCCACACCCCTCTTTGTCCCAGCAGCTGTCTGAGCCCGTGACTCTAGGCCCCCTTTACTGATAAGGACATTGAGGCTGAGCGGGCTGAGAACTCGCCCAGCCTGGGTGCTGTGTCTGCAAGGCCCACTCAAACGTGTAGAGGTCAATGCACAGTGTGCCAGGCCGGGGTGGGGACAGGCAGGACACTGTGTGCCGGGGCTTTTCCGACCTCCATCTCTCCCTCCCTCCCCTCCTGGCCAGTCTCTGCTGTCTCACCAACCCCCTCCTTATCCAGTCTGACCTGGCCCTGTCTTCCCTTCAAGCTTTCTTTGGCATCCGCCCACCCTGCCCGGCTCACCTAGTCCACGCTGTGCTATCCTCCCTCTTCCCAGCCTGTGCCCCGGTGGCATCTCCAGGCCCACGGATGGCTCAACAGTGACATGTGGCTGCTGACACCTGTGGACTGTTTCCCCACCTCCTTCTCCTGGTGGTCCTGGGCAATCTGTGGCTCCTCCAGTCTCAGGCTCCTCTACACCCCAGTGGACACCGCCCCCAGTGGACACAGCCCCCACTAGACACAGCCTCCAGTGGACACAGCCCCCAGTGGACACAGCCTCCAGTGAACACAGCCCCCACTAGACACAGCCTCCAGTGGACACAGCCTCCAGTGGACACAGCCCCCAGTGGACACAGCCCCCAGTGGGCACAGCCCCCACTAGACACAGCCTCCAGTGGACACAGCCCCCAGTGGACACAGCCCCCAGTGAACACAGCCCCCAGTGGACACAGCCCCCAGTGGACACAGCCTCCAGTGGACACAGCCCCCAGTGGACACAACCCCCACTGGGCACAGCCCCCACTGGACACAGCCCCCAGTGGCAGCTAAGGACTCCTGGCAACCTCTCCTCATCCTGGGGCACCCTGTCAGGACACTGTGCAAAACCCTTTCCATGTGTCCCCTATAGCCTAGTAAGGAGTGGCCACTGCCCCAACCATAGGACTGAGCCCCAGGAGATGAATATCCCTTTTGAGTGTCCTGCAGCCAGACAATGACAGCTTGGCTTCTATGACCCCAGCCCGACCTCAATGACTTGCGAGGCTGCTCAGCTCCTTCTTTCTGATCACCCTCCCTCTGTTTCCTCGCCTGTAAGGTGGGCTGATGCGGGACGTGGTGAGGTGAGAAGTGTGTGACTGTGGACTGGGACCCCCGGAGGACTCAGGAGCTGGGTGGGGTCACCCATCTCTCCTCCCGCTAGGAATCTCCAGGTCTTCAGGCGTGCTGGGCCCCTCCACAATGCTCAGAGTTTCAGCTAAGGACCAGATGGTGTTTTGAGCATTTTAATAAGAGCTATTTGCAATGTTGCTGCCATAAAAAAAAGTTCCTGCTTAATGAGCAAATGCATGTCGGTAGCGAGTTAAGGGCGCTTGGATGTTTTAAACATTATGTACGTCGTGTTCGTGTTAACAAACCTGATTTTTAATTACACCTTCCCTGCTGCCTGGCTGGGCTAAGGGTAGGGGAAGGGAGAGGAAAATCAGGGGAAACATGCGTGGTTTGCCATCAAAGTGACAGCCAGTGTCTCTGGGTCCCCCTCACAGAGACGGCACAGATGCGTGCAGACAGCAGAGCGTGGCAGAAATCCTGGGCTCCAACCTCGCCGATCCTTGTCTCTCAGTCACAGGCTGAGCCCTGGTCGTGACTGCAGTAAGCTCTAGTCCGGGTCCACACTGAGTCCTGGTCCTGGTCCACGCTGAACCCTGGTCCTGGTCCTGGTCCACGCCGAGCCCTGATCCTGGTCCACACTGAGACCTGGTCCTGGTCCTGGTCCACGCTGAGCCCTGGTCCTGGTCCTGGTCCATGCTGAGCCCTGATCCTGGTCTATACTGAGTCCTGGTCCTGGTCCATGCTGAGCCCTGGCCCTGGTCCTGGTCCTGGTCCACGCTGAGTCCTGGTCCTGGTCCATGCTGAACTCTGGTCCTGGTCCTGGTCCACGCTGAGCCCTGGTCCTGGTCCATGCTGAACTCTGGTCCTGGTCCTGGTCCACGCTGAGCCCTGGTCCTGGTCCATGCTGAACTCTGGTCCTGGTCCTGGTCCACGCTGAGCCCTGGTCCTGGTCCACACTGAATCCTGGTTCTGGTCCTGGTCCACGCTGAGCCCTGGTCCTGGTCCATGCTGAACTCTGGTCCTGGTCCTGGTCCACGCTGAGCCCTGGTCCTGGTCCACACTGAATCCTGGTTCTGGTCCTGGTCCATGCTGATCCCTGGTCCTGGTCCATGCTGAACTCTGGTTCTGGTCCTGGTCCACACTGAGCCCTGGTCCTGGTCCTGGTCCATGCTGAGCTCTGGTCCTGGTCCACGCTGAGTCCTGGTCCTGGTCCATGCTGAGCCCTGGCCCTGGCCCTGGTCCTGGTCCTGGTCCTGGTCCATGCTGAGCTCTGGTCCTGGTCCACGCTGAGCCCTGGTCCTGGTTCTGTTCCATGCTGAACTCTGGTCCTGGTCCACACTGAATCCTGGTTCTGGTCCTGGTCCATGCTGAGCCCTGGTCCTGGTTCTGATCCATGCTGAGCTCTGGTCCTGGTCCACACTAAATCCTGGTTCTGGTCCTGGTCCTGGTCCACACTGAATCCTGGTCCTGGTCCTGGTCCACACTGAATCCTGGTTCTGGTCCTGGTCCATGCTGAGCCCCCTGCTGTCCCAGAGCTGGCACCTTAACTCATCAGTTCTCAGAGTGTGGCCTGTGGAACCCCAAGCGGGGTCCCCGGGGTGCTTTCAGGGGACCCACATAACATGAGCCACGTGCTGCCTGACTCTTCCATGTTGACCGCAGGGCGGAGGGTGCAGGAGGGTGCAGGGAACAGTGACGGGCGATGTGACTGAGGCTGCGCACAGATCAAAGCGATGACTCCAAGCTCAGCGGCTGTCACTGGTGCTTCCGTGTCACATGCTTGTGAAGCCACCCAAACCAGAGTCACTGCGGAGAACCGTGCTTATCCTGAGTGAGGAGGCGGAGGCCGGCGCTTCTGCACGTGCTGATGGGTGTCTTACGGAGATGCGCCTGACTGCTGTTCTGAGTTACAAGCTCGACTAGCCACTTCTCGGGGGAGACCTGTCACCCTGGTGGTCCTCCCTGACGGTGGCCTCAGCAGCCTGGGCATCAGCCCTGGCTCTGTGACCATCGGTGGGCTCTCCTGGGCTGGCGTGCAGGCACTGCAGAGGACAGGCCAGCCAGGCATGGGAGGAAGCAGGGGACAAGGCCACAACCTCAGCGGGACCCATGCTGAGCCCCAACTCTGTCCCAGCAGCCCAGTGGCCCTGCTGGGTCCTTCCGCTCCCTGGGATCTCTCCTCTCATCTGGAACATGGGAGAGCCACACCTCCCTCGAGAGGTCTTCTTTGAAGGCAAGACAGTGTTTGTAACGTGCCTAACATTTCTAGAGAGGTTCTGAAAATGGCCCCAATGTTCGCTGGGAATGATAACTTTTCAGCAAACCTTAAAAATAAGTCCTACTATGTCTGTCTGTTTTCAAGAGTGGGAAACTGAGACTCAGAGGAGGAAGCTGACCTGTCCAGGGTCCCACGTGAGCACGCATTGTAGTGAGGGCAGCTGAGGCCCAGGACTGCCCAGTTTGCTCCTGAGGGCTGCCTGGCACCCTCCCCCACCAGCTCTCCCCAGCCCCAGGGGGTCCTTGCAGGCCCACACGCCCCACGCTGGCCTGCGCTTCGGGCCTCTGCAAAGCGGAGCTCTCAGGTGACTCCCCCACCGGACTGGGCTCCCTGGCTGTTGTCACAGGAACTGCCTTCTCAGGGCCACAGGCTGCTGCCCCAGGAGGCAGGGCTGGATGAACAAAGAGAGACCGGAGCTGGATGAGCAGGGACGGTGGGTGTACAGCAGACACTCAGGGGCACGTGGCCATCACTGTGCCAGGTAGGGGGAGCACGCAGCAGGGCGCAAAGCCGACCTCCGGGACGTGGCCAGCGTAAGGAGCCGCGCTAGGCCTCATGGGTTATTGTGGTGTGGTGTGATGTGATCTCAGCCAGGTGCCCAGGAATACCCAGAGCTCACCTGCCAATTACTTCACATATCCACCCCCTCATCCCACCCTGCCCCAACCCAGCAAGGTAGCAAGTAAGCTGGACACATGGGGATGCCAGGGGGAGAACTGAAGGGCTGCTCATTGGCAGCTGTCTGAGTTCTCTGTGACCCAGGCAGGGCTCTGTGCAAGGACAAGTGAGGACAGGAGGCTTGAACTTGAGCCCTTGAGGTAAAGAGGCTGACCCACAAGGGTCAGGGTGGCTGGGGGGACTGAGATGTGAACTGTGGGGTGGCAACAGCCACGGGAAGATGCGAGAGAGGATTCCTTGAAGGTACAGTGTGTGCAAAGGTCCTGAGGTGGGAATGAATGTGACTCATGCAGGGGGCAGTGAGGTGTCCTGTGGGGCTAGAGCTGATGGTGGGGTTTGGGGGCAGAGAGATCACAGGAGGTCCTATCAGCCATGGCTGGGAGTTTGTACTTTTCTCTGAGGTTGGATGGACCTTTTTAAAGGGTTACCTGGCTCCTGGGTGGGCCACTGAGCAGGATGAGGGCAGGAGTGGGGGTAGGGCAGCTGGGCCTGGGGTGGCGACCGGGGGGCATGTGGGAGAGCTGGGACAAATAACGACAGTCCAAGGCTTTCCAGAATTGTTTTCACAGAGGCCTCCATCTTCACCCCACGGCCCCGATGCTGGCCCGGTCCTGGGGTGGGCTTTGGGACGGGCAGGCAAGAGTCAGGACAAGTTCAGGACACAGATTTGAGGTGTCTGATGTGCTGCTGTGAGGTTGAGGCCAGCTGGCCCAGTTGAAGGCAGCTCTCATGGAGGAGGTCACTGGGTCCTATTCTGGCCTGGCGCTCGACCCCGGTTGTGACCTTGGATACTTGCTGCCCTCTCAACATGGCCACCTGCAAGGGAAGAGCCAGAGACCCTCCAGGCCCTGGGGTTTCCCGGGACAGGAATCCAGACCCCTCCACCAGCTGCCATGGGGCAGGGCTGGCTCATCCTCGGGCACTGGAGCTGCTGGCATCTTCACTCTCAGAGGGAGCCCACTGTGCAGACAGAGCAGCCCAGCACCACCCAACATGTGCTGCCCCCAGGGGGGCGGCGGGGAGGGCTGAGGCTGTGGAGCTCCGGGGGTGGGCATCTGTGTCGCCTGCACCAACGTCGGGATGGCAGACTGGCAGACGGAGCTGCTGCTCACGTGGCACCTCCTGCGTGCCCGGTGCTACTGTATGTTGTCAGTCCCTCCCGAGGACACCCCAGGCAGGTGCTGTTGCCCACTCCTCCAGGTAAGAAAACCGGGGGTTGGGGGCTGAGAGGCCAAATGACAGAGGGAGGGGCAGGACCACTCTGGTGGGTCTGACCCCAAGGGAGGGGCTGCTGTTATTGACATGTGTGAGACAGACTGACTCACCCATTCGCTCACCCACCCATCATCCATCACCCATCCACTCATGCATCCATCTGTCCGTCCGTCCGTCACCCGTCCATCCACCCACTCACCCATCCATCCACCCATCTGTCAGTCCATTCGTCTTTCAGCCACTTCTCACACCCACCGTCCATTCCCATCCCCTCCGAAACGGGGTTCTCACACTTCCGAGGACCGAGCACCACTGAGCCCACTTGCTAATCTGGGCCGGCAGGTAAGATGAGTTTTAGGATGGCACCCTCTGCCCCCCGCCCCCCAAGATGCTGACAAGCCACCTCTTCCCACCTTCCTAGTGAGTTCATTAGAGACAATTGCCTGGATGGTGGAGGGGCACCAAGGGCGGGGAGGCCTCCCCCAACCCCCAATCTCTTCACTTCTGCTCTGGGGCTGGGAGGTGGGTGGGGAGACTGACGGAGGGACCAGACCCACACGGGGTATATGTCGCCCTGTCATGTCATTTAGAAAAAGTTTTCCCTCATTGATTTAAGAGAGAGAGGGGAGGGGAGAAAGAGAGATCAGCTTGTTTCACTTAGTTGTTCCGTTTAGTTGTGTGCTCGTTGAAAGCTTCCTGTACGTGCCCTGACTGGGGATCAGCCCGTGACCCCTGACGTGCCAGGTTGACGACTTATCCACTGAGCCACCCGGCCAGGCCCTGTCATGTCGTTTTTAATCAGGCAGCTCCAGGCTGGCTGGGGCATACCAGGGGGAGCCTTTCTGAGGGCCAGATGCCCCCCACCCCGTCCCCAGTGCCCTTTTGAAGCGAACACGTTTGAAGGGAACTGGAATATGTCACATGTGCTCATTGCTGGAGACCACGCTGCCGAGTCTGTAAATTCTAATTAAAACAGGAACTAATCCTCCCCCCCAACTACCTGCTATCTCCGGCCCAACGAGCAAAAGTTTTATGCCACTAATTAATGTTATCGCTCGTTAGCTTTATTTACATAAGCAGACATAATTCACACGGCTTGGGAGGCGCCGGAGGGCAAGCACAACATTTTTTCTTTAGGTTAAAAAAGAATTAATTACCTTGAACCTCTCTCTTGCATTCTAATCACAGACTTGCAGGGTCCCTGTTGGGCGCCGCCCACAACCCTGGGCTGGGGCCCCTTTGATGAACTGGGAGCTGATTCCAAACGGAGGGAGAGAAATCGAAAAATAACCGTGGCGTCGCTAGGCCGGGAGACGGCCGCCGGGGCACACGTGCGAGGCCCGGCGTTATGTGATCATTATTTACGGTTTCTGACTTAGGGTGTTTTTGTTACCCATTTAGACTCTAAATACCACGTTAAACTCTTGAAAAGTTCCCGGCGGATGAATAAATCATACTCCTTGCTCTGGCGTTCAGCTCATGAGGACACTCAAGCCTGTGTGGTGACTGCGCCTTCCCCCGCATCCCTGGGAGGTCTGTGCCCCCCGGGGGTCCCACGAGGGGGAGCCGCTGAGAGGTGGTGGCAGCAGGAAGCCGATCCCCCGCCCTGAGTCTCTTCCCTGCAGGGACCCGCTGGGCCTGCCCTTTCACTGAGGAAGGAAGACTCAGAAATTTAAACCAGCTGCCCGTTGCCTGTTGCCTGGTGATTCTGGCCTAGTGGTACCGAGTGCAGGGGAGGGGGCACAGCTGGGTGCCAGCCCGGCTCTGTCTGCACCAAGCACCAGACTTCAGAGAAGCCACTTGTCCCCCTAACCACCCCCCCGCCTCAGTTTCTACACCTGTGGCTGGGAGGCCATGATGCTCTTGCCCCATGTGCCTCAAGGCTGGTCAGCACCTTGCCCAGCTGCGCTCCTGACCGCAGGCTCTACCTGATGGCGACCATGACCTCCAGCAGGTGGATCTGGGCTCAAACATCCCCCGTGGTCTGAGTCGGGGCTGCTAAAGAGGCCGTGCTGGCGAGAAAGGACCACTTCCTCTCAGGGGGGAGAAGTTAGCATCTCTCAGAAGAGCCGCCCTCTCCCGACCCCCCCACAGAACAGCTGCGCAGAGTCTGAAAGAACGTCCCCCCCCCGCCCCTGAGAGGGGTCTGGTGTGCTCTTCTCCTCCTTGAATGAAGGGAAGAAATGGTGCTGAGTAAGAGAGTAATTATCTAAATGGAGGCGGAAATCAGTCGTGAAAGGGAGAGAAATGAAGAGGACCAGCCAGGAAATGGGCCCTTCTCTCTCCTCTGCTCGCCTGCCCCATGCCTCCGGCCTCCCTGCCTGGGGACAAGGCTGCTGTCCCTTCCCCTGCAGTTCTCAGCTCTGCAGGCCTCTCCCTGGCCTCCAGGACCTGGCAAAAAAAAACACCCCCCCACAAGTTCAGCTTCCCAGCATCACAGAACAGTGTTAAAAAAAATTTAATGTGGTGGAGACATTTAATTATTCCCCCCCCTTTAAAAAAAGTTATACTAGTTTTACCTGTTGGGCGGGAAAGGGTGCGAGACCCCCGTGAGCAAGAGAAAGAAGGAAACTGCACCCTCAGGCCCTCGGAGAACCCACTCCCGGCACTCGCCCCGGAGCCTGGGCACGCTCTGCCTTCCCTGACCAGCCTGGTAACCGTCACCTCGGAGAACACTGCTTTGCTTTATTCGAAGAAAGCTGTTTAACACCGGAAAAGAAAAAGAAAATAAATATTTCTCTTCTAGAGACACAGTTCATAGATTATGGAATCGATCAATTCACAGTGCCCAGTCAGCGGCGTGGGTGTGATCATAGATACGTGCCCCCGTCACCAGTCAGCTTTAGAGAACATCATCCTCCCCGTTAGCCACCGCTCTGCTCGCCCACCTTCCTGTCCCCTGCCTGTGTCCCTGTCACAACCAGGAATCTTCTTTCTGTCTCCGTGGGCTTGTCTATTCGGGACATTTCATACAAACGGAATCAGACATCAATCACGTGGCCTTTTGTACCTGGCTCCTCCCAGCGTGAGGTTGTCACGGCTCACCCGTGCTGTAGCGTGGCCAGTTCCGTTGTGTGGACAGGCCGCATTTGTTTTTCTGGGGTGTTTCCACCTTGGCTGTGACGAGTCGTGCTGCTCTGAGCACTGTGCACGAGAGTTAGTGTGGACACAGGTTTTCACTGTTCCTGGGTGTGTACCCGGGAGTGGAACTGCTGGGTCACAGGACAATTCTTTGTTTCACTTTTTTTTTTTCAAGTGAGAGGAGGAGAGATAGACAGACTCCTGCATGCACTCTGACCAGGATCCACCCAGCAACCCATCTGGGGATGATGCTAGACTCAACTGAGCTATTTTTAGCACCTGAGGCTGACGTGTTTGGACCTACTGAGCTATCCTCAGTGCCTGGGGCCGATGCTAGAACCAATCCACCACTGGGCTGCAGGAGGGGAAGAGGGAGAGAGAAGCAGATGGTTGCTTCTCCTGTGTGGCCTGTCCGGGAATCAAACCCAGGACATCCATATGCCAGGCTGACACTTTATCCACTGTGCCAACTGGCCAGGGCCCTTTGCTTAACATTTTGGAGAATGGCCAAGCTTTTCCACAGGGGCCGTACCACTTTACCTCCCCACCAGCAGGTGAGAGGGTGCCACTTCCCCCACTTCCTCACCCACACTTGTCACCCTAGTGGGTGTGAAGTGACATCTCATTGTGCATTTAACATTTTTTAAGCCAAACTTTTGCAAACTTGTTTGACCCCCAAGCACCTCGTTGAGGGACCAGGATGCAGAACAGCTTCCTCCCCACAAACATGCTGGCCTCACGCAGGGCCGCTGGGGTTGGGCTATGGTAATGTGACAGCTTTGTCATGTGAGTCCAATGCCCAGGGCATGCACCGGGTGGTGTTCAGTGCGTGTCAGATAAATTCAGGCCTAAATGAATGAAGGAATGTGTGTGTGAGTCAGCGGGTCACTTGAATTTTCACCATGGCCTCCTGAGGGTGGAAAGAAAGATGGAGGCTAGGGCAGGCCTTCTGGACAGACGGGGAATCTGAGGCCCAAGGCCCACACCACACACTGGCCGGGGCAGAGCTGATGTCCACACCAGGTCTGCCTGGCCCTTCGGCAGGCAGGTTTCTCAGATGGCCCCCAGGATGGTCACCCTTTGTGAACATGCCCTCCCTGCACAGCCTGGGGGCTGTGGATATGCTGAGCCGTCACGCCGTATGACACGACGTGATTCGGCATGTAATGGCACAGCTGACTTGGGGAACGGGAGGTTATCCTAGGTGGGCCTGGCCTATTCAGGTCATCTCCCCACAACTGAGGGACTCCCCCGTCCCCCAACGCAGCCTGTAAAATCAAGCTCAGAAAGCCATTAGGTGGTTTAGAGCTTGGCAAGCCACTCCTCACAGACTCAATCGTCTATTTAATGGCTTAAGAAAAGCGGAAAACATCTCTGGTTTGTTCAGAGCCGCCCGAGTCCCACAGCCCCATGCAAAGCACGGGGTGGGCGGGGGGGGGGGGATGGAATTGAGGGCGGGCTGTGGTGCTATGGTGTTTGTTTTTTTAAGACTTTACTATTTTAGTGCAGTTTTAGTTTCATTACAACTTTTTGAGCAGAAGGTAGAGAGTTCCCATACCCCCTGTGACCCGCCGCCCCCAACCAGAGCAATACCTTTGCTGCAGCGAAGGAGTCTACGTGGATGCATGGTCACCACCCAGCGCCCCTACGTTGCAGCAGGCTTATGGCTGGTGTTGGATGTCCTGTGTGTGGGTTTGGACAAACGTACGATGGCAGGGACCCACCAGTATAGTGTCATACCGAGGACTTTCACTGCCCCCCCTCAATTCTCTGTGCTCTACCTAGTCATCTTGCCCCACCCCCTCCCCCCTGGCGACTGCTGACCTTTTACGGTCTCTGTGGTGGGGCCTTTTGCAGAATGTCACACGGTTGCAGTCACGCAGTGTGTAGCTTTTTCAAATGGCTTCTTTCAGTAACATGCAGTTAAGGTTCCTCCGAGTCTTTTCATGACTGACAGCTCCTTCTTTTTATCGCTGAATAATATTCCACTGTCCGCATGGACCACAGTTCATCTACCCACCTACAGAATCCCCGCTGATCGTTGTCATTGAGCCCCTCCACCCCCAGCCGAGCCTGACTGCGCATCCAACGGGAGGCGGCCCAATGGGACTCAAGGGAACGTTTGTTGAATGACTGAGGGATGAAACCAATTGCCGAGAAAGTTCCCGCCTGAACTACATGAAACCATCTGTGCGTAGGTGAAAGGGATGAGGACCTAGAATGGGCAAAGCATGGCGCCGTCAGAGGCCAGCGGTGTCACCTTGAAAGAGTCACTCCCTCCTGGGGGGTTTCCAGTCCCTTGTCTAAAGAAAAGGAACAGGGAAGCAGCTGCCCCACGAGGCCCCCGTGCGACTTAAGTGACAGGATGAGCAGTTCTGTGTAGCTGTGACGGCAGTGTCCAAGCCTGAAGCGTGTGGAGGGTGGTTCAGTTTCAGGGGAGTCCTTCAGCTCCCTTTTATTCACGTGGCGTGTCCCCCGGTACAAGGGAGACAGCTCCTGTTGTCATACCCATCTGTCAGACAGGCAGGCTGAGGACCTGTGGGGGAGAGGACAGCCAGCCTGGGGAGCCGCTTAGAAGAAGCACAGACTTCCCAGACAGTTCTGGCTCAGCCCCACTCGCTGTGGGGTTCATGACTTCCCCAGGCAGGCTGGGTCTGCTGCTGCAACAGACAGCCCCCACACCCAGTGACGTCACGACGATGGTGTCCATTTCTTCCTCATGCATAGTCAGCTGTAGGCTGCTGGAAGGCGCGAGGTTGGGGACTCGGCTCCACAGAGTCACCCAGAGCTCCAGGATGACAGAAGCCCCGCCTTCTGGGCTCGGCAAACAAGAAGGGCAGCCCTGTGTGGTCAACTTGCCGGTGGGTCCATCCTTCCCCTGGGAAGTGAAGGGACACCTCCCCTCACAGCCCACTGGGAGGTGAGGGAGCAGGAAGAATGGTTGGGGAGCTTTGATGACTGTGTCACTGGAACCCCAGCAAGGGACAGCCTCTGGAGCAAGGGAGCCTGTTTGCTTAACTGCACAATGGGGAACAGCATCTGCAGAGAACTGTGGGTGACCGGGCCGGCCCAGGGACTGCATTCTATTGGTGCTAGATGAAGGCTCAGCCCCCAGCACTGCAATTGGATTCGGGGGGCCATGCCTCACTTCTCTGTTGTCCTGCATTGCCCTGCAGGAGTGGGGGGGGGCTTGGGGCTGGAAGCCCCTGCACGGGCAGTTTGGCTGCTAGCCAAGTTGTTAGGGGTGGGAGGGGGCAGCGGTGGCTCAGCTGCTCTCCAGAAAGTGACATTTGGAAGGCGGGCCTGGGGCACACTTAACATTTGAGCGCAGCCAGAGAGTGCTCCCTGGGGCCAGCGAGGCACATTCAGCGCCATTAGCTGGGCTGCAGTGTTGGCAGGGGACATGCAGGCAGGAGTCAGGGGTTCCAGAGGTACGCTTACAGCAGGCAGTGTCCTCTTCCTGCCTAGCGGGAGGGAGGGAAGAATCTGGCCTTCTCTTCCAGCAGCATCTCTAGGCCCCTGGACCTAACCCTCCATGCCACATGTGGGGTCAGGGCTGATATCCCCACCCCTGATCCCACCAGCTGTCATCCCTGTCTTCCCATGTGACTGATACTCCAGCCACCTCCTTCCTCACTTGTCTGGCTTCTCCCATGGGCTGGGTTTTCTGGGTGGGGAGGAAATGCTTCACCCTAGGCCTGACCTGTGGGTCCCAGGGACAGTCTGCTCTTCAAGGAGAGGGCTGATGCACACGGGCGGGGAGGACAGGAGTGGAGCTGGAGATCAGGGTTCCTCTCTGCACTGCTGACTCCTGGAGGGGCTCAGGACCCCTCCCCCCAGCTTCAGCATCCACCCCCATAGTGGAGATGGCCTTCCAGAGCGCCTGGGGACCCCACAGATGTCCTTACTTAGAGTCGGCACCTCACAGAGGCTGGCAGGAGAGGCCCCTCCCTGGCCAGGTGCAGCTGCAAGTACTGGGCTAGCCTGGGCTCTGGTCCCTGGAGAGTCTTAGAGATGGTGGCAAAGCCCCTGCCTTCACAGCTGGGAGCTCCCTCCAAAACCCAGGGGTTCAGGTCAGTGGCTGGGTTTCCAGCTCCAGGGGGAGAGGGCGTGGCCTCACCTGCCCTCCTGGTGTCCTGCTCCTGGTTGGCCACATTTGCAGGTGGGAGGGTGTGAAGCCAGTAGTCGCGGCCACCATCACAGCCGCCTGGCCCATGCAGGTTCGCATTAGATTCGGAGAGTCGGTAATGAAACAACGGAGCCAAGAACTGGTGAGCCATCAGCCTTAATTCTAGCTTGCACCTGGCGGGCAAGCAAAAACACATACTGGGCTCCAAACCCCACTCATTCAGTGCTCACAAAGCTACTGACTTATCCGAGTTTCCTAGAATCAAAGGTTTCTAGCTCACCAGTCTTATTCACCTCTGTTCCCCATCTCCTTCTCCAGCACAAACTCTGCACAAACTGGCTTCTCCCTCGGCACTCCACCATCTTGGCTGCTTCTCCTCTCCTCCATGTGGCCTTTCTCTGCTCTCCTCTCTAATGCTAATCTCAGGAACCAAGAGAGAGCAAGCTCCCTGTCTGCCCCACTTTATAGTGTAGATTTAAAACCTTTAATCCAATATACAAACAAGGAAGTCTGATACAAAGTCACTTATCTGAGGCATAATGGGAGGATTCCTCATGAGAGTGCACCACCCCACATCATCCAATCAGTCAAGGGTGTGAGGAAAAGCTTACCCTTAAAACTAAACCTTAGGCTATCACGACCTGGCCTGCCCACAGCCTGTCCCCCAACACACATTAATACCAATGGACTTCCACATGGGCAGCGCCATCTTTAACAAAGTGAGCATAATGTATTTTATCTGCTCAACAGGGTGGTGGTGGGGGTCAGGCAGGGGCAGGGGTCTGAGGTCTCCCCTGCCACTTTGGCCTTGATCAGGGGCTGAGCCCTGGGGGCTGGAGATGTGTCTTTGTCTTTTGGGGCCTGTCCCTTGGGAGTCTACTCTGGTATACCTCAAATAGGAAAGCCTCTTCTCTTGTGTCCCTGGCTGACTGCTGGTCACCTCTGGTCACTGTGGCCTCAGTTGCATGTCAGATCTAGAGCTTCTAGGAGAGATGGCTGCATCCTACACAGGCCTTCTGTGGGGACCCCATAGTGGGTCCAGAAGCCCCCGGGGTCACTCAGTGGCAGGCCTGTCCCCTCTGCACCCAGCTCAGGTCAGCTAGGTGCAGTTGGGGCCTGGACAGCCACACCCTGAATTATTGCTAGCAAGAACCCAGGGGGGCACCTTCCTGGGTCTCCTCTCATGGCAGAACATTCTGGATGCTGTCCTGTCCCATCCCTGGAGGCTGCACCCTTCTGCTTAGGCCCAGGTGTGGGCTCACAGGCCAGGCTTGCACCTTGCCTGTGACTCAAGGGGCCTGGCCCAGCCCCAGCTGTCAATCAGGAGGCTCCACCCCTCTTCTCTGGAGCCCCAGGCTCACTGGCCTCGTCCAGGCTGATCCCCTGAGGCACTCTCTCTCCTGTGTTCCCTGATCACAGAAACCAATCAGTCTGTGGACCTGGTGCCAGGGCAACTTCTTGGGGAGGCTTTGTCCTGGCACCTGTGTCAGTGAGCAGGTCCCTGGGCGTCCCGAGGTTCAGAGTGACTGCCCAGCACCCCCAGCAGGGAGAGTAAGTGGCCCCTTTTTGGTGGCATATCCTGCCCACCAGCTGCTTGAGACTGAAGCTGGTCTCTATCCATCCAGTCCTGTGTGCCAGGCCTGACCTGGGAACTGGGGGGGGGGGGCACGGTGGCAGGAGCAGGGAACCAGGTGTGTGGGTGAGTGAGGATTTCACAGCTGTGGCAAGCACAGGGAAGGAGGATGCCGGTGAGGGGGGGGGGGGGCTTCTGGGAGCTGGGGAGGGCCTCCCGTCCGTGCCCACTGAGCATGCCAGGCACACAGTGAGTGCACAGGGCGTGTCTGTGGAGTGCAGGACTAACTGGGGGAGGAACCACTGTGCCCAGCCAGGGGGGGGGCCTGTTCCTCTGCCCAGTGTGGGCCGATCTCCCTCGTACCCAGGGCAGCCCTACTGTAGGACCCTGTTCCCTGGGGTCTGGGCCCTGTCCTGTCTACCCTCAGCCCACCCCAGTGGGCTCCAGGAGAGCCCAGCACCAGCCCACTCCTTCCAGCCCTCTGGGGTGCGGCCCTGGCCGGCTCCCACTTCTCAACAACTCTGGGGCTGCTCCCCCTCCAACTCTGAATGGCTTCTCTGCCGTGTCGGCCCCCCCAGTCTCCTGCGGGCTCCTGGAGGACTCCGGGCCCAGCGCCTGGCTTTGCAAGGCCCCCTTCCTGCCTGCCCCCCACCTCCCGGACGAGGCTGACTGCCGCCCCCCTTCCTGCATCCTTGTCAGTGTGGAGCCGGGCCTGAGTGGGCTGCTGTGTTCCGTTTCTCCGACTCACTCTCGGACGTGGCCACGTCCCACCTGCAGGTGAGTCACAGAATTGCTCTGGTTTTTCTCTGCACGAGGTGACCCTGCCACAGGATTCAGGACAGATGGTTGGCCGACGGCAAAGAGCGTCTAGCTCTGAATCCAAGACCTGTGCTCCGGCCACTTCCCTGGCCGCCTGGCCTCCCTCCATCCCCTCCCGCAGAGGCCTCCTCCAGCTGCCCTTCCCAAACACAGGACCCACCTCCCAGTCCCCTGAGTCCCAGTCCCCTGAGTCAGCCAGCTCCGCGTGGGGCAGAGGGGACAGGGGATGCACGCTGGCATGACTGGCACTGGAGTTGCCACTCCCTCCTCCCAGGGAGGCCATGTGTCCCTGGCTGACCTGTCCCATGCTCTCCAGGCCTCAAGTTGTGAGCAGAGTGGAGCTGGAAGCCCCCAGAAGCTCAGTCATTTAGTCACTCAACACCCATTAAGGTCTTGCTAGGAGCCCTCAGCCTCCCTCCTTTGTCCCCAGGCCCCCTGGGAGGACAAGAGGGCCTCTGTTTTCTGTTTTAGATGCCTTCTCAGCCTAGCCCCAGTGTCTCCTGTGGTGTAGGCAGACGTAACTGCTCCTTTCTGATGGGCATTTCAAATTGCCGGATTGCTTCCCACATGGGCACAGAGAGTGAATGGATGGATCAGGGAGGGCTTCCTGGAGCAAGAAGCCATGAGGAAGTGGCTTAGAATTAGCCAGCTAATTAGAGCAGAGGCTCCTCCAAGCTTTGAGCAAGCCCCCTCAGCCCTGTAACCTCGTCACTGTTGCCTGTGACTTTGCCAAGGACCTTGCTGCTCCGAGGTTTTGTGACCTTGACATTGACTCTTGGCAGGCGAGGTGATAGAGGCCCAGCCAAGGGGCTGGGTTCCAGCTGTGGGAAGTGGGGCCGAGGCATCCCGGGAGGGCCAGTGGGCTCCCCTCTCGGGAGCCCACGGCCCTGACCAAGCTGGGCTGGGCAGGGCCCAGAGAAGCCAGTGCCTCTGGCCACCTGGCTGCTGTGACAGTGGGAGAGAGGACATCCCAGGGTGACCTTGGCAGGGAAATTTGCCTGCTCTTTGCAGCTGGCAGCCAGTTGCCTGGGGGACGCAGGTGGCCAGGTGGCTGACCCGTCCAGCACCTCAAGGGGATCTTTCTAAAACCATAGATAAGGTTAAGTGCTGGAGCTGGGGGCCACCTGGGTGAATATTAATGGCTGACTTCAATTTGTGGCCTGGGAGCAAGCCTTGCGGGGGACAAAGGACCACCCACCCGTCTGCCCGAGGGAAAGGGGACAGCCACAAACGGTCCCACGGGCATCAGGGCTGGGTGAAACGGGGCGGGGGGGGGCACATCTATTTCTCGCTCAGGGCTGGACACTGGGTTAACCCACAGGGAAGACGCTGGTGACCTTGTGCAGGATGGCCATGCACAGTGGCTGAGGTTGGGCACCTCACAATTCCCATGTAAATAATAACCCTGTGCTGTGTGAGTTTATTTCAGTTGAGGATTGAAACTAAGGGCTGGCACGGTGTTTGTTCCACCCTTCTGTACCAGTAAATGCTGATGCTACTCTTCCTTTAGACTTGCCTGGTTCCCACATGTCCCCAGGTCTGGGAAGCCTGCCTTCCCACGGTCCTCTGGGTAAGGCGAACTGCAGGGACTGCAGATGGCCACGGGACGTCTCCCCACCTTCTGCGCACACCTGCCCCTTTGTAATGTGAGCTTGCAGCGCCTCTCGTCAAGAGGCAGAGCCCATTCTACACCCCGTGAGCCTGGCCTTGGCTCTTTGGCTGCTCTGGTGGATAAGACAATAGCAAACAAGGCTTGAAAAGTGCTTAAACATTGGAATGTGCCCTGTCTTGCAGCTCTTTGGAACCCGGGAGCTGCTACCCTGTGACTGACACATGGCCCAGGTACCTCCGTTGCCCCCAGGAACTGCCAGCCAGGTGCTGGCCCTGTGAGTGAGACCAGCTGAGTGCAGCTGCCCACGTCAGCCCAGCTAGCATTACATGGGCCAAAGATGGACCATCCTGGCTGAGCCCTGTTCAGATGACCAACCCATAGCCTTGTGAACAAACAAATGATGATTGTATGAAGCTATTTAGTTTTGGGATATTGTTACACAGCAGTAGCTAGCTGATACACAGCACTTTACCTCCACATTACTGCTTGGATGACCTTCATGGTAGTGAGGTTGCACTCCCTGTGGCAAAGAGAGCAGACTTCAGAGTCAGAAAGGCGTGGGTTCAAATCCTGTTCTGTGGAATCTGGCCCCTGGTCTGGATGTGTCCCTTCATGTCTCTGAGGCTCAGATGAGAAATGAAGATTAAAAGTATCAGATCTCAGGCTCTTTGGATTGTTGCAATGGTTGGATGCCTGTGAGGAATTTGTGGTCTTAGCACAGCATTCGTAAACACTAGCTCACATCCTTCCAGCTTGGGCTGAGAGCGTCCCCTGCCCGTCCCCCCCTCCACCCCCAGACCCTCTGTGGGATCCACGTGCCTGGGAAATGCTGCTGTCTCCTTATTTCTGGGAATATTTTTATTCATTGTTCAACCCTGCATTTTAGTCGCCGTTCCAACAGCAGTCACACAAGATAAATGTCCCATGTGCAGGCACCACAGGCCACGTGCTTCCCCGTGCTGTAAATTTGGTTCTGCGCTGGGGCTGGGAGGCAGGGACAGCAGGAGCTGGCTCTGCCAGGGGAAATGCAAGCTGCGGCAGGGAGATAAAGGCCTTCGGCTGCATGTGATCGCCTTGCCCTGCGCGCCCAGGGCTCTGGCACTGGCCGCCCCTGTGTGGCTGGCTGGGCCAGCCCGTGTGACAGTTCAGAGCCTCAGGGGGGGGAGGGCCTGAGGGAGTCCATGAGACCTGGCCCACAGTTAAGTGTCCTGGTCACTTCTATTATTGCTTTTGTGTCGTTATCTCTGGCCTCAGTTTTCCTTCCTGTCAGACAGGGTGATGCTCTGTACTGCTCCATGGACATGACCTTGTTTTTCTCTCTGCTTTGCTCTGCTCCCTGATCTGTGGGCTTGTATGATGCCCATTGAATGATTTCACGGGTGCCTCTTGCCTCCTGGGCCCTGTGCTGGGACCGTGGTGGGGCTGGTCCACGATTGTCCTTGTAGGGAGAAGGGACTCGCACTACAGTCTAGTTATGAATAAATTCCTCCAATTGAGGAAACTGAGGCTCGGAAAGGTGAGTGACCTCTGACCTCAGCAGACAGTCACGGTCAGCTCCCGGGTGGTGGGGCCCACATTGGGGCTAACCAGAAAGATTCTGGGGTCTCTATGGACCCTGCTCCGTTTCCATCAAAGGGAGTGTCTCCCGTCCCTGCAGGACCAGCCTGAGCATGCACCAGGGTCTGAAAATAAGGAAGAATCATGGTTGTAGCTGGGTCTGCGGTGGGAACCATAGGGGCGCGTGTGTGCCTGCAGGTGTGACGCTGGGATCCTGCTCCTCTCCTTCCCCAGCTCCCTCCATTGCCCCGGTCCATCCCACACCAGGGAGGAATCCCTCCGTGGACCAAGCTTCCCGTAGAGGAGAAAGTAACTTGCTTGTATACCTCTAGGGCCAGGAGGCTCACTACCTTACAGGCTACCTACTGTCTTTGCACATTGCTCATCTGTGATCACGTCCCTCCTTAGCCTGAGCCAAGCTACACTCCTCTCCCTGCCCCGGGCTCTATTCACAGGAACCCCCAAGATGTCCACCGTGCGCCGGGCTCTCCTCCAGTGAACCTCCCAGCCTCCTAGTTTCCTGCTGGTCACCTTCCTTCAGGCACGATCCGATGAAGGCCCAGCCCTGCCCTTAGGGAGGCCCCTGGTTTCACCAGTGCCTTCCTTCGCCACCCACTCCCTCAGGTCTGGACCAGAGGTGCAGACAATGCACTCTCTCACACACACAGACACATGGCTGCACACCACAGCTGTGCACACGCACACGCACGGGTGCACACGTGCAGACACGTGGACACACACGCTCATGCACGTACGGTTCCACGTGGGTGGAACACAGTGGTGGACCTGCAGTGCCAGTCACGTGTGCTGTCTCCCAGCCTTTGTGGCGAGGTTCTGGGATGAGGGGCCCCTGCAGTTACCTCTGGCCTTTCCCCGTATCCCTGCTTACTCCCTGTCCCGGGCAGACGCCACCACCTGAACCAGCTGACTGTCCATCTGCAGCGGAGGGCTCCCGGGGACATGATGGGCCTCTCGCAACCTTAGAGCTAGCTCTCCGAGGCGCTCCCGTCGGCGTTTCCAGGCCCCTGGGCCCTCGCCAAGCCCGGGCTGGTGCAGGCTGGCAGCTGATGTGTTTATTTGCCCAGCGGCGGGGGCGAGCGAGCAGGCACGGCGGTAATTGGTACATTTTGTAAGCAATCATCTCCTGGCACCTTCAGCCGCAGCAAGTAGGCCGCCTGATCGCGTTAATCATGGCCCGTGGCCAGGCCCCCTCACCTGACAGCCTCATCTCTCTCCCCTGGAAGGATGGAGCCGTTTCGCCCTTAATGGTGTTATCCGTTATTCCTGGGCACACCGCTCTCCTGGATGAAGCCAGGCCCTACAGGCGGGGGCAGGGACGGCTGGTGGGGACAGCACTGACTCTGGGGCCTGTGGCTGGCCAGCCCTGGGCAGGGGGCATCAGGATCATCTTGATGGATCCCCTGCAGAACGCTGAGTCTATTTCAACAGCTGAGAGGCAGGGAGAAGAAGCTGAGACCCCACAGAAGGTCACACAGCAGGGATCCAGGGCACCTGGTTATATAGCCACCCATGGTCAGAGTTTGGGGGGCCCACTGAGAAATGATAACTGAGGCCCATTGTTAAAACATTGCAGATAATTTCACGAGGGTAACAACCGAGTGTGACACCAAGACGAAGGCCTTCTGAGCCCCGCGTGACCACACAGGTCACGCAGCCGCCCTGTCCACGGCATGCACACATCTATGTGCACACGTATGCACACTCACACGTGTGCACAGGGCAGCAGGGAGTGCTGCAGGGGTCGTGGCAGTGTGGCCCAGACTCAGGCCGTGCTTACTCAGGGGTCACGGGCAAAGCCCCCCAGGCCTGGGTTTCCTGACTGAGCCCAGGGCTGGAGTTCAGTGTGACTGGTTCTTTATTCATGCTGTTCTTAGGGACGTGCGGGAAAGACAGCAGCAGATTCATCCCTAGTGGTTCACGAGCACCCCCACGTGCTGGTGTGATTAACTCCCGCGTTTGCGCTGCCAGGCGCGCACCCCTCATGGACAACACCCTCTGGGGGCGCGTCTCCACCTGCCTCTACTGGCTCCATGCTCCAGCCAGGCTCACTCAGACTGCTCTGTTCCGAGTGCTCATCCGCCCACACTTCCCCACACGTACCCACCCGTCCGTCCACCCACCCACCTGTCTTTCCCTCCCTCTCTCCCACCTTCTCTCTCTCCCTTTCTCCTCTGCACCCATCCATCCATCCGTCCATCCATCCATCCATCCATCCATCCGTCCATGCAACTTGCTCACCTGGACATAAAAGGCCTTTCAAAGTGAGAGGCAACAAGCATTTATTTGAGATAAGGAAGAAGAGTGACTGAGGAAGTCCTGCCTCAGGCAGAGGCTCAGGCAGCGTTCAGATCGCGAGACAAAGGCCAGGGGTTGTTTACGAGATGGGAGAGGGGACGGGGCCATCCGTGGGAGGACGGCACCCCTAGTGGTGCAGACAAGGTAACGCAGAGATGCGCGCTCTGCACAAAGCACTGGACTTCCAGTCCGGTTCCCGCCCGTCCCGTCGCCGTGGCGCCTGCTTCCTCGTCACCCCTGCACACAGCTCTTTGGGACATGGTGCTCCCCCAGGCCCTGTCCAGTGCTCATTCCGCCCCGCTTTAACATTCCAGGGTTTGAGGCGTAAGACATCAAGGCCAGTTCCTCTGGGGTCGCAGCTCTGAATCCACTTTAAAGTGGCTTCATTTATTATTATTATTATTATTATTATTATTACTACTATTATTCACAAACTAAACCTCAATTTACCCTTCTATCCACCCCTCCACCGGTTCATCTGCCCATCCACTCCCCCATTCGTCCATCCTTCCAGCCAGCCAGCAAATTCATTTCTCCAGCGGGTGCTCGCCAGTTCCCCGCTCTGGGCCCGCCCCTGGAAGTCCAAGAGTGGACAGTCCACCCGCACACACTGTCTTCAGCTCTGGCTCCGTCCGAAGGGTGCATGCCAGGGGTGCTGCTGTGTGACCAGGCCTCAGATCTGGTCAGTCACTGGTGTGAGGAGAACACGGGCTGCATGTGTCCAAGACCCAGCCTCTCTGTCATCACCGTGTGACCTCAGGCAAGTTACTTAACACCTCTGAACCTCAGTTTTCCCCATGTGTGACTTGGGGAATCTCTGTCTTTGTTGTGAGTTTGCAATTAGTTCACAAACATAAGGTGATTAGTAGATGAGTGGCTCTGGGCGTTTCCCCTTGCTGGTGAAGAATTTGGGGCCCTCTCCTCCAGCCTGCTGTGTCCCAGCCACCTGGCCAGGTCTGGGGTTTACGTGACCCCTTCTCTTGAAAGCTATGGCCAGCCTCCCCTTGGGGGCTTTGAACGGGACTCTGAAGAGTGAGGCTTTCTGAGATCACACCACCAGGCTCCGCTACTAACTCAAAGGGATATTGGTTTGTCACAGACATGCGGGTTGGGGGCCCACAGAGGGGCGTAGCATGTGCCCCTGGAGAGAGAGGGAAGAGCCCCTCCTGGTCAGCTGTTCTGTGATTTGACTCATGTCTATTCACTGTGTAAAGACGGCCAGGCTCTGGGATGTGAGGTCCAGCGACTCTGAGCATGGCTGTGCCACGCCCCATGTTTCGAACACCTGGAGCCGGTCACTGGTGGGTCAGGCGGGGATGCCGTGGGCAGGAGCAGGGCAGCCTCAGGACACAGGATGCTGGACGCAGCCAGACAAAGGGCTGGGTGTACGGGCAGCTTGTAGGGCTTGCCACAGGTGCAGAGAGGCTGGGCAGCCAGCTTTCTGGTGGATGACCACTGGGAAGGGATGGAGCACCCTCCACCCCATCCAGGGCCCCTGAGTTCAGTAATGCTGGGGCTGAGGGGCAAGTGTCCAGGGCTAAGGAAGGAAGGTGGTAGGCCACCTGGGCTCAGGGGCCTGAATGGGCAGCGTGTGTGTAAGGACAAACAGAGGGTCCCTTTGGCCAGTACTCACTCTCGGTCATGGGGCAGCCTTGGTGACACTCCTCAAAAGGGACTTCCTTGGCCCTGCTCAGCGTACTCCCTGAGCCAGTGCGTGTGGATGGTTCCCACTGCATCTCAGCTTCCCCACCTGTTGTCCTGGAAACTAAGGGACACTCACCTGCATAGGGGTAGCCCGGAGGATAGGGGGTACCCCTGCCCCAGAGCAGGGCCCCACCTGTGAGGCAGGAACAGGCAGACAAATGCCCAGGCTCTCAACTCCAAGGGGGTCACGTCTGACCCCTGGTTACATTCTGCTTGGGGCCGAGGATCTTACATTCTGGCTCTCCTCCACGTCATCTAACACCCCCACCCTGCAGATAACACCCTCCACCACTTTCCGGCGGTGTCCCCTGGGCACAGGGTCGCCTCTGAATCCTCGTGTCGCTGTGTAGGAGTCAGCCCTGATAGCTCCCCAGAATGATACGGCACCTTTGAAAACGCCTGGACCGCTGGCCGTCAAAGTGCTCAGGAGCCATTGGAGTAGGTGGTCTGTGGAGGGGGCTGCCCAGGTGAGTGCAGCGCTGGGGGGGGGACCCCAAGGTCCTCCTGTCCTCCTCTTGGCCGCAGCCTGTGAACCTTGTGGCCTGGCCAGTTCAGGCAGAACTGCTCTGCAGAAGTGGGTCTCGGGGGGGCCCGCCTGCCCAGGTGGATAGCTCGCTGTGCTGAGTGTGGAGTGAGGCCCGTGGGAAGGTGGAGGGAAATACGCCCGCCCCTTCGACGATGGCGTGGCTGCCGCAGGGAACACCACACGGGCGGGACGTTTATGCACCTTTATAAAACAGGGGCTGTGATTCTCTGCCCTGTGGGGTGCTCTCGGGGTCACCTCTGGGAGGGACAGTTCCCCCTTGGAGACCTTTAGAGCCCAGCCGCGGTGGAGTGGGTCATGTCCTAGGGTCAGAGAGGAGCAGGGAAGCTCTGGGGAGGTCATGGGAATCAGCTGGGGTGCTGGTTTGCGGAGGGGCCGGTGGGGCCGGACAAGGGAGGGTGCAGAGGGCTGCTGGGGCTGAGACTAACCTGCCAGGGCACAGAAAACTCTTGTCCTGGGTGCATAGCCCTGGCCCGTCTCCTATTGACAGAGGTGCCAGGGGCCCCCTAGCCACGATGAGCTCTGGGTGGCACTCGGGGAGGGAAAAGGCTTTCTCTCCTACTTCCAATCCATTCCACCGGGGCCGCCTCCTGGGGCCCCAGCAGCACGGTTCAGGGCCTGAGCCAGGGTTTGGAGCCCACAGACCAGTGCCGGGCCTGCTCAGGGCTGGCGGCTCCTCCCTACGTGGGCCCCCTCCTGGGTGTGGTCTGAAGGGCATTTCGAGGTCCGAAGTGTTTGGATGGGCGTCTCTCCTGCCGCTCTGACGCTCACGTTCCTGTCTGCGGGAGAGCCGATGGCAGGCGGCATTCTCTCGGTTCTGTCTGACCTAGAATCCTCTTCCGCGGCATCTCTTGGGGTCGGTGCTTGTGAGGCAGGAGTCTGGGGACCGCCGCCTGGGGAAGGCGCTGCTGTCCCTCTGTCGTCAGATGGAGCCGCAGCTCCGAGGGACTGTCTGCATCCCCTGCCCTGTGCTGATGGCCACGTCGTCCCCACCTTGGGGCCAGGAGACCCTCAGGAAGAAACAGTATGGGTGTGAGCTCGATCCAGGCTGAGGGAGCCTCCCTGGGAAACACCCAGGCTGACCAAAGGCAAGGAGCGGAAGGGCTTCCAGGTGCTGGTGCCCCCGAGGGACACGGAGGGGCTCCAGGTGGGGTGGGGTGGCCTGGGATCAGCTGGCCAGGCAGAATGGAAGAAGGGTGACTAGGTGTCCAGGGGGAGAAGCCCCATCCCAGGATCCAGATGCTGACTGTGCATGGTGGCTGGCTTAGGACCCCCCAGAGGGGTGGGGTCCCTCTGAGACAAGGGCGAGGCCTGTTGGATTTCCCGAGTGCCCCCAGCCCACTTCACAGAAGAGAGCCTGGGGCTCGGAGGTCGTGCAGCAGAGGGCAACACAGAACTTCAGTTTAGCTGCATGCACGGACCAACCCACAGGCAGGCCCGGACTCTCCGTTTCCTGCTCCCAAGGACCACGTTCTGACAGGCTGCCTCTCCCCTCCACCCTCTCTCTGTGGTTACAGTGGGCAGGGAAAGCTCTTAAAGTCAGAGGGGGTGGGTCGCGTGCTGTGAGGAAGCAGAGGGGTGAACCCTGCTAAAGCCCCCCGCCCGCCACAGTCTGAGGCTCACCTGTGCTCTCCTGTGAGGAGGCACGAGTGAGCACAAGTCAGCCAGGAGGCTGTGCTGCTGGCTGCTTCCCACAGTGGGGACAGGGTCCTCCCCTGGCCTCTGGGAGGTCAGTGAAATAGTTTGCAAACCCTGGGCACCGGTCAGGCTCAGGGAGGCAGCTGCAAGACACCCCGCGGGTCCCTGTCCCTCGTTCATTCACGGAGCAAGCATTTAGCAGACACCTCCTGTGGGCTAGGTCCTGTGATAGGAGGTGTGAATAGGGGGACACACCCGTCCTGGAGTGAGAGAGGAACCTGGGAGGGCAGTTCTAACCCTGAGGAGGCCGCTCAGTGATGGAGGAGGCCCAGCGGCTCATGGGACCTCAGAGAGGACCATGAGACAGGTACTGAGGGATGAGTAGGAGTTTGTCAGGAAGAGAAAGGGAGGGGACATTAGTATGTAGTGACTGCTCTCTGCAATGATGCAGAGACGCAAACCAGCTCTGTGAAGCTTCAGATAACCCCAGAGGAGGAACCAGAGAGGATCAGACATGCTGGGAGAGTCTAGAGGGGCACAGATGTCACCCACTGGAATTGGGTGTTCATCGGGGAGGCTTCCTGGAGGAGGTGACTATGAGGAAAGACCTGAAGGGATGGGAGGGTTCGAGCTGCTATTCCGGCCGAGGAACTGGTGGGGCTGCATTAGAGACACCCTGCACGCCTGTCAGTTGTCTCCTGGACTCACCGACGTCCTGCCCCAGGGGGCAGACAGCAGGGGGCCATCGTACCTTAGATGGATTCAAGGTCCAGTGACCACACCTGGTTTTACCTGCAGGTACTTGTTTGAATAACTGTTGTTACCAATAAAACTATGTACTTCTGGGCAGAGGAGAGGCCCCATGAGATCAGGTGACTTGCTGAAGGTGCTAGCACACTGAGCGGTGGTGGCTGGGCTTGAACCCAGGTCTCTGGTAGCAAATGCCATGCTGCATCCAGTGGAGGCACTGAAGTCCCCCGCTCGGGGTTGGGGGTAGAGCTGGCTCTTTCACTATGAGCTCTCATCTCCAGCCTCAGTTTCCCCATCTGTCAAAGGAGGGGCTGACATGGCTGCTCTGTGGGCTCCCTGCCAGCACCCATCTGCCCCTCACGCCCCAGGCGGTCCCTGCCCGTGCCCATCAGCCGAGCCCGGCCCCAGCCTGCCTAGTTGCGTCCCTTTCGCCTGCCACCACCCGCCCTGGCTGCCTGCCAAGGGCTGCGTTCCCGTCTGGGGGGGGGGTGGAGAACCGTCATTTTGGGCTCCCTCCAGAAACCAGCCCTGGGGTGAGGAGAAGGCTCCGCTCCCAAACTCTCTGACACTCTTGCCCGGAGTTGCGGTTGGCAGATGGGAGCTGAAGAGTTGAATAAATTAGGGCACGATTACTTTCACGCTGACGTCACATTACACGGCTTGAGACCCTGTTAGGGAGGCACGCCTGGCAGCGTGTCAGGGAGGCAGTGGTCTCTCCCTGCACTGTGGATGGTTCTGGGAGGGTGCTGGGCTCTGTCTAAACCCCTCCTGGGCCGTGCGGGGTCTTAGCCTGCCGCCGCCCCTGGGGAGGGCTGCGAGCCAGGGACCGCCAGGAAGGGCAGTGAGATGCAGGTGACAAGCAAACAGGAGCATGGCCCCCTGGACCAGAAGAAGCTTTGTGACCTGCGATGGCCGAAGGGCAGGCAGTGGCCTAAGGGAGCTGTGCAGTGACCGGGCGGGAGGCCTGAAGAGGTAACGCTGTGGGCTGCGACCCGGATCCACGCTGGGCGTGAGGAAGATGTGAGCGGGCACTAAAGCCTGAGGAGGTCGCCACCCTCTAGCCTGGCGACCAGGTGCCAGTGCCCGGGGTGGGGTGTGGAATGAAGCACCCCCTCTTCTGGAGAGCCTGTCGTGTGTCCAGGCTCTTCCTGACTGCTCACCATTGTGACATTGAGTTCTCACACGTCTCTGAAAAGCAGCTCTGATTAAGTCACCCAGAGGGTGCTCGGACCCAGGCCCACCTGGCTCTGACCTGGAACTCCTTCGGCCCCACGGTTCCGGAGACCCAGCCAGGGCTGGAAGCTGAGTTTCAGGTGCCCACGAGACCTCCAGGAGCTCGCTGTCCCGGTTCGGACCCCGGGAGAGAGGGCTACGCTGGAGACAAGATCCCATAGAAGAGGGCTGGGTCAGATAAGCCCCCAAAAGAGGAGCTGTGCCTCCTATCTCATCGGACCCTTCGTCAGCACATTCTGAAGACGGGCAAACTGAGGTTCCGGGTCTCAGGGCCCGACCAGTCCAGGTCCAGGGCCGGCGCGGCAGCAGCCGCCACACGTAGGGCCCCGGATGCGTTCCCTTCTGCGCAGTGGCTCTGGAGACAGCTCAGGGCTTTGCGAGGATTATGACGCATTGGTTGAGAGTCTCACAAATTACTTGAACTCAATTACCAGGAAGGAGAAGACGTGAGTCAGAGCTTCCAGGGTGAAACGGCAGCAGGATGGTGAGCTGGGAGGCGTGGCGGCTGCTTTCTCCTCCTGTCCCATGGCCCCGGGACAGCGGCTCCAGCTGGGAAGGTGGGAGTGACGAGGCTATGAGCCAGCAGCACCCGTGCGAAGGACTGAGTCAGGCTTTGGGCCCCTCGAGTGGACAAGGAAGAATGGGGGGTGGCAGGGGGAGCTTGGGAGGTCTGGCTGACCTCAACTTTTCTTCTAGTGTTGTAGCAATCGCCCCCTGTTCGAAGGTGCCATGGACATGGGGTTCTGACCTTGGTCAAGACCACTTTTCCAGGAGGCCCTTGTGAGCACTGGTTCTGCCATCAGACTGACCAGGTACAAAACTGGGCTCCTTGACCTTTTAGCTGTGTGGTCTCGGGCACCTTAATGAACCTCTCTGTGCCTTGATGTTTCAAATTACACCTCCTTTGTAAGGTGGTAGTGTGGGTGAAAAGAGTTACAGAAGGCACTCAGCCCTGGCTGTGAAATTTACCCTGAGCCCCATGGGGCTTGCCGCAGAGTGGGGTAGCTGTCCAAGGTGCTAGTCTAGCTGTGTTTGGGTCTTCCTCTCTTTCTGCCTGACCCCTGGGGACCCTAATCCCCTTGCTTGCTCAGCTCCCTCCACAACCCTGCCTTGAACCTCAAAACCTTGAATCCCTGGTCTGAAAGTTCCCCAGCAACATTCTATCCACCCCCATCCCCTGGAGTGGAGACCTCCCCTTCTCTCCTACTCCGCCCTTCTCTGTGAGCTGTGTGGTGGGGACCAAGAGCTGGGTCTTTTCCAGCTTGGTGAGATGTGGGAGAGCTTCTCCCCTTCCCTGGGGCTCAGTTCTCTGATCTGTCATGGGGTGGTGGGATTCCGTGCCGTCTAGCCCTGTTTTTTTTGTTTCTGTTTTTGTTTTTAACCAATCCCATCATCGCCTGTGTAGAGTGTGTGTGTGTGTGTGTGTGTGTGTGTGTGTGTGTGTGTGTGTGTGTGTGTGGTGGCTGCCATAGGCCCTGGGCCCCACCATGGAACTATTTCCAGGTGCCATCCTGGTGCCCAGGGCTCACCCACTGGAGCTGGCTCCGTTCCGGATTGTTGTCTAGAGTCCAAGTAGACAGGTGCAGGAGGGGTGGGGTGGGGGAGGACAAGAGAGGCAGGGAGCCTGGTGACACTCTGGGACCAGAAAGAAGACACACTGGCTAGCTTGGTTGCTTGTCAGGTAGCCCTAACTACAGGGATGTCCCAGAGGTGAAATCATTGCTGAGCCCTTCAATCTAGGATTTGTTGTAAAAGAAACATGCTGTGTTTGGTTTCTAAGCTTTCCCTTGGTCTTGTCTCGTAAGGGAGGCAGACGATAGATAGATAGACAGACAGATAGGTAGATAGATAGATAGATAGATAGATAGATAGATAGATAGATAGATAGAATCAACAGAGGTGGCCCAGAGGCTGAGAGATTTAAGAAGGAATTTCTGAGGGAGCAGCAGGAGTCAGGGAAGCCTGGCCTCTGCTCGGAGAGCCCACCTTTCTGTGATGCCACTGCTAAGAAGAACCCTGTACACAGTGTATCAGCTAGCTACGCTTACAGGAATGCTGCACGACAAAGCGCCCCACAATTTAGTGCCTGAAAGCAGCAAGCATTTATTATTTCTTGTGAGTCAAGGGTGGGCCAGATGGGTCCACTGATCTGCTAAACTCACTCCTGCATTGCTGGTCATCTATGGGCTGGGTTGGAGGTTTTGCTGATCTTGGCTGGGCCCTCCCAGCTATCTGGGGCCTCGGCCAAGACCATGGGGCTAAGCAGACTCTCTTCCAGTGGGATGGTCCGGGCTTTGTTCTTGGGCAGAAGCAGGGGTTTAAGAAAGACAGGCAGCACAACATGTCAATGTCTTGAATCACAGGCTCAGGGTGTCATCACTGGCCCCACATTCTATTGGCCAAATGACGTCATGACCAGAAGTGAGGAACTAGAGACTTGGTGTTATGAAGGTTTGAAATAGCAGCGAGCAGAGTTCTCTTCATTGACCCCGAGAGATTGAAGCAGCCATGATTTCATAAAATAGCCATCCCAATAGGGGGTAGCGTGCTGTTCACAGTTTTTCTTTTTGTTTTTTTTGTGTTTTTGTTTGTATTTTTCTCAAGTGAGAAGCGGGGCGGCAGACAGACAGACTCCTGCATGTGCTAGACCAGGATCCACCCGGCATGCCCACCAGGGGGCGATGCTCTGCCCATCTGGGCTGTTGCTCCATTGCAACCAGAGCCATTCTAGCACCTGAGGCAGAGGCCATGGAGCCGTCCTCAGTGCCCGGGACAACTTTGCTCCCATGGAGCCTTGGTTGCAGGAGGAAAAGAGAGAGACAGAGAGAAAGGAGAGGGGGAAGGGTGGAGAAGCAGAGGGGCACTTCCTCTGTGTGCCCTGACTGGGAATCGAACCTGGGACTTTCACATGCTGGGCTGACGCTCTACCGCTGAGCCAACTGGCCAGGACCACACTGTTTTTTATCTAGCTTACGCACCTGGCCACATGCAGCTGGCCCTCTGGGGAATGCTCGGAGGTTCCTGTTGAGTTGCACTAAACTATAACAGACCACAGCTCATAGCAGGTCAGGTGTCCCTCTAAGGTCCCCAAACGCCAGCTCATGACTTCCTTCGTGCTGCCCCACCGAGACATCGAGGGCATCAGACCAGCAATCCCTGAGGTCCCCTCGTGGCCCCACCTGCTCCGGGCCCGTTCCGAGGCTCCGTGACTGAGCGGAGTGATATGTAAGGAGGAGAGATTCTATTCTGAGTGTCTAGGGTTCTGTATGATTACACTGCTCATCTCTGTGACCCACTAATTTGTCCTATTCCCTTATTATCGTCCGTGAGTCAACGACTCTCCGGGCCCCATGGAGAAGCATTCGGGAGCCGGCTGCAGGGGGAGCAAGGGGGAGGGTGATGGGGATGAACTGGGGGGGGGCTGCATGTGTCCAGCAGGCCAGGGCTCCGCCTAGAGCACAGCCTCTGAACCGTCGGGAGGTCCTGCCATCACGTCTGCTCGGGGACGGGCAGTAGCTCAGGCTGGGGACCAGAGGAAGCCTTTCCGGTGGGAGCGGGGCGGGGGGCGGTCTGCACCCCCATGCGCACCTATCTGGAGTCCACAGAGTCGCCTCCTCTGCCACTTGCTCTGTCTCCTCCTTGCATCACCCTTGCCCGCTGGGGCTGGGGACCAGCAGGCTTTTCCCACTGGGAAGGGGTGAACACTTCAGGCCTGTTTTCTGACTAAGCTGAGAGAGGCTGGGCTCCCGTGGGAAGCTAGGAGAAAGGGTGGCTGGATGGAGACACAGCTGGGAACGGTTCCCCCTCGGAGTGGCCAGGGCCCGCCCTGCCTTCCTGTCTGCTGAGCCTCCTGGTCGCCTCCCAGGCCTGCATATTGCCCGGGAACCACAGGCTGGCGTCTCCCAAGGGTTCGCCCATAAACTTCTTCTGTGACCCCAGAGCTTGGCTCCATGGGACCCTCCGGTCGTCTCCACGTTTGTCCTTTGCCGGCTCCATTTCGGGCCATCTCCTTTTCTGCTGCTGAGGGGACGGTGTCAGGAACGTACCGGACAAGGGCCTTTGAGAAACAGCTCTGACACCACTCCTCTGGGGCCTGCAGTGACATGGCTGCCTTCTCAAGCCTCAGTTTCTTCCTCTTGACCCCGCCTCAGACCTGGCTCACTGTCCCGGGCCGTGGCCCTCCTCATCTGGAGGACTGTGCTCCCCTTGCTGGGATCCGTCTGAGTGATGGACCGCTGAGTGATGGACACAGGCGGACAGAAGGGACCACACAAGGTCTCACCTGTCCCCGTTCCCATGGGGTGAGGCCACTTGTGTGTCTTGTTCCTTCTCCTGCCCCTCCCTGTCCCCTTCACCTCCTTCTGTTAAGAGCTCTCCCAAAGGAGACCACCGCTTGGGACTCCCAAGCCCGGAAACGGGACCCACACACACACGGGCCAGAGTGGCCTGAGGGAGCAGACCGGAAGGGAAGCTGCTGCGTTGTCCCCGAAGGGCAGTGCAGGCCTCCTTGCTGGGGTTGGTCCCGTGTTGGTGGTCACCAGAGACTGTGACAGTCAGATGGTCAGGTGCATGAGCAGGAGGCCCGTGGGGTGGGGGCAGGGCAGGTGGGAGGGAGCTAGGAGCTGATGCAGGTCCCCAGCACGGAGGGGTGGAAGGTGTCAAGGCCATGAGGACCCGGTCTCTGTGCTGCTGTTGCTAAGGGAGAAGTGACAGTCTTGGGTCTGTTAATCATCAATTTAAAGCCAGTTGTGAGGGTCAGAGGTCCGCCTCGGAAGCGTTTGGAAGGAAACTCATTTCCTGTGTTGGGGGCAGAGATTGGACATGAGGCAGGGACTTAATTGGAAGCAGGCGGAGTGTCGGGAAAGGCTGAATTCTCGGGGAGTCAGCGCCCACGTCTTAGTGAGGCCAACAGGGAGGGAGTGGGCCCTGAGACTGGGGGCTCTCTGGGGAGATGCACTGAGAGCCCCGAGCCCCCAGACCCTCCTCCCAAAAGAGTACTCGGAGGTACCAAATAAGGCAGGTGCGTTGGGAACAGGGCACCCTGGGGAACTGCCCACCAGCCCCACACCGGGTTTGAGTCTCGGGAAAGCCGGCCTGTGGGAGGGGACCTGGTGAGGGTGGGAAGTGACCGGGAGACACACAAGGCTGCAAAGAGCTGCTTGGAGAAGCTGGGAAGGCAGGCGTTGAACTGGAGAGAGGGGGTTTGCTCTCCCAAGACGCTGGTCTGACCTCCTGGCCAGCCCAGACTCTTCTGGGCTGGATGGCTCCTGGAAGCTTCCGGTGGAGTGCAGTGCAGCTGCCAGACTGCCAAGGCAAACTGTGGGGCAGTGGGCACCCAGGGACAGTCCCCCGGCTGAGGGCTGGGCACCCACAGGATGCTCCCCAAGCTGATAAGGACACCCTGGCGCATGGCATGGCCACAGAGAACAAGGTGGTGGACCCCTCTGTGGCCGTGATGGTGGCAGGTGTTGCAGCGACCCCCCCCCCCCCCGCTCCCCCTTCACCTCTGGCTTCCTCGTCCCCGGCACGGACTCGTGTGTGCCGGGTGGTTCCGCCGAGTGAGCTCCTGTTCTGAGGCTGGCGCTGAGCTTCTCGGTGCGTGCTTGAACCCCAGGGACCTCCCAGCCTTCCTGCTCTCGTCTCTCCCCTCGCCAGTGCTGTCTCCTCCCGGGCCCCAGGAGGCTCTGGGGCGGCTGCCACACCGCCTTCCTGCGGAGACCAGCCTTTCCTCTTTCACACCAGCCTCCTTGGTGGAGATCTATGAGGCTCACACCTTCCAGTGCATCTCACTGTTTCATAAACCTGTCTCCCTTCCCCCTTGACCAGGAAGCCTCGCAAGCCTCCATGGCCACCTCCTCTCTCGGGAGCTGTGGGGACGGTGGTGGGGACCCAGCACACTGTTCATCACAGGCAAAGGAGGCCCCGCCACTTCTGCCTGCACAGGTGGACCTGGCCCCGCCGTGGCCGCGCTGAAGGATATAGCACGGGTGGGTGGACGAAGGAGGGGGTGTGCAGACCTCGCCCACGCCGGTGACTGGTGGCCGTGTGGGTGCTGCTGTTCCCAGGAGGACCCTGTGCACCAGGCCCGGCCCTCGAGGACGACCCCAGCTCCTCTGAGGCGGGCGGAAGTTTTATTTTTGGAGCTGGCTTGGATTTGGAGATTGTGTTGTTGGCTGTGTCCCTTGGGGAGTACATTTAAGAGAAAATATTACTGTTTCTTTGCACAAGCATCACAGAGTGTCTGCAAAGGCTCCTCCCACCCGCTGAGGACGGGGCTTGGTGGCGGGCCAGAGGGGAGCTTGTAGGCGGGAAGGGGAGGAAGCCCAGGCCAGGGTTTCCTCCGCCCACTTCCACCTAGACATGGCAGGTGACCTCCTTGGCAAGCCCGTGTCCCTCCTTCTGGCCTCAGTTTCCCCATCGGATGCGTGTGTGTGCCTGCGGTTTCTCAACGCCCCCGGGGGAAGGATGGATGAGGCAGAGACATTTTCCTCCAGCTGATCTGGGGGTGGTGTGATTTGCATACGATTTGCATGAATATGCATGCAGACTTCATAAAGGCCTACCTCCAGGCATTTAAGAAAATTCCAGCAAACAGATCCAGGCAAAATGCTTGTGATTGTCCTGGATCCCTGAAGGCAGCTCGCTGAGGACTGTCCCTCCTGTAAGCTGTATCCCCTTCTCTTTTTCCCCCTGGGCCCCCTAGTCTGAGCATCAGGTGGCGTGAGGGTGGATTGTTTGTATCTCTTGCACTGGTCAAGGCCACTTGGCCCCAGAGGAGCCTCTGGACTCCCCAAGGGATGCCCAGCAGATGAAGGTGGAGTAGCCTCTAGCTCTCATCCTTGCAAAACTCCTCACTCAGAAGCTGCAGACGGGAGAGGTATGGGCTCTCTAATGCAGACCAGCACTGCCCTCCTGGCCCCCTCCCCTCCTCTGCTCTCTCCCTTCCAGCTTGGGAAGCCCTCCCACCCCTGCCTGGAGCCTGAGATTGCTCCCATTCATCCATCACCTTGTCTTGTCAATTTTACCCCCTAAATAGCTCTCACATTTCACAGTGTGAATCGGATCATACCACCCCTCCAAAAAACAAAACTCCAAAAAAACCCCAAAGCCCCCAAAATCAAGCAAATCAGCAAAAACCAGACATTCCAGTGGCTTCACCCTGCTCCTGGGATAAAGACCAAATTCTTGGGAATTGGTTGGCAAGCCTCCTTGGAGCTCAACCACCCCTGCAGGCAGGCTGAGCACAGAGCCTCTGTCCTCCCCCCCCCCCCCCAGTTCAGCCGCTTCCTCCCTTTGTGGGGGATTTGCACCTGCTGATCCCACTGCCACTCATGCTGTTCCCTATGCCTCTGTCCCCTGCAATGCTCAGCTCGGCTCTGCTTCTGCCCAGCTGAGCCAGACCCCCATCAGAGCAGCCCCTGGGGCCTGCTCCCTCCTCCTTGGTCTGAACGCCCTGGCTGTGGTTGGACATTGGTGAGCATGCTGCAGTTTGGGTAGATTTCAGTCACCCCTCGGACAGTGAGCTCCACAGGGTGGGGCCCCTGCCTGCTTTTTGCTCTCCTGTGGTCCGCACACCGTGCGTGCTCAGTGAATGAGTGAGTGAATGATACCTGCAGGGTGTCCGACGGCCATGCAGATGTGGGATCCCTTGCGTCAGGGCAGTGTCTCTCCTCCCACGGTGGCCGTGGTGTGCAGAGCAGGCGGTAGGGCCAGCCTCGGCAGGAAGGGGGTCTCTCCAGATACTCTGTACCTGCACACAGGCATTACGGCCTCACCAGCAGCTTCCTGCCATGACCAGTCTGTGTGTGTGTGTGTGTATGTGTGTGTGGGGGCACATGCTTTTAGAGGCTTTTGTTCTAATCTATATTTGGTTTTCTGCCCTGTTTCTCAGAAACAGAGCAGAGTTGGTAAATTATCCTGCTCCAAAGAGACCCCTGTCCCCAGTGAAATGGTGGCCATGTGGAGCTGGCCTGGTGTGGGGGCGGGGGAGGCTTGCTGTGAGGCTTCTGGCTCCTGGGGGCTGGGCTGGCCATAGGAAGCCACCACTTGGGACCCAATGACACTGTTGGTTGCAAATGGTGCTGGCACCATTTCGCTGGGAGGAGGCAGGACCAAGGCTGGGCTCACTCCTCCGTTAAGCAAGTATCAATGAGGGGTCCCCATGTGCCCCAAGCCGTTCTGGATGAGTGTGAGGCTCAGGGCTCAGAGTGCCTTTTCTTGAAGAATGGAGACATAAAAAAAAAAAATAAAAAGACTAGCCAGGCTACCCGCCAAGTCCGAGGTGAGCTGAAGTCTGGCGTCCAGGACAGGAGTGAGCTGGGGGTGGGAGGACCCACCTGGAGCAATCATGCTGCCGCCCTGAATGTCCAATCTTGGGCTGCCCCCCTCTGTGTGAGGTTAGCCTCCAAGGTCAAATGCACAGACTTTCTAGGAGGGGTGCTGGGAGACAGAGCCCCTGATTCCAACCTCCTGCCTCCAGGACTTGCTGTTGTGTGGCCATCTCTGAACCCCATTCTGCACCAGTAAACGGAGAGAGGGATCATTAATGGCGGTAGTCTAGGTCAAGGTCAAGGTCAAGGTCAAGGTCAGGGGTTGGTTAACCTTTCCTATAAAGATACAGACAACAGATAGTTTTAGGCTTTGTGGTTTATATCAATAAATGGGCATGACAGCTTCAATAAAACTTTATTTATAAAAACAAACAGTGGTCTAGATTTGACACCAAGATGTGACCTACTACTGACTCACGGTCAAAGGAACAGGGAACTCCTTGTAAACACTGACATTCAAGGATGGAGAAATAAACACCATCCTCGGGTAGCCTTGTCAGGACGTTGTCAACAAGAACAAACTCATCCTCAGGGCAAACACCCCCAAGGGTGAGGGCTTCTTGGAGGAGGTGATGTCTGAGCTGTCTGGAAATAGGAGAAAGGTACACTGCAGGCTGGAGGGGAGGAGGGGACTCCAGTTGAAGATGTTTTTTGGCTCTGACGGAAATTAGCAGAGGGGTAGGGGCTGCGATTTGCAAATCCAAGAGTACGCAGGCTGTCAGAGTCCCCGAAACTATGATGAATCTGCCCTTGCTTCCCGCACCCACCCATGTGCCCCCGAGCGATGGTGATTTATGACGGCTGAGATTTTTCTCTGGCAAGTGGTTTTCGGAGAAAAAAGAAAGGTCACAACAAGTTAGGCCTTACATACCTTATCTTGTTTCCCGCCAGTCCGCAATTCCCTCTGAACGAGGAGGAGACAAATGGGAGTGTCGGCTGTGGGAATGAGCTCTAATATCCAATAAGCAACCACAGGGATCACCCTGACAGCACATCTGGCTGAACAGGGTGCTGTCCTTTTCCCGGGGGGTGGGCAGCTGAGATGAGAAAACCCACCCTGAGCCAGAGGAGGACCGGGGCGGAGGCGGGGTGGCTGTGGGCTTGGTGGTGGGCAGCCCCGCCCTGGTGTCTGCTGGTGGTCAGGACTTGCTCCAGGTCCTCCTACCCCCGTCCGTGGTCAGGGCCAGCACCCAGAACTGATCACGCCCCACTTGATCCTTCCCTCCCCTGTCTTGTCTGCCTGGCCTCTGGTCTTGTGTGTCTGCCTCTGCTTCTTCTCCTTAGCTAGATAAAGTGAGGTTTCCCCTTGCTTGTTTCCTTAAGCCCAGAGCTCTGAGTGCCCCCCCCTGGGGTGGGGAGGACCCCATTCCTGGAAGGTGGTGGCCTGCCCTGCCTGGCTGTAGTTTGGCCACCCTGAGGTAGAGGTAGAGACAGGACAGACAGCAGGCTCTATCTATCTCACCATAAAATATCCACATGGTCTGTCTGTGGATCCCAGGATTGAGTTAAAAGCTGTGGCTATCGGGTTTGTGAAAAAAACTTGTGGCAAGAGGCAGGGGATGTGTTGTCCAGCAGGCTCTGTCTCCTTGTTGTTGTTTTTTTTGGTTATTTTTTTTTTTGTGCACTGTATTGATTTCTGCACTGATATAGTGCTTTCGGCGGTTTAAAATAGAAATCTAGGTGAAGGGATCCCAGACTTGGGATTTAAGTGGAAATTGACACAGCTCTTCATAAAATCCCCTTAAAAGCAAGAGACTCGGCCTTGAAGCCCTACCCTCTCCACTTTGCTCGTGACCCCGTCTCGGCTCTGGAGAAAGCTCACTCAGACAGCTGCTCCTCTGGTTTCATTGCTCTGCTGCTGCGGACGAGTCTCTTTTCTCTGTTTGCTACGTGTGGCGGGGGACGCAGCCATGGCGCCGTCAACCACCGGGGCTCACCTCTGTCCTGCTGGCTATTGCTGATGGGGACCGGTCAGCATCAGGCCGGCTGCCCCTGCCCTCTGCCATGCCCCCTCACTGCCCGAGTAGGTGGCTGGGTGTTGGCGAGGAAGAAAAACAGAGGTGCTCATTCTGCTGGGGGGCTGGCTGGGTGGCGGACTGCGGCTGGTGTGCACTGTTGTTCACAAAGCTCTGTTGCCGCCAGGTTCTGGGCGGTGCTGCCCCTAGTCCTCCCTGCACGTCCAGCTGACCCTCCCCTGAGCCACTGTCCTGAGGCTTGCGGTGCCAACGCAGCCCGCAACAGTGCAGGAGCCACCCTCTTCCTGGTCCCCGGCCTGCACGGAGCCCCTGCCCTACTCACGACGTGGGAGCTGACTTCTGACCATCTCTGGTCGCCCCATCCCAAGTCCTCTGACATCACCCTCAGCCCCCTGTGCTCTGGGCTCTGAGTCTCCTCTCCCTGGTGAGTCTTGAGGCCCCTGTCACTGCGTGCTCAGGCCCCGGCCCTCTGTGGGACCCACCGTTCTGAGCCTGGCTCCCCCATCGACAGACCCAGTGTTCCCCGCTCCTTCTCACCCCGCCTCCCCTCCTGGGCTGTTGGCCCAGGCCTGGCAGTTAATGCCTTGCAGGCTGTGGCCCCCTCACACTGGACCCTCTGACTGTCCCTTCATCAGGCCAGTGACCCTCCCCAGTTTCTTGATCCATCGAGACCACATGGTTCCCCCGAGGGGAGCTGTCCTCACGGGCTGTGTTCACGCCCCATCCCAGTTGTGCTGCCCTAACAGGCTCGATAGTGGGCCGGGCGGCCCGGTACCTGGCCAGGCGCAGGTGAGAATGACCTGAGGGCAGTGACATCCCTGCGTGTCTCAGATCTGCCAAGGGGAGGGTCCCGTGTGTCCCTGGGCCCGGAGACTGCCTCCTAGGGGATTGTCTGCCTGCTCCCGGAGCCCTGAGCTCCCCTGCCTGGAGACCCCCATGTCCCCACGCTTACTTCCTGCCGATAGCCCTCTTGCTTCCGCCAGACCCTCTGCCCTTCACCTTTGCCTTGACCTCTATTTATGGTGCTTCTAGGTGTGGCTCTCTGAGAGCCATTTCTGGGGCCCCGGCTGGCTCTCTTCGCCTGCCTGCTCCCCTGCACCCCCACCTGACCCTATCCCCTGAGGCTCGGGGCATCTGCCCCTAACTGCAGCCTAGGCACCAGAGAGCGCAGCCGAGAGAGCTGGGGAGGGCGGGAGTGGGAGGAAGGTGTCAGAGGCCGCAGGCAGGCAGGCAGGCAGGCTGGCGGGTGGGGGGTGGGCAGGAAGCAGGGAAGATGCTTAGGCTGAGAGTGTGGGGGTGGGTGGGGCTAGGAGCGTGGAGAGAGAATGCTGAGGTGGATGCCAGCCCTGTTGAATCCACAGCTGGGGGAGGGAAGCTGGGTGCAGAGGCTGGGGGACCTGTGCCTGTGTGAGGGGACCCTCCTGCGCCCCTACCCAGAGCCGGCCCTGGGGTCCCTCCTCGCCTCCCCACTCATCAGCGGCCTTGTTCCTCCAGCGCTCGGTGCAGTTTGGAGGGTAATTAGCCCGTCAGCTGGGACCACATTTTCTGAGCAGATGCCAGGGAGAAGTTAGTTGTTCCGGACTCGGAGCTGCAAATACGTAGCAGCTTTTTAAAATTATTTTCTTTCTTTTAATTTATAATGTCTCTGCTTTCTCCTCTTCTGCCAGGCCACCTTCCTTCCAGCTGGTGGTTAGAAGGGAAGACTTCAAGGCCGGCCTTCAGCGGCTATGGCCACGAGTCCCTGGGTTTGGGTCCCTCCTCCCCTACAGCCCTGACCACGGAGAGCCGGAGGCCAGGGCGGGCTCAGCATTAATTTTCAATTTCCTCCATCATTTCCTGAGGGAATAAGTCGTGACAGCTGTGAAGGTCAAACGAGGAGTTTTTGCAACTTGTCCAAGGTCACGGTGTGTCCCTGAGCCCTCATCCAGATGCTTTTCAGCGCTTGTGGGTGAGAGCTAGCCCCCAGGATTCCAGCAAGGGAGATCCAGGCCCATCCTCCAAGGCCTCCTCACATACAGAGGAACAGCGAGCTAGGAAACAGGGTTATTTCCAGCCACTGAGTGTTGGGTGACTTGATTAGCAATAACAGCAAACCTACCATAGAGCCCACGTGGGGAGAAGGCAGTGGTGTGGGTGCATGTAGGCCGGCTGGGGAAGGGCGTCCAGCAGAGAGTCAGATGCCCATTTGTGGCCCTGGGGATGGACCATGGAGTCTGAATGCAGAGGGGTCTCAACAGCCAAGAGTGTGGCATTGGGCAACTGCCCTGACACCAGGCTGTCCCCACCCGTGTGAGGACAGGGCGTCAGAAACGGGCAGGAGTCCCACGCTGGCCCAGAGTGCGATGCTATGCATAAACTGGTGGCAGCTGTCACCTGACCCTTCTTCTGAGCCGGATGCCCTCTGCGGGACAGTCCTGGTGCTCTGTGGAGAGGTCCTGGTGCTCACCAGATGGCTGGCGGGTGCCCTGCACGGAGCCACCCTGCTGGGCCTTGGACTTGTTCGTCCTGTTCTTGATTGACCACCATGGCAGGAAAGGATGACTGTCACCTGGACATCAAGAGCGAAGTTTCTGAGTCGGATGCTTTGAGCCCAAAAGGCAGTTTCTACCAATGGGAAGCGTGCATCCTGTCTGCAGCTGGCCTGTTCCCACATTCCAGCGGCCCCTCCGACCCCTCTTGCGTGGCTTTTACTTTCCTTCCGGGGCTGTGGGCAACCCCGCCATGGAGCCGCCCTGGCTGCCGGAGCCCCCGCTGCCGAGAACATGAGACTCCCTCCGTGTTCATTCCCAGCAGTGGGAGGTCTGACATCTTATTAGAACAGAGCAAATGGCGCTGGTGGACAGAAGCTCAAGGTGTCGCAGGGAGCTGTGCTTGGCCCGCAGGGGCCCTGGGCCTGGCCGGAAGGGAGGCGGTCACTGCGGTCACATGGAGGCGTCCCCCGGAGGCGGGGGTGTCGTGAAGGTGAGCTGGGAGTGACGTGTTCGAGGGGTGTTTCAGGACGCCCACCTCGCCAGTGGGCGGAGAGCAGGGATACTGTGGAGGGGAGGCCCCGTCCTGTTCTCCCCACGGCCCTCCCACTGGACACGGAGGCCTGCTCTGCTCAGCAGCCGGCGCAGGACGAGAGGCTGCCCTGACCAGGGACACGTCCCGCGTCCCTGCCACCATCCTGCCAGTGTGTGTCCTCCTGGCCTCTCCACCAGCCTGAGCTGGGATGCTGCATCTCATGCCCGCACCTCGGCAGGGCCAGGGCAGCGGCCAGGAGGGCAGTAGCCACTCACTCCTGCCTTTACAGGCCCCGGAGCCAGAGACAGCAGTGGGCAGGGGGGGACAGCTGGCTTGCTGGGAGGGCAGTGAGAGAGGGGTCCTTGAGCCGTCCTCTGAGACTGAGTCCCTGATCCCGGCCTTCCTGCCTTCCTTCTCCTGTTGGGCTCCTCGCAGCACGCCGCATGTCAACAGGCAGTGAGCAAGGCGAGGTTGGGCACCTCCGGTGACCGGTCTGGGCCTGAGCCCGGGGTGAGGTGGGGTAGAATGAGGGGCAGGCTGAGGGGCTGAGTGTCCGGTAGTGGCCCAGGTTGCAGGTTTCAGGCCCGCTGTTGGCTGGTTTCTGGCGTCTGACTCTTTCTTCATTCAACCCGACAAGTATCAGTGGACCACGTACTATGTGCCAGGTGACGGTTGCCTGGCACGTGTGTGTGACAAAAGGGCGAGAAGAAGCTGGGGCTGTGCATGAGTGTGAACGTGTTCTTTGCCAGGGAAGGTGGTCTCCCTTGTCCCCATCAAGGGGGCAGGGCCTGGAAGGGTCTGTCCCTCCCCTTGGTGGGGCCTGGGTGCTTAGCTGGCCACAGCCCCTTGGCCGTTGCAGGAGCTCCTTGCTGTTGTTTTTGCAGACTGGGGTGTGGGGTACAGCCTGGTTTCAGCCATGCCGGACAGGTGGACAGGGTTTCTGAGATAGGACTTGAATCCCCCCTGCGCCCCACATCGAGACAGAACAAAGCAGCCCGCACAGGAAATGAATACCCATGTCCCCTCCTGTCCCAGCAGGTGCAACGGGCAGAGGTGCCAGGGCACTGCTGCTTGCTGACTAGTGACCCTCACCCGTGCTGCAGAGGACACTCGCAGGAGTGCTCCCAGCTGCCGCTTCCCGCCACAGCCGTGGCACCATGGCTGGCGTGGCCATCCCACTGTCTCTTCCACATGTCCCCCCTGTGGACAGGGCCAGGGCTACCGTGGCCGCCGGCTTGGCTGTCTGTCTTTCCTGGCCGGGCCGCCTCTTGGTGCCTCAGTTTCCCCTCTGTCTCCTGGTTTCCGAGAGGCTGGGATGGGCCTGACCGGGCGCATCTCTGCAGCACTGCCCGCCCCGCACCGCCCCGCACCGCCCCGCACCGCCCCGCACCGCCCCACACCGCCCCACACTCCACTCCATCAGGAAAGCAGGGCTCTGCAGTGAGAAAAACAGAAGCTTAGATATTAATTTAATTTAGTTCAGGTTCTAATTGTCTGGAGAAACTTCTTACACACTAACATTAATTTCTTTCCACTTAGGGCCAGTTACGCTAATTCAAATCCGCTTGAAGTGTTTAAAACACCGATACCGTGAATCAGATAATAAAACCCACGGAGGGACCCAGGGGAGGCGAGAGCAGGGGCCACATCTGCTCTGGGAGAAGGCTCCTCCCTCGCTGCCTCTAGTGGGGGGGGGGAGGGTGCGGGGGAGGGTGCGTGGCCCAGGAAGAGGAGCACACCCCCTCCCTCTGGCCTTGACCTTGGCTGCGGGAAGGTCACCGTCATACCTCTCTCCTCCCTCGTAGCTGTCATTACTGTGCCTCAGGGCCACTCCTGAGGTGGCTGCTCTTCCTCCCCAAGTACCACAACCCACAGCCCCTGGTCCTACCCCATCACCGGCGGCCCCTGGGGTCAGACAGCCCCGCGGGACCCTGTGTCATCAGCTTGTGATGGAGGCTCAGTTCCTGCCTGTCGCAGGGGACTTCCCTGGCGTGGGGAGGTCAGTGTTGGACATCCTCGCAGGGACCAGAGGCTGTGACCTGCTGCTCCCTCCCTGCCATCTGTGTCACTGTCCCCACCAGAGTCCCCTGGGTCCCTCCTAGAGGAACTGTCACAGCTCCCCCTCTGGCCTTGGCTTCTATTCCCTGTTCATCTGGTCACCCCTTCTGGGTGGGCTCCAGTGTCCCAACCTCCTCTGTGCTGGACCTGGAACCACTGTGCTTATGGTCCCTGTACCATGTAGACCCCGAGGCACTGGAGTCAGAGTGGCCACATCAGACCTTTGCAGGACCCAAGGGCAGAGTGCTGCAGCCTGAGTGACAATCAGGGAGGGCGAGGACAGTGGCCTTGCCCTCCCCCCATTCCCTGTGCCCCGTGCAGGCGACACGTCCCATTCAGTCTCGTGGCATGGATGAATGGATGGATGGATGGATGAATGAAAGTAATGAATGAGTTAAGGGTACGGACTGACCACTCTGTTCCATCCAGAGGAAACGTCAGGATCAGGGGACAGGTGATGACAGAGGGGGCCTTGTGAAGAGACCCTGGCCCTGCAGCCAGGCAGACCGGGGCTCCGATCACATCCAGGTCGACCGCTGACCTAAGGCAAGTGTCTGTGACCTCTAGGAGCCGGGCTCGGCCCTGTGCGGCTGATGTAGGTCACGAGCCCCCTCTCCCTGGGAGAGTTTGGCGGGGGCAGTGAGTGCCAGGAGGTGGGGCTGTGGGTGTGGTGGGGGTCAGCTAAGCCTTTGCACAGCCCGGGGTCCATCTGGAGGCACATCCCCGACGCTGCTGGAGACAGCAGGCTGGCCGGCAGATAAGTTCCACTGGAGATACCTGCTGGGGTCTTGTCCTTGCTGGGCCCCTTGTGAGCTGTGTGGGTCTGGGCAAGTCACTCACATCTCTGTGCCTCAGTGGCCTCCTTTGTCAAGATGGGGTGGTGGATGGGCCACAGAGCCCTAACACTGAGTCCCACCCACGGGCAGGAGGTGCCCTCCCTTGGACCTTGCTCCCAGGCTGGGCAGCTCTTGCTCAGCCTTGGGTGGGCTGAATGCTCAGTGTGGGGCCGGCTGGACTGTTGCCCCTATGTGCCAGGGGGGATGACTCAGCAGGTGTCCACAGCACATCTTAGGATCCCCGCGGCCAGCACCATGGCAGCAACTCATGTCCCCATTGCCCTTACCCACCCTAACTCCTATGCACCCCACTGCTATTCCCTGGACTGCTCTGGGGAATCCTGGGCTGGGAGACCTCCTAGTCTTAGTATCCCATTGCACGGATGGACAGACTGAAGTCCAGAGAGAGGTCGTGGGGGAGACAGCCCACATGGACATACCAGACCAGGAAGTAGGTATGGGGGAGCGGGTGATCACAGACCCTGGCTGTGTGTGGGGGGCAGAGCCCAGATTACTTACTTTTACCCACAACCAAGACTGTGTAGGGCAAGCAGGGGAAGTCGGGGGCTTGCATCGCCTCCCTGGAATTTGGAAAGCGCAGACCTCTGGGCCAGGCTTGCAGTGGCATACAAGAGGCGCTGAGGAGGGACACAGGGGGACGATAAGAGCGTCACCACTTTGAGGAATGATTCTGCTTCGTCTTATTTTCTCCTCTCTCCCAACCCCGCTTCCTCAAGTTCATCACAGGCAGTGTTTGAGGGCCTTTCCGTTATCGTTGTGTGTTACTCTCTAGTCGAGTCAGAGCCAGGATTGTAGAGGTGTGTGCTCAGCATATGTTCTTGAATGGATGGACTTGAGAGAGAATGGGGGGTGTGGGCAGGTGGATGGAAAGACAAATATATGGATGGGTGTGATTAGGTGGCAGGTGGGCGGGCAGACATATGGATGGATGAAAAGATGTGGCTAGATTGATGGGTAGATGGCTGAGAGGATGGCTGGCTGGCAGGCTGGGTGGGTGGACGGACGGACGGACGGATGGATGGATGGATCCTTGGAGAGATAAATGGGTAGATACATGGAAGGATGGGTCAGTGAGTAGGTCTGTGGGAGGATGGATGAGTGGGTGGGTTAATGGAAAGAGGGTAGACGAATGGATACACAGGTGGGTGGATGAGTTGGTGGGAAGCTGGTTAAATAGATAAATGGGTAGGTTTGCGGGATTATGAAAAGTTGGGTGGGTTGATGGACTCACGGTGGATAGACAGATGATTTGTGGGAAGATGGATGGGTAGATGGACTTGCGCTCACTTGTGGATGAATGGGAGTGGATGGGAGGTTGGATGAGGGGTGGAGGGACGCGTGGATGAATGAATAGACCAGTGGTGTGTGGACGGGAAGATGGCCGGATGAGTGAGTGGTGGGTGAGTGGATGGATAACCTATGACCTCTCCAGTGCTGAAATCTTAGGCTTCCTCTTCTACGAGCAAGTTGGTGGGTCAGGTGCATGGCAAAATTCCTGGACCAGCGGGTTGGAGCTCCGGGCTTAATCTTCACCCTGTCACCGTGTGGTCTTGGGCAGGTCACTTACCCTTGGATCTTCAGTTCGCTCTCTGCAAAACGAGTGGGTTGGAGTCACTGTCCTTCAGGTCTCCTTGCTTTGGCAAGGTTCCAGGGGTGTTCTGCCCTCTCTGCCCTTTGCTCCTCCTTCTCTTCTCACCCCCTCCTGGGCAGGAGTCCACCCCCCTCCCCCTCCTGCTTGCCTCAGACTTAGGGGCTTTGGGGGAGGGGGAAGGAGACAGCTCAGCAGGCCTGTGGTGAAGGCCTGGCAGGTGGCCTGCTGTGACACCTTCTGGAGCAGGGCTGTTGATGCCAGCTTCCTGGCCACATTTGGGCAGGTGCCTGGCCCGGTTCTGAGGCTGTCATTTACGTGCTGCAGGAGGCTGTCTATCTTTATGACCTCCTCAGCTGAAGACACAGCCCCCTCCTGGGCCCCAGACAGCCGCCATCTGGCAGAGGCGCTTGGTGGTGGCTCTTCCAATAGCGTTATCCTTGCTTTGGTAAAATTGGAGTGTCATCACTCACCTGGGTGCTCAGCAGGAGGCTGCGCCCACCTGGCCTTTGCCTACCCTCCCCACCACCCGGCCGTCATTCTCAGAACCACGAAACGTTGTCCGAATGGCCCAGTGCCAACAGGACTAGTTAGAAGACGGCAGAGAAGAGCTGACATTTTCTCCGCAATGATCACAGAACAGTTAAAACCACAGCGCTCACCATGGCTGAGAGGCTCGTTACGTGGCCCAGGCTGGTGCACTGAGCGTCGGGACAGACCGGGGTCCTCAGTGGTGATAGCCCTGTCAGCTGGGGCTCCTGCCCAGCTCTGCTTTCTGCAGGTTGGGTGACCTCGTGCCTCAGTCTCCTCCTGAGTACATCATGAAGAATATGACCTACCTTCCAAGGTGGGTGTGAGGAGAGGAAGAAGGGTGGTTTGCGAGGGGTCGGTGTGGCACCTGCCAAGGTCTTGTCTAGGGTGAGACTTTGTCCCTTCCTTCTGGTTGGTATGGAGGCTGCTGAGTGGGGCACTCATACCGGGTCCTATGGCCCTGGCTTTTTTGGCTGGGCTGCTGAACCACCTCCCAGGCCTCCCCAAGACCCAGGGCAGAGGGTGGAGCATCAGAGGCCCGGAGATCAGCCTGTGTGATGGAAAGGTTTGGGGACCAGGAGACAAGAGGTCAGTCCAGCTGAGTCCCGGGGACCAGGTCAGGTCGGCTCTGGGCTTGAAGCTCCCATCTGATAGATGTGTGTGGGAGCATTTGCGTTAAGGACGTCCATTGGGTCCCTTTCAGCCCCTGTGCTCCTGTACCCAGAGGGTCAGGAGGAGGTGAGCAGCACGTCACCTCCTTGGTGGCAGGGCCCATGCTTTTGCCATGCAGGCTCGGTGTGGTGACAACCCCAGAGTGGCACCCTCTGGGGCGTGTGAGGGGTGGTCCTGACAGCCCCCTGGGGTGACAACCCCGGAGAGGCGCCCTCTGCGGGTGTGCGATGGGTGGTCTCAACAACCCCCTGCAGTGACAACCCCGGAGTGGCGCCCTCTGAGGGTGTGCGATGGGAGGTCCCGACAACCCCCGGCAAGCGGACACCCCAAGTCACGTTGCAGATAGGACGAGGTTCTGCAGGGCGCGGGCACGGCCGAGGCCACGCGGGAAGTGAGGGATCCTGGCTGCCAGCTCCGGTCCACGAACCAGGGAGCTGGGGTCTGCTGTCGGTGCAGGAGAGGTGGCTCTGAAGTTGTGAGGTTGGCTCGGAAGTGGCAGGAGCTTATGGGGGTGTCGCCCTCCGCCCTCATCCCGGGTGACGCCTTGGCATGTCTCCTCTGGAGACCAACGGGGCCTGCCGTTCCCCTCCCCTCCCCCCGTGCTGGACCCCATCCTGGCTCTGCCCTGGCCACCAAAAACTCACTTTCCCTCGGGGACTTCACATCCTTGTCTAGGGTAAGGGGACCCTGCGGGACACGAGGGTGTGGACCCTTGACTGTTGTCAGGGTGAGTAGTCTGTTTCCTGAGAGGCAGGGGCAGTCAGATGTGCAGATTTAGAGGTTTGTGGGGAGTGGAGAGGACATATGGGGGTATTCTGGGGGGAGCCAGGGGTTGCTGAGGGGCCCGGCTGCTGTCCTCTCCTGCTCCTTAGAAAATTAGCCCGCCAGCCCATGCTTTGGGGATGGACTTTGTTTATAATATTTTTTCCCAGGAAAAATGTGATGAACAGCTCAGGGAGGGAGTAGCATTGCCCACATGGTGGGTCAGCATGGTGTAGGTCGTAGAACCCAGGTGGGCTGCCTGGAGGAGGAAATGATGACAGAAAGCAGAACATGGGGGGACGAGGTGGAAGGAGGTGAGGGGCCTCAGCAGACAGGAGAGTGTCTGGCTCAGGGTTTCTCCCAGGAAGGCTGCCGAGGCCCAGGGAGAAACAGACCTTGCCTGAGAGGGTCCCCCTCCCCTAGCCCCAGGTCTGTCCTTGCTGAGACACAGGAGGCACCCGGGTGCTTGGGGTCAGTGAGCAGAGTCCTGAGGCAGTGGCTGCTCTTAGCTTGCTCTCAGGGTCCTAGGGGGACTGTATGGCCTCTCTGGGCTTTGAGGGCTGACCTGAAGATCTAGGGTCTGCGGAGGGAATGGCTGCCCCCCGCCCCCTCCAAGTTGTGAGCCTGGCTGTCCGAGCAGGCTCCAGGACTGTCCTTGTGCTGGGTGGCCTGGCTCCCAGCCAGCCTCTGGGTGGCAGTGGTGGCCCAGCTACATCCCTGTGGCCTGGCTGCGCCCAGGCTTCCTTCCCCACAGGCCCCATGGGCTCAGCCCCTGGACACCGCCTTTTGTCCTAACCTGGTTGGAGTTGGGTTTGTGTCCCTTGCAGCCAGAAACATCCTGACTTCCGGCCGGTGGGTGGAGGGAGGTTAGCCCCTGGAGGGGTTCACTGGGAAAATGCTCTTGTTTAGGGAATGTGGGGCTAATGCGAGCACACGGACCAGGCAATCTTGCACTTGAGCGGCTCCCAAGGGGTCTCATGGAACCCTAAGGAAGGGGTCTAGGAGGCTACCCAGCACACAGCCTCACCGGACAGGACACCCAACCAAAGGCTGCAGCATGTGCTAGCCAAACACCCACCGCCGGTCAGGGAGGTGGCTGGACCCCTCTGGTCCCTGTGAGTCCTATCCCTCTGCGGGCTCGTGTCTTGCCCAGATGCTCACCGCAGCTCCGTGGTGGGGCGGGCTGGATAGGGAGTGTCCTCTACTATTTCCTGCCTCATACAAACCACTAGAACTGCTGGCTTGAAGTGACAATTGTTTAGCATCTCTCACCACTAAACCCACTATTGTCACCTGGGTTTTTTCTGCTCTGTATGGGGTCAGCAGGGGTCACTAATGGCGCTTTAGCCAACAGGAGCTCAGTGTGGGCTGCCATCCGCAGGTGGCCTGACTCGGACGGTGAGGCCCCCTGGTGGTGATCCTGGGGCCTAGGTGACTCTCCACATGGCCATCCTCCCTCCAGCTGGCCAGTGCCTCTCATGGTGCTGATGTCCCTCCACGTGGCTTCCGCCAGGCAATGGACAGTGGAACTGCTCTGCTGGCCACTGAGAGAGTGCAAGTGGACGCCGCCAGCCCCACACAGCCTGGGCCCTGGACCTCACATACGGTCACAGTTTGAGGAGGGGATGGAGAGCCACAGAATCTAAAGCAGGAGCGCTAGGAAGAGTGGTCTGGGAGTGCTGCCTGGAGGAGGAGACCAGGACACTGTGAGTTCAAAGAGAATAAAGAGCCAGAGCTACCCAGTGAAGAGTGTAGGGAAAAGCATTCTGGGCAAGGGAACATTGCGTGGGGAGGCTGTGAGGTGGACTCCGGGGACAGAGACGGAGAGGAAGGGAGCTGTCACTGGTCACATGTGACAGGGTTTTCAGAAGGGAGCAGCTCTATACCGGAGCCTGTTTGCACATGGAGTTGTGGTTAAATCAAGTAACCTATTTCCCTCGTCTGGACCTCCACGTGAGGCTGGCCAAGCTTGTCCACTCCTCTGTGGGGGGAACACTTAGATCACAGGATGGGGGTGGCACCGTCAGGGCCCAGGGCCAGCGTTCCCTGTGGACCACAGCAGGGGTGAAACTGGATGAGCAGCAGCCAAATGGACCCTGCCTCTACTGGACTCTCTCCTGGGCTTCTGTGGCAAGAACATGTCACTGTGGGAAGTGACTCAGTCCACGGGCCTCGGGCTGGGAGGGACGGTGAGGGTAGAGCCAGCCCACATTGAGGGACCTGCTCAGAGGTCGAGCAGGCAGAAGCACACATCTGGGAGAGGGCAGCCCTGGCCACACCGCCTGGACACTCAGCAAGACGTCATTGTCCATGCTGCTAAGAGGCCCCGACACAACTGGGGGTGTATTAGAACCTGTGACACGGCACCGGTGTCACTCTGGGTGGGCTGGGCCACCCTCAGCAGACTGGCCTCTTTCTAGAATGTGGTTCGACCGCTGCCACCAGACTGGGGCCCCCCGAAGGCGGGGCCCTGCCTCCACACTGAAGTTTTAGTTTTGGCTACTTGGGGACTGGGGCTCTGTCATCTCTATCAAACCCAGAGATGAGATGCTGTTTCTAGAACAAGTACCCCTCCCCTCCCCGCCTCTTATTTCTTAAAAAAATTTCATTTTCCACGAACAAATCTGCCTCCTGCTGCCGGTCTCTTGGTTCAATTAGAGCAGCCACTTCTAAGCTTGAAAATACCCAAGTTGAGGGAAGAAGACTCCCCCCCCCCCCAAACAACAACAACAACAACAAAAAAACCCACAAAAAAGCAAAAAGAAGAAGAAAGGAGAAAGGGATGAAAACTCCATCCCACAGTCGTCCCGACAGAAGATCTCCTTATCTCCTGGCCACAGTGTGTGGGTCTGTGTGTGCCGAATAACCCGGCAGATCTTGTCCTTTGCAGAGGAACATGACAGCTTCTCAGGGACTTTTCTTCCGCATGGCCTCCCCCTTCTCTCCCAGGCGCCGGCTCCTGGAGGGAGTGATGTCCCTGGCGAGGCTGGAGCCAGCATCGGGGAGGATAGAGGAGCCCACTTGGGTGGCGGCAGCTGGCCAGGCACGGAGCGTGGGCAGCCCAGGTAGGTCTCCCAGAAGCTCTGAGGGTTGAGCCTGACCTTTACAGATAGGGAAACTGAGGTCCAGAGGGATGGTGGGTGTGAGAAGGACAGGGAGTCCGGGGTAGAGCCTTCACTTCTTTCTGAACTCAGTTTCCCCACTCGCACGATGATGAGTGGGCAGGTTAGGTGACTCCCCCAGGTTCAGAGAGGCCCTCCCCCCTTGCGCACACAGAGCGGGGAAAACCAGGTGCCAGGTTCAGCCTCTCACAGAAGTGCTTGTGCAGGGAGCAGCTTCTGACAGAGCAGGCGGGGGGCTCCCCTGGCCGCCCGTCACCACGGCAAGCTCCAGCCTCGGCAGGTTGCTGAATCTCCCCCCTCTCTGGTAAAGTGGGGACGATGTTTCCCATGGAAGACCGTCACGTGGCTTTGCTGGGTCAGCAGGCTGGGTGTCCAGGGCAGGCGGTCTGAGTCCGAGTGCCATTTCTCGCTCTGCTCCAGCTCGTAGAGTGCAATCAAACATAAAACCCCTGATTAATAACATTACACATATAGGCACATTAAATAAAAACAAGAATGTTGAAATAAAAAAAATACATAAAAAATTCCGAGACGTCTAGTTGCTTCTGCTCTGGGAGAGGCTTTGCTTGCTGCAGGGCAGGACGTGAAGGGTCCTCTAGTCTCCGTTCCCCCACGGGGCCGCCATATGAGCTGGACGACTGGACTTGGAGTGAAGTGTGTGGACTGGAGAGGGCGGGAGGGGCCGGCGGGAGCGAGCCCCAGTTGGGAGAGGGATGTGCAGGGTTTAGTGTGAGGATGGGATCAAGGAAGGGGGCCCTGTCCACGGCTGGAGCACCTGAGCTGCCGAGGGAGGCTGGGCGCAGCTGGGGACGGTGGGTCAGGGGCAGGCGAGGGGCCCTGAAGTTGACCCATGTGTGGAAGGGGTCGGGAAGGACAGGAAGGAAATGCCTGCATCAGCACCAAGGACAGCAGCAGCCTGACTGCCACACCTCAAGCACCCCTTCCTTGTTGACTGCAGCAATGGTCGCTGTCAATCCAACCAAAGGTGACTTCCTGATGTCGCGCCTGACACAGCCCTGTGCCCAGGCCCCTCTCGGGCTAGTGGACCGGTGGACAAGTGGACACAGGATCCCATGAGAGGCGGTCAGAGGGACTGTGTCCAGGAAGTGGAGCTCAATCATCAGGATGAGCTCCCAGCAGCTGGGTGTCCCCTCCTGGTTCTCCTTTTTCACAGCCGCTGGCCGACACCCCCCAGGTGGGCTTGAGATGAGATTCTTGCTCTGGGTGGGCGATGGGGCTGATGCCCACCAGAGTCCCTTCAAGCCAATGTGATCTGTGGGTGGGGATCATGAAATAGGAAGATGAGTAATCTGGGGCCAGCCCACCTGATGGGGCTGGCAGTGGACAGGGACCCTCGGCCCAGCTGGAGGGCTTCCTGGAGGTGGTGGTGTCAGACCCAAACCTGGAAGGGAAAGGGGATCTGGGCAGGTGAAGAAAGTGCCGGGATAGTACGTGTACGTGAGAAAACTTTACTGACCACAGTCATCTGCTTCCTGATCAGGAAGAGAACCAGGTATGGGAGGAGAGGATATGGAGGGAGGGTATTATGGGCTGCGTGCTGTATCCTCCCTCCAGCTCAAATTTAAGTGTGGAGGTAAGGCCTCTGAAAGGTGCTGAGATCATGAAGATGGAGCCCTTCTGAGTGGGACTAGTGCCCTTACGGAGGAGACCCCAGAGAGCTTCCTCACCCCTTCTGCCACAGCAAGGACACAGCAAACACCCCCTGTTTATGAACCAGGAAGGGGTTCTCACCAAATGTGCAGACAAACTGATCTTGGACTTCCAGCCCCCAAAACTGTGAGAGAAAGTGTTTGTGGTTTAAGTCCCCGTCTGGGGTGGCTTTGTTGCAGCAGCTCGAGCTTACTGAGACAGTGAGACACAAACCTGAGTTTTTCCAGGAACGCTAATGCACGTCACCACTTCATGGCTGGAGGGAGACCCCAGGCTCTCGGGTTTCCTCTGAGCTAAGAGAACTTTAAATTATGTCTGCCCCCCCCCCAAAAAAATTACATCTGCCCCCACGGGGCTGGGAGCGAGGGGGTGGGGGGACTGAGATGCTGAGATACTTTGACCCTGAGAACAAGACCCCTGGGGTGGGAGGGCTGGCACCTTTCCAGTGGCGTCTGGCGGAGAGAACTGTGGGACAGGGTGGATGTCAACTCCGTGTTCCACTCCCTGACTTACGCAAGTCCTGTGCCTCTCGAGCCATGGACCTTGACGGTGTAACAAAGGTCAGGCCACATATGTTCCTGGGGCAGAAAGGCGGCTGAGTTGGTGGGTCCCTGATCCAGGGCATGCCACCCCCCACCCTGGTTCCACCTGCAGCAACAGCTCTGATGCTCTGTTCCTGAGGGTGGCACTTTGGCAGGGTGCGGGCTCTCTTGCCTCCCTGCCTGGGCTCATCTGAGCTTGTCCTGCGCAGATGAGAGCTGGGGGCTGGGGCTTCGTGTGCACAGAATGTGGGGGCCGTGGTTTTCCACATCATTTCTTGCTGGTATGAAAAAAAAATGCTTTCTTCCGCTTATTTTGTTTCTTCTCTTTTCATACTGAAAATCATCAGTGCAGCAAATTGGGGCGCCTTTGTTTGGGGGCCATGAAAGCAAGATTATGTACTTGAGATGATTCGTGGGAATTGAAAATCAAGTGAACCAGCCATGAGTGACAGCCGCTCTGGAAGCCACAGACTCTGGCAGTGTGTGGCGAGCGTGTCTGATTCCCGCAGGGGGTGGCATGGGGAGGAGGAACAGGACCCCAGTTCTGGCTGCCTCCTTGCCTGGCTGGGCTGCTCTGTCTCTCCCCCCCCCCCCTCCAGACTAAAGACATCAATGTGTGCTTCTCACCGTCCCACACTGGGAGCTGGACACTCAGGTCCTCCGAGGTGCCAGGGGACTGGTGCGTGCTTCCTGCTTGGCGTACCCAGCCCAGGGAAGTCCAAGAAGGTCGATGGGAAGGATGGACAAATCTCACCCACAGTCCTTCGTGGGCCATGTGTGGGAGGTCTGGGACTGCAGGAAGGCACCCTGGCCGTCTCCTCCTTGGGCAGAGGGCACCCTTGGCACATGCGTCTACTCTAAGCTCGTGGGGTTAGCCCAGTGCCACAGGGTGAGGGCCCAGAACAGCCGCAGCACAAACTCAAGCCCCACTGTCTCTCTTGGCCCATTTGGGCTCCCTGGCCCACTTCTCTGCTCCTGGTTCCTCCAGAGTTAGCCTCAGCGTTCTGGAGTTTTCCTAACGCTGCCATTTGTTGAGTGCTGGCTCTGACTCAAGTCCAGAGCATCTCCCATCTGCTCACCCTCCCAGACACCTTCTGAGTGGGCATCGTTGCCTCTGCTCTAGAACTGAGTGGCGGGTGTCCCCAAGCTCACCGCGAATCCCACTGCCTGGGAATCGGTCCTGCACTTTCCCTCGGACTCGGAAGTCCTGCCACGTCCCCCTTGAATGCCTCCCGGCTGATTCCTCTTCTAAAAGTGGTGATTACTGATGATAAACAGGATCAGAATAACTCTAATCATCATAGAAAATTCCCCACCCAGGTAAAACTAGAGAGAGCGGGTCACAAACTCCACCCGGCAGTCACCACGGTGGGCACATCCTCTGTCCGTCACGGGGGCCAGGCCCACCACCCGCCTCACGTGCCGCATGACCGTTTTGAGGCAAATCTCACCCTTTGTCTCACTTTCCCTCAGCTTATCTCCCTATTACAATATGTGCCTGTAAAACCTAAGATTAAAAACAACAACAACACATAACCACGCAGTTATTACCACCCTTAAAATAGCAACTTAATAACTGCTTCATATTAAATATATCCAACGGTGCTCACATTCGCACATTGTCTGATTTTTTTTAAAGTTCTCAGATGCAAATAGGGTGTAATCAGAGTGCCGTCTGACATGCGGTCTTCTCTGCGCATTGAGTTCCTCTCTCCTCTCGTCTCCCTTATGATCTTGCTGTCGAAGACACTGGGTGTCCGACTGGATGTCAGGATCCTGGATTTTGTTGATTGAATTCTGTCGGTGTGGTTTCTTGTCCGGAGGTGGGGCCCGAAGCTGGTCTGGTCCCGGTCCCTGTTTGGTGACATTTTGGGTCTGGTCTCCTTTGTGATGCTGGCAGCTGAGATGATCTAGACCTGGGAGCTCAGTGGAGGTGGCAGGACGGTGGCTTCATTTTTCTCCACAAAGATAAGTTTTACGGAAAGTAAAGCGTGAAAGCTCGCCTCTCCCTCCTCCCTGGGCTATGTCCCCGAGGCGCCCCCCCCCCCCCCCCCCCCGTGCAGCTTTTCCGGATCTCTCTCTCTCACTGTACGCAGGCATGATGCCCCGTAGACAGCTCGCTCTCTTCTTTTCTTGACAAAACAAATTGGATCACATTCGATGCATTGATCTGCAGTGTGCTATGTTCACTTACAGTTACAAATTATGCACATTTCCATGTCACCCCGCAGAGAGCAACTCATTTCTTATCCATAAACATTTCCCAGCACATCCGTGAAAGATGAGGCTTTTAAAACACCCGACGCCCTTCTCCCGCTCCTTCACAGTATCCGACGTGTCATCAGGGTGCAGATGCCCCTGATTAAATCACAGTGGTTTTTTTTTTTAAATTATTTTTATTAAAAATTATTTTCCAAAGAAGAAAATGCAATAGATAGGTCTCCCAGATCTCTGAGTTAATATATACCCCCTCTATGGCACGTTCTCTCTCTCTCTCTCTCTCTCTCTTTCTCTGAAATTTATTTGTTGAGGGAACTATATCTTCTTTCTGTTCTTTGGAGCCCGGACCTTCCTGACGTCTCTGGGTGTCACCGCTCTTATTTCCGTGGCCTGGAAACGGGCAGGTTCGCGTCAGGAGATTCTCGGATCTCTCAGGACCACGTAATGGCTGCCTGTCCCCGTCCTCTGTGGTGCTCGTCGCCGTGGGTCATTATTCCTGCACCACCAGCTCATTAGGGAATCGCAGGATGGTGCTGATAAAATCCTGTCAGTCCTCCCATGTTCCTTGGCCAGCGACGTCCCCCGCAGAAACGTCTACACAACTGTTGGCAACTGGGACGCACAGCCGGAGAGGACGCACTGTCAGGAGACAGGCTTGGTTCTCTCCCTTTATTTACTAGTTTTCAAAATAATGAGCTGGTTTTCCTGCTTCCTCCTGATTCCCCTCTCCCCACCCAGCATCATTGGGGACTCAGAGATGTGGACATATTTGGTTTGAACTCGCTGAGACTTAGATTTCACGTCTTTGGCTTGTGGAAACCTCTTCTACCTGATCCCGCGTTCTTCTGCATGACCCTTGGAGTGCCGGGCCACGTCCTTGCCCTTTGGTGTTCTGTGCTCCTGGAGACCCGCCCAGCCCTGAAACTACTGGCCATTTCTCCAAGGAATCCGGGTCCTGTCAGCAGGACACTGTTGCTCCTGTCCTGGGTCAGTCTTTGTTTCGGAGCCTTTTCTCAGACAGCCTACGGAATTTCTTTTTTTAAAGGATAAAAATAAAAAGTTAAGTTTAGGCATACAGGATTTTGTTTAATGACTTTGTATCTCTTTTCTCTCACACTGACAGACTTTGTTCCTAATGGCATTGCAATAATTGCCTATTTGTTTTATCTTTATATAAATATAGTTTCAAAGTAACAATGCCAATATTATTAGCAACATTCTGATTACCGAGAATCATTAGGGATTTTTCTTTTTGTGACTCTTGTATGCCCTTTGGGGGCAACCCTCTGAGATAGACTGTAAAAATCCCCGTTTTAAACTCACTTCAAACGATCCCTTCCTGGGTCGTAATGCTAAGAATTGGCTATGGTGCTAGATACATTGGTTCTGTTCTGCTTTTAAGTTTTAGTGATTGGGTTTTTTTTTTTTTTTGAAAATTTAATTCTGTTGTATAATTACTCAGAACGTTGGCCGATGCACCCAGGAAAGTCTTCCTCCAGCCCTGTCCCCTCCTTCCTCTTTCGGTTCCTTTTCTGAGCTCTAGATTCTTATTTCTTCTCAAATATCCGCCCTGAACCTCCATTGTCTCTTAAATACAAGCAAACGACTGTGCATAATTCCTGTCCCTGCTGGTCTGGGTTCTAGGGAAAAGGTAGCGTGTCCCCTGCTCATGCCCTCCACGGGGTTTCTCTGGGACAACATATCCTGATGCTCAGCCGTACCCACCCCCAGCTCCTGGTGGGACTGGAGGCATCACAGGTGGGACCGTGCATTTGTCAGATGGCTCGCTGGAGGTCATTCTGGAGGTACAGGGGAGTCCTGCAGCCTCCCTGGGGAGGCCAGGAAGGTTTCAGAGACAAGGGTGTTTGGGCAGAGGCAGGAAGGATGGACGGGGCGGGGGGCATGCTGGTCTCAGGCACCTGCTGGGCTCCGCAGCGCAGCTGGAAATCTATGCGGGGTGCAGATCCTCAGCAAGTTTCTGGCAAGAGCAGGAAGGTAGAGTAGCTATGGCCGGGGTGCAGGTCTTGAGTGCTACTCAGAACACACGCTCTGTTGCTGACTTTGTCACCCGTGTGGATGAAGGCGGCATGCTTTGCCTTCCCCATGTCAGCGACCCGAGGAGCTGGGATTCAGTGGCAGACGTGGTTGGTGGGAAACCTGGAAATCCACTTTAAGGCTATGCAAGCACCTGGTCTGTGCGGCGTGGAAGGCCCAGTGGAGGTCTGAAGCACTCAGTGGGGGGGAAGAGTCACTTAGGGGACCCTGGCTTCTCAGCTGGCAGACCAGATGAGCCTGGGGGAGCCCTTGGGGATTTGCCTTCCACACCTGCAGTTTCGCTTGCTCATGTGTACAAACACCCCATTCCGTCTGATTACAAACCATGAGAGCAATTAGGTTAGCCCCTCTCCACGCTCCAGGCCGAGCCAGCTGTGTTGGGGGCCAGGGACAGAATAGCAAACAGCCTCTGGCAGAGGCAGCATATCCTTCCCAGCCTGCTTTCGGGGATCTGGGAGCCCCCCCCCTTTGGACTTGGGAGCCTGGGCTCTGGACTGTCCCCAGAGGGGAGGACAGAACCACCCCGGCTGAGAGCCAAGGCCTGGCTCTGATTTGGCATTCAGCTGGGCTCTCACACCGCCCCCAGCCTCCCTTCACGTGGTCACTGGCTTCATGGCTCTGCTGTCTCATCGGCGCTCTGGCGCTCTCTCCCCCCGAATACGTCTCTTTTATCTTGGCCTGCAACCCGCAGGAACCTTTTAAACCCCAACACTCAGTCACTTCTGGCCCTGTCACCCCTCCAGGGGAGTGCAAGTCAGAGGGACCCCACTTGTCACTCCCCTGACCCTCCATGCAGAGCGCAGCCTCAGCCTGCTGGACTTGAAAGGGCCGTGTAAGCTACGCACTTGACCGGGAGAAAGAAGAGAGGCTGCCGGCTGTTTGTTCTGGTAGCCGGGAGTGAGTGCGAGGCCCTTCAGAGCCCGCCGCCTGCCCCACCCCGCCCGCCTGGGGACAGACCGCTCCAGCTCCCTCGTGCACACCCCGTGGTCAGCTTGCTGCCTGGTGCTTTCACGACTGTATTTGTCCAGCGGGAAGACTGTTGCTTTCCCGGAGTTCAAGTCCCCGGAGGTTGGGATGTATCCTTGGGGGGTTGGGGTTGAGATGCTCTGGTCCGGGCGGTGTCCAGCACGCAGCTGCTAAGTCCACGTTCATACATGGCGATGGATTGGAAGGAGGTAGGCACTTCTTCCCGGTTCTGTCTGTTTGCACTCTGCAGTGTGACTTGACTGCTTCTCCCATCAAGAGCTGGGCATGTTCCTCAGGTGACCAACCCTCTCAGTTTGCCTGGGGTCACAGGGATTGGGGACATGGAACGGTCAGTATTAAAATTGGGGAAATCACAAACAAATCCAGGGCAGCCGTTCATTTCATTTGTCCTCCATCCCTTGAGCCGAAGTTGGCCAATAGAGCATGCCGATGTGAGCTGGCAAACTGGCTCCCCCCAGACAGTTCCAACCCCTGGACTGGTAGCATTTGCTTATTTTCTTGGTATGGATACTCCCAATCACGTGAGAGAACTCAACCAAGACCAACAGAACTGCGAGTCAGGGCTGACCTCGGATGTGTGAGTGAGCCCCCCCCGCCCCCCCCCCCCGCCGGGACCAGAAGAGACAGGCTGATCCATGTGCTTGTGACCTTATTGCTAAATCCTATTGTTTTAAACCATTACATTGCTTTAATGGTATCCTTGAAGGCAATTCTTCGTTTCTGGGGAGGTTTGTTACGCAGCCATAGTGGACAGATACACAGCCGTTCGTATTGTTTTCCCTTAGTTGAGCTGTGTGTTGTAGATACATTACACGTGTTGAGTCTAATGGTCATTAAAATACCTTTGAAGAGTTTACATAATGATTCTGTAAGAAAAGGGAGTTCCCACTTACACAGGGAAGCCCAGGCAGAGAGCAACGGGATTCCCTTTGTGTCAGTAATGCAGATGTTCATCTTTGAAGTCATGACCATGGTTCCATGTTTTCTTACAAAGCAACAGCCAGGCACTTTATGAGCCTGCAGAGAGGACACTGCTCGGTTCTGTACTAAGATGTTCACCACAGGACAGCCTGCCCCAGAAGAACGAAGAGCAGCTACCTGCCGGGAGAGGCTGGCACGGCCGCTTCTCGTGCTCTGTGGGACTGTCACGAGGCGCCCTGTCATCACTGGCAGTCTTTTCTTAGCATCACGCAGAACTGTGCCGTCTTAGAATCGACAGCTTCTCCATTCGACAACGTAGAGCGTCATTTCCATATATATTGACCCCTTGACCACCAGCCCTGTGTAGGCAGGGACCTTGCTTTCTGGGCACAGGGCTGAGGAACTGGGGACCTGATGGAGCAGGTACCGGGGGTCCCCGCAGCTGGGACGAGTAGCCACAGCCTTCGTGCCCTTCCTGTGCCGCCGGAGCACATGCATTTTTCACTGGACTCCCCCATCCTAGAGCAACACAGAGCCATGCCTGGTTCAATGCTCGGCCATGTTGAAACTCTTCATTTAGAAGCAAGGGCCCCGTGTTTTCATTCTGCGCTGAGCCCGGTAAGTCATGCAGCTGGTTCCAGTCACCAGGCTTCCTGGGAGGCTGAGAGCAGGATGTGGGGGAGCTCCAGGCTCTGGGTCCAGCCCCGCCTGAGGGGTTGGCACGGGCCTGGCACATGGCGTGTGCCCGGCTTGTAGTGATGGCCTCTCTCTGGCCCAGGACCTCCCTCCTAGCAGAACCAAATGCCTGTCTGAGAAGGCGTTCTTCCTGCCAGCGGTTCAGCGGCAGGCTGACATTTGCGCGATCATCATCTCGCTGCCGCCCGCGGTATTGCCGTGAGCCGCAGCGTGTGTGTGTGTGTGTGTGTGTGTGTGTGTGTGTGTGTGTACTGCACCCGGAGGAGGATGCACTTGAGCACAGAGCCCGGGCCACCTCTCATTTGTCCCACCTGTGGGGACCCCGGGGCATCTCCCTCCCAGGCCATCTCTTCCGAGGAGCAGAGGCGAAGGACTGACCTTGCCTCGTGATGGAAGGTGAGCTGTGCGAACAGACATTCACTTCTCAAGTAGAGCTGACTCTCTAGACCACGGGTGATTAATGGGGGGCTGGAGGGGGAGAGCTATTTCAGGCTCGCACCAGAAAGCACTGTCTTTTCAGAGCGTCTCCTGAACTTTTCACTTTTCACTCCGGTGTGGCTGTGAGGAGCAGGGGCAGGTGAGCCAGGGCCTGGGAAGGGGGGCAGTGGTTGGACAAGCCGAAAGTCACACGGGCCACTGAGCCCCACCTGACACAGCAGACAGAGAGGGCGACATGCCTTCCAGTCGGAAGTGGCTCTGAGGCCCTGTCCCGTGGGTGCGGCATCCCACACTATGGCCAGCGGAAAAAAAGGGGCTGTGCCTGGCTGTCCACGCCTGCCACCCTGCCCAGGACATACATTCTTCAGTAGGCCAGGGGAGAAGATTCATGTTCATAACGGGTCAGGCAGGGCCTATAATCTGGCCTGTGATCCTAGTCAGAGCTCAGCCTGTGGCCAGGATCAGGGCTTAATGTGACTTTCTGGGCAGTGGTGTTGGAGGGTGCGGGGACAGGATGAAGCATCCGTCTCAGGCTGGGGACCACAGTGTGCCCACCCGGGGTCCCTCTGGCCACTGCACTGGACCGCCCCTGGAGTACTGTGCCGGCCTTGGTTTCTGCCCCCGGCAGCTTGGGGAGAATCGGGGATGCTGAGGTTCCTGGGGGTCCACGGAGTAGGTACGGGAGTCTGTAGCCTCCACTCTCCTGCCGCCCCGCCCCCGTCCCACCCCCAGCCGCTAACAGTCTCTGATGGAGCTGGGCAGGCCGGGGAGGGCCGCACGGTGAGTGGGATCCTAAGTGACGATTCTGTCTCGAACTCTGCAGCGTGGCCTCGACCGCAGGCTCTGGACCCTCCTTGGGGGGGTGGGCGTCTAGGGGCTGGGGGAGGCAGAACGGGGAGCAGCAGACAACCTTGCTCTAGCCGGTTCCTTCAAGACAACTTCCCCCGTTCTTTGGATGTGAGCTACGAAGCATATGTTATGTTTCTTTATTAACACTGTTACTCAAAGGAAAATGCAAATATGAGAAGGAACAAGAGAGAAGACAAGTAATGCAGAGGACGGGGGTGTCCCGGGGGGTGGCTCAGAATGTGTCCTTCAGGCTGAACCTGGACGGAACCACAGGGGCCTCCTTTCTGCCTCTGTTTTACCACAGTGCTCAGTGTGTGTCAGGTCCAGAACCAGAGGTTCCGGAACTATAGTAGCAGTGAATGTGTTTGCAGACCTTGCCTGACAAGAGACGTTCTGCCTATTAACTTAATTAGCTCTCACGACCTCTGAGGCAGGGATGCTAATTGTCCTCATTTTACGTATGAGGAAACTAAAGCACAGAGAGGTCGAATTGGTGTCCAGCGTCACACAGCAAGCAAGAGGTAGAGGTGCGTTTTGAAGCCAGCCGACCTGGGTACGTCTTATCTGTGGGCTCCCGTGTGGTGAGCGGCTGACTAGTCCTGGGTCATTTCACAAGCCCCTTTCATGAGTCTGTCCTCCTCATAATTCTATGAGACAAGTGTGAGGATTTCTGTTTTGCAGACAGAGAAACTGAGTTTTGTTGCCCTTGAGACTTCTGTGCTGTGCAAAGCAGATAGTGTCCAGGTGTTTGAATTCTCCTGTGGTTTTTTTTCTCTGTTATCAATTTCCACTCGGACTTCGGGGAGAGGGAGAAAACACACACTGATCTTTCAATCGTTGGTAATTTGTGGAGGGTTTGTTTTCTGCCCAGGATCTAGTCTCTCTTGGCACGTGTTCTTTGGGACACTGGAAAAGAAGACGTGTCCTGTTGATGGGTGGGGCGTGTCATCCTGCCGCCGAGGGGGTGGACGCTGAGTTCTGTGTCCTCGCTTGTTTTTTTTTCTGTCCTGTTGCTCTGCTGTCAGGAAAGGAGTGTTGGAGCCACCAGCCGAAACGGTGGGTTTGTCTGTTTCTCCTTCCGTCTGTGGTAAAGCTGTGTTTCGGTTCACACACATTTAGCATGCGTGTGCATCCTTGGTGGACCGACGCTCCCAGCAGCATGTGGCCCTCTTCTCTCTCTCTTGTCCGAGGGCCGCGTTGTCTGGTAGGAACTCAAACGTTCCCGTTTTCTTTTGATTCATGTTTGCAGGATAGACCCCTTCCCATTCCTTCTGCTTCCCACCCGCCTGCCTGTACCGTTCTATTAGAAGTGAGTTTCTTGTAGACCTCACGTAAGTCGGGTTTTGTGCGATACATTCGGTCAAACGTATCCTTTTGATTGTTGTCTTTAGGCCATTTACATCTAATGTAATTAAGGATCTAGTTAGGGCTTGAAACGGGCTGACATGTTACTTTTCGTTTCCCGGTTTATCTCCCTCTGATTTTTGTTTCTCCCGCCGTTCCGTAGGTTGCTGGAACAGACTCTTCAGGATTCCATTCTGACCTCGCGAGAGTGTTTCTGAGTGTGTCTCTTCCTATAAGCCGTTCCGTACGGCTTCTGCTCTGGTCGCACGTACAGAACTCGCCACGTCCCACTGGGGTCCCCTTTCCCTGGTCGGAGTCAAGCGTAGAAAACCTCCTTCCCTTTACGTGTTCTTACCTCCCCTTAAGCTAGTTACGTAAGATACTCTGTACATAAATTCAGAGGCTCCGTGTTACAGTATTTGCTTCAACTGTCAGACATAATTGAGGAAACTTAGCAGAAGGAAAATGTATCGCCGTTAGCCATGTTTTCCCTCTCGCCGCTGCTCTTTCTTCCTTCCCGATGTCCCACGGTTTCCTTTCTTGTTGCTTCTTTTTCTGTCTAGAGAACCACCTCCGGCCGGGCTCTCAGCGCAGGTCTGCCCACAGGACAAGTCCTCGGGCTCTCCCTTCACCTGAGCTCGTCTTCATCTCCCTTTCACTTCGGAAGGGTGTTTTCCCTGGCTGTAAGATTCTGGGTTAACGGGTCTTTTCTCTTTGTCTTGGAAAAATATTATGTCATTTCCTTCCAGAATGCCTGGTTTCTGATGAGAAAATCACTGTCATTCTAATTGTACCGCCCCCCCCCTTCCCCATGGGTAAAGGGTTGTTTTTCTCTGACTGTTCTGAGATATTCTTTTTTATTTCTTTCTTTCTTTTTGGTTTTCAGAAGTTTGGTGATGATGTGTCTTTGAGTGGATTTTTCTTGGGTGTTTCCTGTTTGGTGCTCACTCATCTTTTCGAAAGTGTATGTTGACGTCTTGCCTAATTCTAGACATTCTCAGCCATTATTTTTTTAAAGTGCTGCTACCCAGCCCTCTGTCTGTCTCTCTTCTTCTGGGACTCTGACAATGGGCATCTTTTGTCATGATCCCGGAGGCACCTGCAGCTCTTCACGTTTCCAGAGCGTTTTCTCTGTGTGGTTCCGCTTGGATCCTTTCTCTCATTCGGGCTTTAAGTTCACAGATTCTTCCAATCTGCCCCCCTCCCCCCCCCGCTGTTGTGCTTACCCACTGGGTTTTAAACACTTTTTTATCAGTTATTATAATTTTCATTTCTCATATTTCAGCGTGGTTTCTTTACCTCTTCTACTAGTTCTTTGCTGACACTTCTTACCTCTGAATTTGTCACAAGGTGTCGGTCATTTCTTACGGGAGCGTTTCACGGTGGCCGTGTTGAGCTCGGTGTCAGGAAATCCTGACATCCCTGTCATCTCGGCGTTGGGGTCTGTTGACTGCCCTTTGTCCTTCTGTCCGAGATCTCCCTGCTTCGTGGTCTGATGAGTGCTTTTCGATGGACACCTGGGTGTTTTGAGGGTTACGGTGGGCTCGGGGTCTCACGAGGATGTTTCAGCTGGCTTCCGACGCTGCTCTGGTAGAAGGAGGTCCTGCCTCTTGTCTACCAGGGGTGGGTGGGTGGTCGACATCCAGGTTCCCCTGTTGGCAGCTGACGCGGTGACTCCTCCTTTGTGCCGGGTGGAGGTGGGAGTTCAGGCCCCTCACGCGGTATCCACGGACACCAGAGATGAAAATCCCGGCCCCTTCTTCAACCTTCTCTGACGCTCCCCAGGCAGGGCCACCCATAGCACATGCCCACTGCTTACAGGTCACCCCTCTTCCTGGCCCTGCGGTGCCTCTGCTGACACACGGGGCCGGCACAACCATCCCCCATTCTGGGGGCCCCTGCGGACGGCAGGTGGGGATTCCTTGTGTTCACATTTATAACATCGGGGTCTCAGCGCCTGCAGCCCAGGGCCGGCGCCTCCCGCCCTCCGTCACTCCTGCAGCTCCAGGAAGCTGGAACGCTCCCGGGAGGCTGGGCCAAGGGACCATGAATATTTCATCGTGTAATTCTGAAGGAGAGCCGCTTCGCTTCCCGGCGGCTTTGTGCCGAATCCGCCTGTCTCTGTGACTTACGCCTTCGCCCCCTCCCTCCCTCTTGTCAACAGCGGACGTGCCAAGGAGCCCTTCAGTGCTAAGTAGCTTGCAGTGGCAGGAAGAGAACATAACAGCCGCCGACATCTGTCCCACATGTCCCCTCGCAAGAAAGATCCTTCCTCCGCCGCTAGCCCGACTGAGCTCCCGCCGGTCAGGGAGGCAGGGACGGGGTCCGCGCCTTACAGACGGGAAGCGGCAGGGATGGACGGCCCCGTCGCTCTCGGGGGTCAGCCTCCGCCTCTCCAGTCCCTGCTCTGCCCACGAAGAGGAGGCTTCCCGGAGCCTTGGGCCGCCTGCATTACTCCTGAGACCTTGGGGGCCCCACCTGGGTCCTCTCACGAGACCCCGCCAGTCAGCGCCTGCAGCCGCGAAGGTACTCAGCGCAGGTTGTCTTCCATGCCTCAGTTTCCCCTCTCCACCCGAGGAAGGCAGTGTCCCCCTGGGAGGCACGTGGAGTGAGACACACACATGGCGTGATGCAGGGTGGCCACCCCATTTTCAGAGGAAAGGTTGACCCTCAGGAAGTTTAAACGTCCCCTGGAGGCTTGGAGGTGAGCTCCTGGGACCATGTGAGGTTGGTAGCAGGAGCAGCCAGGGGACAGTCCGGTAGCCTCCGTGTAGGGCAAATTACGAATGGGTCTCAGCCGCTGTGCCTGCAGCTGGACCCAGTGCCCGGGCAGAGGGGTCTGTCTATCACCTGCTGCCTTCCGGACCTTCTGCTCCTGTTAATGCCTCCGGAGCTGGTGGTGGCCTTTATGGTGGCCTCCTGCACAGGGCCATCAGCCTGTGCCTGTTTCTGTACCCCCAGCTCTGGGGCCTGGGGTAGAGGGCACGCAGGGCTGGGAGTGTCCTGGTTTGGGGAGTGTGGGATCCCGTGTGAGGTCAGAGGGCTGCGTCAGCGGGAGCACAGAGTTCTCCGGGCTCTGATGGCCCCGGGTTCAGATCTGTGTCTCATCACTTCCCGACGCCCTGCAGGCAGCTCTTCCTCCCAGGGTGACGGACGCTGAGCGAGACTGGTGGGCGAGGGGGGTGAGTGGGAGGACAGGAGAGACGGCTGCCTTCTCGAAGCCTGTAGTCCGCAGGGAATGGCGTTCGCAGTCACTCGTCACCTTCTGGTTGTTACCTCACGGCACTGTGCACTCTCTCCAGTAATGACCCAGGTCACCTACTCCTGGGGCGCGTGTGCCTGTGTGTGCATGTGTGAGCACACACCTGTGTGCATGCCTGTGTGCACGAGTGTGCGTGGATTGTGTTTTCCCTTTTGGGAGTGTGAACGCTGGGGCAGCTCCAAGTCAGGATGCTTTTCTTTGTCTCCATCTCTGTTACAAAAAAAAAAAAAAAAGAGCCCCAAATATCTATTAAATAAGAAATTCCAAAAGGAAAATGGGTAAAAGACACAAACAAATCAATTCACCACGGAGGAACCAAACTCGGCCGGTGGACGTGCGGACCCGAGCTCTGACTCCACGCGTAATCAACCGCGAGGTGTCTCTCCTCCGTTGCCTGTCCCACCGGAAGGGAGAAAGAGGCTGGTGAGGATCGGGGACCGGGCTCCCCACACTCTGATCACACTCTGAGGGCCGGGCAGTCCTGGGACTTGGGGTTCCCGGATGGCCATTTGGCCTGTGCGGGGTGTGTGTGTGTGAGAGATTTAAAAAAAAATGCTTACTCCCTTCGGCCCAGCGTGTCCGCCTGGAACGCACCCTAACAAAATAACGGGATGCACCCCGGCCTGCAGGAATGCCGCTCCCCCAGGGCTCTGTGATTGGATGGCCCTTGTTTGTTGTGTGAGTGAGCCTGGGAAGAAGAAGCGGAGCCTCCGTGGGCAGAAGGGCAGTTAAACAGATCACCGGACATTACAGAGGGGGTCACTGGGCAGCGAGGCGACAAGGAGGGTGTGAGTTTATTGCTGTGCAAAGGTGTCCGTGGCGGATGGCATCTGCCTGCGAAGGTGGGCCACACGCAGTGGGGTCCGCAGTGGGGCCACTTTGTAAACCCCGTCTGTCACTCTCCGTCAGTGTAACTCACCGCAGCTCTCTGGAGAATAAGAATAATATAGCCTACAGAGCTTAAAAACCTATTTGCCAGCATCTTAATAGCTCCAGGGGATGAGTTGCCCGTAATTTTCCTCCGGATCCTCACTCCTTCAGGTATTGTCTTCGTCTTTTATTTTATGATTTTTTTTTTTTTTTTGCAATCAATGCTTATGACTTTAATAACCATAAAAATGTTATTTTTATATTTTAAATGATTCTTCTGTGCTCAGTGCTGAAGGCAGGGGCCCGTCTCCAGAATGCCCTCTTGACTCGCCATAAAGGAGGGAGAAATCTGTTTACGACTCTTCTTGAGTCCTTATTAGGCTGGGTGCCGAGCGGGATGTATTCACGCAGAAGGGCTCACGGACCTCAGGCAGCAGGTCTGGGAAGTAGGGCTTGTCACCTGCATGTCACTGACAAGTGCTGCTCAGAGAGGTTAAATGGCCTGCCCAAGGCCACACAGCTGAAATGTTAGCTCCGTGGAAGGAGGGGCTTATATACACTGGGGAGTACAGGTGGGGTGTCGTCTTTTCTGGGGCATGAAGTGGCTGGTCAGTGAGTAATGGTCATCACTAACCAGAGTCTTCTGGACTGGCCCGAGAAATGTGGTTGGGGAGGGGTCACGGCTGGGCATGAGGGGGTCAGGGGGAAGGAAGACAGGGGTGACTGCTGAGCCCAGGAGTCCAGGGGAGGGTGGAGGTGGAGTCCTGGCCCTGAGAAGTGTGGGTTTGTGGGAACAAGCTCTGAGTTCTAGAGATGGGCACCCACACCCCTGAGCCATGATTTCACCAGCAGGAGATGGGTGTCAGCCTTGCCAGGCCCACCACCTGGGGCTGTGGTGAGGACCAAGGGGTACAACAGGTGAGGTGGACACTGTAAGCAGAATAAAGGGGTCATCCCATGGCACAGTGTGTGCACAGCTCCGAGCGTGGGTCTGTGATTAGCGCTGCCCAATGAACAGGGTCCTCCAGACATTTTCGGACACTCCGCCAGCTGGATTAGTGCGTCTTGACCATTTACTCTCTAACAGCTGTATGAAGCAGATAATGTGGCCGCAGCTGTGTTACAAATGAGGACGCTAGGCCCAGAGAGGTTGAGGGACTGGCCTGAAGCCACACAGCTTGCTGGAAGCTGCTATGGACATTGTATCCCCCTCCCCCCCAATCAGGAGGTCCTATCCCCAGTGTGATGGTGGGACCTTGGGGACCTTGGGGCGGAGATTTGGTTTAGATGAGGTCACATAGGAGCTTTGTTCTTCTAAAAAGAGAGAGACACACAAGATGTCTCCACGCCTCTCACTTTTCTCTTTATGGGGACGCCAGGACTTCTTCGGATTTGCTTTTGTGGATGCAACTCACTGTGGGTGTTTTAATGTTTAATTTTAGAATAGTTTTATTTTAGATTTACGGAAAAAAGTTCAAAGATAGTAACCTCCCCCTCCCCCCCCCCCCCACACACACACGCAGGGTCTGCCCTGATTAACATCTTCGGTGACGGTGCTGTATTTGTTACAAGGGACGAAGCAAGATGAAACGGTGGTTATCGGCTAAACTCCGTCCTTTATTCAAATTCCCTCAGCTTTCACTGAACGCTGCTTCCAGGTTTCATGACGAGGCTTCCCTCGGCGGTGACCGTGTCTCAGACTTCCCTCGGTGTCGATGGCCTTGACGGTCCTGAGGAAGTCGGAGGGGTCTTGAGGAGTCTGTCTGATGTTCTTGCTCAGGATCGGACTGGGGTCTCGTGTTCACGCTGTCAAGTGCCGTTAACAGAGCAGAACCCGCTGCCCCGGAGGAATGGCCGAGCCCGGCGTAGGCCTCAAATCTGGGGATGTGACCACAGGCCATTGTGACCGTGGGACGGGGACGAGAACTATCTTGTGCCCCAAAGACCTGTTTGCAAGGCTGACAAGGAAGCGGATGTTAGGATGACGGACTGATGGCTCCTGGACTGGAAATTAAAACTATCCTTTAGAATTGGGGTTGCTGTGTCCTGTTATCCGTACCGGCAGGGACACCTTCCTTCTGTGGGCGCCGTTGTGCCCCTTCCCGTCTCAGAATCACCGGCTGCCTTTGTCTTCTTAATCGAAACACTGCCTCGGTCTGTGTGATTCTAACAGCTGCTCTTACCGACCTCGAATCCGTGTGCTGTTACCCCTCGCTTTGAAAGGCCTTTTCCGTTGAGGTGAGCATAGCCTGTCACGGTGGCTGAGGACTGTCGAAGTTGGCCTGGGTCCCCAGTTCCCTCAACAAGTGATATCTCCCTGCCCTCCTTTCCAAACCGTGTGCTTGGGAAGGAAGTGACCGCACGGCCCCCGTGTCCAGAGTGTGTAGGGGGGTTCTGCTCCCTTCCTTGAAGGTGGACACTCTCCTCGAACCATGGGGCATTTTTATTGTTTTGGCACCAGAGCTTTGTCTAGTCATATTTATTTATCTACCCAATCGTGTACGTACATCTGCACCGACTCCAGGACGATTCATCAATTCCCTGAGTTGTAATCCACGGCCGCCTTCCTTCACCACTAGAATGGTTCCCGCTTTGCCCACGGGGGGGGGGGGGCTCCCGTTGGGTTCCGTGTCCCTGTGACACGTCCCATCTTTCGTCTGAGCCCTCCCTGACTTTCTGACATGACAGGACCCTCCAGGCTCGTCCCGCAGGCCCCCGCCCCGCTCTGTGATCAGCCATTTCTTCACGGAGTCCTGCAGATGCGGCTAGAGGCCAAGGTCAGGGGCCAGGGGTGCCTGCGGCTACCGGTGTCATTGTTTCTAGTCCTTCTCAGACCACAGAGCCAGGAGGTGTGTGTGCATGTGTGTGTGTGTGTGTGCGCGCACATGCGTGTGTGCACTAACCCACGTGTAACAGGTCTCTATAAATATTTTCGTTCATATCGACCCATGTCCACTCTACACCAGACATGTGCTCACACCAAAGTCCCTGCTCTAACCCACCACACACCTCATCTCAGCCCCTCCCCTTGCTCATCTGTGACTTTCCATTCAGCGGTGAGAACCCTGCGTCCTCACCCACCATACGGTCACCGAATGGCTTGGTCCCCTCCCACAGGAGCCGCAACACGGGGGCTGCGGACGGTGCCCCGTGGAAAATCTCATTAACGAGAGCTCGGCGTGCCGTGACGGTCCCTCTGCCTTTCATCTCGCAGACAGCACGCATTTCTGAGGGACTCAGTCAGCACTGCTCCCCTCTTCCTTTTCACTCTGGGTTTCTGATCATAGATCTCTTCCGTTCAAAATGCTAGAAATAAAGGAAGACCCAAGAAAGAGGCGGTAAGATTCCCCAGCATCTCACCATCCAGGACAGCCTCTCTGTCGGCCTTGGTGTTCACCCGTTGGTCATTTCTCTACCCCAAAGTGTACCCCGAGTCATTCTGATCTCGTTTGCTAAAATAACGTTACCCGTTCACTCGGAACATGCTTCCCACAGTCTGTCAATGAGCGCTGTGCCTGCCCCCCCACGTCAGGTGCTGGGCGAGGCTCTAGAGCAGTGGTTCTTAACCAGGGTTCTATCGAACCCTAGGGGTTCGATGAGTCGGTCTCAGAGGTTCGGAGAAGCCTCTGCTGCGGAGGTAAAGACACACTTGTGTAAAGTCGTGATGACACGCCCCGCTTGGCCATCACTTGCTGCAGAGGATCACGTTACATTGCTTGGCCAACCAGGGCTGCGGGGAATTTAGTGTGCGCAGTAGTCAACGGCTGTCGTAGTTGTACGTCATGTGGCTTTTTTCTTAATATTTTAATCCATGCTAAATATGTTGAGCAAAAAAAGAAAGTGGTCAGACGAATATGTACAACATGGATTCCCATGTATCACGGAACGGGATGGGAGTCAGCGTCCTATCTGCATGATATGCCATGCCAAGTTGAGCGACTCTAGTCTCACACCGGCAAAACTAAATTTGGAAAAAAAAATCATATTTTATTTATCACTAAAGAAGGGTTCGGTGAATGTGCATATGTAACTGGTGGGTTCGGTACCTCAGAGAAGGTTAAGAACCACTGCTCTAGAGGCTCCATGGACAAGAGAAGATGGCACTCATCCCTTGAGAAGCTTCCAGTGTTGGGTGAGTGGGGACAGACATGCATCGGTCACGTGAACAAATGCAAAATTGTGGGGTGACACTTGAAGATTCCATGTGGTGCGCTGAGACCTCTGACAGGGGTGCCTGGTTTGATCAGAAAAGGTGGGTACTGGCAAAGAGCAGGAAAGGGGTCCCAGGCAGAGGCTGCAGACTGGGCAAAGGTCCTGGGGCACAGGGGAGCATGGCAAGTTTGAGGATGTCCAGAACGACAAGTTTAAGGGTGGCCAGGGTGGCCAGTGGCCGGAACAGGTGGTGGGGGTTAGGATAGGAATCTGGGGAACTGGTTGAAGTTTCTGCAACAGGACCCTGAAGTATGCTGGGAAGCTCCTGTCTAAATACGCGGGAACCTTGGAAGGGTTTTGAGCAGAGGAGGGCCCTGGTCAGGTGTAGACTTTAAGAGAAAGACCCTGGCTGTCCAATGAGGAGTGTTAGAAAAGCCGAGTGGATGAGCCGGCCTTTGGAGGCTGTGGCAGCCTGGCAGGGGGCTCAGAATGGTGTCCACTTTTAGGACTTCCTGCTGCCCACTCCTGATCAGAATGCCTCCACCAAACTCTTCTCTGCCTCAGGGCCTTTGCACTCGCCTGTCTCTCCCCAGGTCTTCCCCACACTGCTGCCTTCCCTTCTTCAGGTCCCAGCTTAAGTGCCACTGCCCTTCCCAAGCAGCCTCCTGCCACTTGTGACCTTGGCACCATCCACTTCCTCGGCAGCACGTGTTCGAGACCCTGGTAGTTTTGTTCCCACTGCTCCAGCTGCTGTTTCCAAGGGACTGTGACTGGTAACTGGGGACAGAACTCTCAGCGGCAGCCCCGGGGCACGGGGATGATCAGGCCAGTCACACAGCATGGCCCGGGTTCAGAGATGAAAAGCACACGAATTGACTCACGGGGGCTTGGACAGTCCTGGTTTTGATGCTGGGCTCAGATGAGCAGCTAGCAGCCCTGGTTTGATCACAGACCAGGGAAGTAGCTTTATTATTCAAGGGGAATCTGCTGAAGCTGCATTTGCAGCTCAGGGAGGAAAAGGGAAGGTCTGTGCTTTCTGCCGTATCTCGAGGTGTCCCACATACATGTTGTGAGCAGATGCTCTGGGCACCCTGGAGCCCTTGCCCTCTGAATCCCCTTCCCTCACCCCCTTACAGGGGGTGGAAGGGTCCCGCGGCATCAGGGAGGCTGGAAGGGGGGTGGCTTTTCAGCACACCAGTAATTTTGCTGGAATCCTCCTCCAGTGTTACCCCTTTGAACCCCTGAAAAAGCCCACACAGGAATCATCCACTCGCTCACTCCTTGGATAGTGTCAATTGAGTCACTACTGGGGACCGGGTGACCCCACAGCCTGCCAAGGACAGATGGCCACCAAACCAGCAAGCCAATAAAACAGTGATGGAGAAAAATCAGGGAGGCGGGCAGGGACAGCCTTTCTGAGTGGGCGAATCTGAGAAAGAACAGGAAGGTGAGACCAGCGGGCAGCGTGCCCTGGGCAAGGTTCCCAACAGCTCCGAGCTTCTCTTTTCTTTAAGCTGCAGGTGATGGGCGATTTCTTGGCATCGGCCCAGGAGAGGCTTAAATGGATCACCTGTGTGGGAAAGCCCAGGGGGCCTCAACGGGTAGGGAGACCAAGCTGCTAAGCCTGCTGCTCCCCGACCTCCCCCGCGGGCATGGACCGGTGGCACAATGGTGGTCCTGCTGTTGCCAGTGCTCCCTGAATTATTACTGGGGTGCGGGCACCGTCCCCCCCAGCCCCTGTCTCCCATCGTCCCTCAGCACGGTCGCGAGGCTTACACGTGGAGGCTTAGGGGAGTCCGCCGCCAGCCCCTGGCGTCCCCCAGAGAGCAGCCAGGCTCCGGGCCTCCCCAAGACAGTGTGTGGCAGCCCCCTCGTCACCCGTACGTGAACAAGGGCACACTCTGTGCTCCCACAAGGTGGCACGTGGTGGAGCCCTCAGAAGTGTCTTTCTTCCTGGAATGTGGAGGCCACGGAAGCTCTGATGGTAATGACTCAGTGAGCCGGTCTCCCTGTCTTCACCCCCCACCCCCCATCGCAGATGCCGCATGAGCTCGGAGCGGGCCGGGCTGGGCTCCTGCAGGTTTTTGGCTAGAGCCTGCGGACAGCCCAGGGCACTGCGGAGGCCTCCAGGCCTGGACAAACTCTCGGGGTGAACTGACTCCCCATCATCGGGGACTTCAGCTCCGTGCACGGTGTGCCAGGGACCCGAGATGCCAGGAGGCATAATGCAGGAGGCGGGGCCGCAGCCAGGGTATCTCCCGCAGCCAGGCCTGGAGGCTGCAGCGGCTGGCACCCGCTCCTACCCTGCGAGTGAATTATAGCCCAGCCTGGGGCTGGCCAGCGCAACTGGGGTTGTGAGTGCTCCAATTACCAAATGTCCTGCATGATTAGCTAGGAAATTAATAGGCTGAATGCTCCTTCCGCACCTGGCGAGCATCTCGGAAGCCCATAAACCTGCTGGAGCCCAAATGCTGCTGCACGGCGCAGCCGCACCCTGTCCATCAGCTAGCTCCCCGCCCGCCCGCCCGCCCGTGGGCAGGGCCCTCCAGGGCACACCCCTCCCCCCACACCACAATACACTGAACAGAACCTTCAGGGCCCGAGAAGCAAGACAGGGCAAATGAGACACCCAGTCCTGGCCTTGCACTTTAAAGGAGGGTAACCTGAGGTTAAAGGGCACACAGGTCAGGCCTCCAGGGTCTATCCCCTCCCCTGCTCCATACCTCTCCCCAAGAGAGGAGTGATGGGCTGAGGTCGCAGCAGCCCCAGGCTAATTGCACATCCAAAACATTTTCCTCCTCCCTCCCTCCTTCTTCCCTCACTCCTCCCCTCAGGCTCCCCAAGGGCGCCCCGTGTTCAGGACCCACCAGCCCCATGAACAACACCATGGCTGGTGGTCAGAGCCTGGGCCCGTGTTCCGGGGCTACCACTCACAACCTGGGTGACTGTAGGAAGCTGCTCTGTCCTTGGTACCCCTGATGATTCACTTACAACACAGGCAATGGTGCCACCGCTCATGGCAGGTGCTTGCCAGTGTTAACTAGGAAGACCGTCCTGAGGCTCCTCGGACAGTGCCCGGCTCCTTCCGTGAGTGCTCTGGACAGCTCTGGGGGGAAGATGGTTGAGAGGGGAAGGGAGTGGGAACCAGTGTGGGGAGGGGAGAGGCTTGGACGGCCATGCGGGCAACAGGGAACGGAGGTGGGACGACCTGGAGGCAGGGACACTGACAGAATTGCCCGAGGGTGGAGCTGTTCACTAGACCTTCCCCATTAGCAGTAATTGGCCTATTTTTTGAGGTCATTTTCTCTTGGGCTCACTTTTGAGCATTTCAATGATTTTAGCCCATTTGTTCCTCGGAAAGTAAATTTCTAGCCCGCGGGGTCATTCCAGTGGCTGGTCGGGGAGAGGCTGGCAGAGGCCAGGGTCGGGGAACAGGCGAGCAGGGGCACAGAGGAGAGGCTGGGCGGGCTGTGGGTGGGTAAGCCGCCCCCCTCTGTGGAGGGTAAGCGCAGGGACTCAGCTCCACCTTGACCTGCTCACAGAACTGAATTCCTCCAGGATTAGCGTTAAGTATATTTAAAAAAAATAAATAAAATAATCAAGACCCAAAAAGCGAGAATTAAGTAAAATTTAATATTCACCATGCCTCAGGAGAGGGAAGATTTCCTAAGTTTAGAACTAATACAAGGAATCAGGAGAGAAAATGTGGACAGATTTGACTGCATAAAAATGGAAATCTTCTGCATGTCAAAATTAAACCACCAAATAAAAAAGCAAACATAAGTGGGGCTTGGGAAGTATATTTGCGGCAAATATGACAGACAAAGGCTTAATTTCTTTACTTAATAAAGAGCTTATAAGAACATATGCAAAGGCTTAGAAATGCATACGGTGTAAAGTTCAGATACGTTTTTGAGGGAGAGACAGGGTGATTAAGATGATGAGGTGCAAACAGGCTCAGAGCTTATGCATGGAGAAACAGCCGCGCACACGGGCCATGAAGGGGACGGAGAATTTTAGAGAGTGGTATAATCATTTGCATACTTATTTTTTCCATCTATTTTTCAAATGTTATTTTTATTTATTTATTTATAGGTGAAAGGAGGGTGAATTGTGAGGCAGATTCCCCCATGCAGCCCATCTGGGATCCACCCTGCAACCCACTCTGGGGCTGATGCTTGAGTACTGATCTATTTTTAGTGCCTGAGACCTACACTTGGACAAGCGAGCTATCCTCAGTGCCTGGGGCCACGCTCGAACCAATCGAGCCCCTGGCTGCGGGGGGAGAAGAGGGAGAGAAGGAGGAGAGGAAAAGGGAGAGAAGCAGATGGTCACTTCTCGTGTGTGCCCTGACTGGGAATCCAAACTGGGATGTCCATAACCCAGGCCGACGCTCTAGCCACTGAGCCACTTGGCCAGGGCCAATTTTTCAAATTTTTAATGAGTGTTTTACCTAAAAGAAATGTGTAGCATGAGTCAATTGCCATTTTGACCGGTTATTATTATTGTTAGAAGCGCTGGCAACCAGCGTAATTAGAAGCCAGCGTTACAAAGCGTTTGCTACGTATGAGACCCACCTTGCTGAGTGGATGAGTGAAGCGCTTTTTAGCTATCATCTCGTTTAATCCACCCAGTGCCCACGGGAGGTAGTTATTATTATTCCCACTTGGAAGACTTGAGGCTCAGAGAGGTTGAGGACTCCAGCCAGGGTAGCCCAGCTAAATCATCCAGGATGGTTCGATGATGGCATGGACAGGACAGGGTCCCTCTACAGGGCTTCTTGCTTCCCCACGCTCGTGCTGTCTCAGAATGAGACCCACACCCATGTGGATTTGCTGAAGGAGCCCTTGTCGCCCGGGAAGCGCAGGGTGTCCTGTGCTCAAACGGCTCCCCTCCCTTGCCAGCAAAACAGAAGAAAACAGGCAAGTCCAGGAGCCGAGAACTTGGGAGGAGTCAGCCGGAGGCGTGTGTGGTGTGCAGCTGCACACGTGTGCTAAGTGCTTATTAGAAATGTGGAAACAAGGCTGAGGTATTCTTAGACTAATTGACTGGAAATCCTTGAACTTGACACGCTGGGGGAAAATAACCGGGAAGAGATGCAGGAATGCTCGGAAGCAGCAGGCTCCTGTTTGGTGGCACGCACGACGCCGTGCTGTGAGCGGGGAGGCGTCCGAAGCGGGTTGTCTAAGATGTCCTTGAAAACCTTCGGATGCAGACAAACAAAAAGGCCTCGAACAGAAAGCCCAGACGGGTTGTGTCACCCACCCTACTCTCTCTGCCCCGGGCTTAGAGATGAAAGTGGCCTGGCCCTGAGATGGTGAGAGCCTCGACTTGGTGCACCGGAGGACTTCCTGTAGGAGGTGTTTCTGTTGCTGAGCCTGGAGGATGAGAAGGACTGCAGGATGGTGCAAGGCTGGGGTGCAGGGAGAACAGAGAAGACTTGGTGACTGATACTCATTCAGGATGCCGGATGGCGCGGACACTGGGAGGCCGAAGAGAAAAGTAAGGGGCAAACAGACCCCAAGGACAAGAAATGGCGGGTCCGCTGGGGACTTTAGCTTCCAGGAGCTGGGAAGGGGGTCCAAGGCCTCTGAATGTTGCTTTGAAAATCCTGTATCTTTGGGGGGTGTAAATGAAAGAGCCGGCTAGGAGGGGGCGCTGGCGAGGCGGCTGCTGGAGAAGATGAACTCCGACTTTCCCCTTTTTCTTGAAACACTCTTCTGAGGAAGCTATTCGTGTCCCCATTTTTACAGATGAGAAAACTGAGGGTCAGAGAGACATGGAGCCAAAGTCCCATAGCTTTCCCAGCTCATCCCTGCGGCCGAGATGTGGCTCCTTGCCTGGTCCCAAGGCCATGTTTCACCGTGACCTTGAGGTCAGTGTGTCAAATGAGGGACAGCTGCATGGGTGCTGTCTTCTCCTCCTTTAAGGCTTGGGCCTCCGGAGGGCTCCTCCTGGCCTGTCCCCTTTGCTCCTTTCTGGGGTGTAAGTAACCTCAGGTCCCCGGGGCCAGGGCCAGGTTGATTCGGCCTGGTGTTCGAGGCTCCAGCCCAGCATGCAGGAAGCAGTCTACATCAATGCTCTATGAACAAGCAAATCCAGAGAACAAGCATATTCAACCCGGGGGGGTGTGTGGGGGTGCTCTTTGGGGTGGGCTCCCCTGACTCCGGAGAAAATTCAAAGGAGCTGCAGTCATGCGTTCCAAAAACTCCAGTTCAATTCATGTCATTTGCCTCCAATTCTCCTGGTTTCCTCCTCTCGGCTCAACCCCCGCCCTCCGACTTGACTCCTTTCAATTTTCACGTTGACTCCTCAGCTTAAGTCAAATTGGGCCGATTTACTTTCAATTCCATTCTATTGAATTCATTCCATTCAATTTGATTTTTCTTCTGCGACCCAGCTCAACGCAACTCTTCCCATTCATTTCAATCATTCCCAATACAGTTTTTAGACTTTACCTAATCTTGGCCAATAATTCAACTTCAGTCAATTTTCCAATTCAGCCCCTAGACCAGTAAACTAACCTCGGGCCCCAACCTGAGGGCCTCTCCCTGAGCTCGTCCTGCTAGTTCCTGTCTGTCCTTACCCACACGGGCCGTCTCAGTCCCAACCTCCCTGTGTCTCTGGAAACCTCCCTGCCATGGGATAACAAACAGCCTTCTTTTTTTTATGGAGAATGATCTGGAAAAGAAATAACATGTGCATGAGGCTGGCTTTGGGTGATGTCGTCGCAAGCCTGTCACTCCGTGGTCTCACGGCAACCCTGAGATAAAGGTACAAGTATTCCCATGATCACAGTCTCCATCGAAGAGCTGGAGAAATGCAGGCACACAGAACCGAGATTCTCACCCAGGGTCCACAGCCTTATAGCCTAAGTAAGTGTTCTTGTTCTTGGGGCTGGGTCCCTCGACAGTGAAGCTCTGGCTTGACATGGACATGAAAAAATAATATCAAGCTAGTTCACAAGTTGGTTCAACAATGTTAAGTGATTATTCTGTGCTAGTCATTCTTGCAAGCAGGGAGGATGCAGTGCTGAGGGCAGAAACCATGGTCCTACCCCTGTACACCTGTGACCCTGGGTGGGACATGGATGGTCATGAGCACTGTGTGATGTCTCTGACTTGGGTCAGAAGAGGATCTTGGTGTCACCATGCCTACAAATGTCACTGGACAGATGCTACTGAGTAAGGAGATACATGAGGCATGACCTTCCTTGGGTGTCAAGGGACGGCCATCACCTGGCACCAGTCTTTGCTTGAGCCTAGAGTACCACAGTCCTTCACATGAGTCAACAGAGTAGCCAGTGTGCCATTGCCCCCTGTCACAGACATTGTTCTGAGCAGCTTCCCTGGTTCAACTTGTCTCTCACTTTCTTCACCTGCTTTTTGTCAAAGCTTCTGGGGACTTAACATCAGTCTGGCTACCATGGCTTCAGCCACCATGGAGATGGCCTTTCAGTCTTTCTGGAGCCGCTGGCTTTGGCTGCTTGGGTAAACCCCTGCCCAGAGTGGTGGTCATCTCATGTTTTGTCTTCCTGGATGATGCTTGGTCCTTCGAGGACAACAAGACTTTGACAGTAAGACATTATGTGCTAACAGGTGAAAACAAGGGCTTGGAGGTCAATAGTGTTTTAATGGAAATGAAGTGAGCATCATGGGAAGACGGGGCCTGAAGGTGTTGGAGGATGTTTGAGGGTGTTTCCTATTCCTGGGGGAGGGGCACATTCAGCATTGAAGGGGTTGTCTGTGACCTCCTCATGCATTTCCCGACACCCCACGTGGAATTAGTTTTCTCTCTGCGATAGGTATACCGAACCTCTCCTGGAGAACCCCTGCCTGAAGAATTGGTATTTCAGCACCCCATCCCTGCGGACAGCGCCCCAAGGTGTGTGTACTCTTCTTCCCCACGTCATCCGCCCTCCTTCATTCTCCAGGGGACCCGCCTAGCTGTTTTAAATTATTTTTATTTTATTTTATTTATTTTAGAGAAGAGAGACAGAGACAGAGAGAGAGAGAGAGAGAGAGAGAGAGAGAAAGAGAGAGAGAAGGAGGGAGGAACAGGAAGCATCAACTCCCATATGTGCCTTGACCATGCAAGCCCAGGGTTTTGAACTGGCGACCTCAGCATTTCAGGTTGACACTTGATCCACTGCACCACCACAGGTCAGGTGGACACGCCTATCTGATGGTGACTTTGACCAAGGGTGCTGCTGAAGGACCGACAACCTGTCCCCTGGAAAGAACATGATTCTTCAGAGACAGGCAGAACTCGATTCAAACCCACCTCCTAGCGTGGCCGTGATTTTTACCTCCAGCCCCCTGCCTGTCCTGCAGGGTGGCTCAGAGGAGTCCACGGGGTAACCTGTCAGGTGCTTGGTAAAGGGCAGGGCTTCAGTGACCGTCCCTCCCTCCTAAGTACTTGCAGTTTTCCCAGGGGCTCCAAGGCCCACGCCAGGAGGTCGGGGGGCAGGCACTGTGGAAGTGGGCAGGGGAGGCTGCCGTCTGCAGCTCCGCCTGCGAGCAGGGTGAGGCCGAGTCCGAGCTCTGCCGTGACACCTCCTGAGGGGATGGGACAATAGCTCGATCTCAAGGGCGTCTGTGTGCTTAATGCTTAACTTGAGCGATGAATTCCAGCAGCACAAGCTTCCTCCCATTCCTGGCCGGGCTGGGCTCTCCTACGAGCGTGCCCGTGGGCCCCAGGAGTGGCGAGGTCAGATCACAGGTGTAGAAACACAGAATCAGCCTGGAACTCGCCAGGAAGCCTGTGTACCAAGGCTGCTGCCGGGTTATGCCCTTGCCCGTACCCCAGGGATGGCATATTCAACTCAGAAGTCTACCTTACCCCGCTACCCCAGCCTCTGGGCTAGAGACATTCTGCTTTTGTCCACAGCTTTGGGCTCCTGGGCCGATGAGCTGTAGTGTGTGCTGTTAGCTGTGCTAGGTTTTCAAGGTCATGAGGTGGCATGATGGCATGTCGGGCTGCAGATTCCACGGCCTTTGTGATGCACGGCTCACCGAGAAAGCACAGGGGCGATTTCTTCCTGGGAGCCTCCGTCTCCATGATCTTGTCTCTAGACCATGAGGGGCAATGACAGTGATGTTTCCTTTAGGGAAGTCTCGACCAGCAGGTGACTTCAAAACAAGCAGTCCCAAAGTCAGGGGGGGGGGCGGCGGGGCACCGGGGAACACACCTCGGGCCCCTCCCCCTTTCCTGCGCCTGCACCACATGGGTGAGGATGCCAGCCCCTGTGGCCGGGTCTTTGCTCCCAGCTCTGCAGGGTGCGGTGCCCATACGCTGAGCCCTCCAGAGCCTTCCACCCCTCTCCTGTGCCCAGCAGACTCTTTTCCCAGCACGGAGGAGCTGCCTAGAGTTCTGCCCCAAGTGCCAGCTCTCTCGCCCGTCTTCACTCTGCTCTCCGGAGTTGCCAGACACCCCCTACCCCCACCCCAGCCAGCAGGGAGGCTCCGTGTCACCTCCCTGGCAAGTGGGAGGAGGAGGAGGGCACAAAGAGCCTGTCCCTGCGGGTGGGCCACGTGGGGCTGCGTGTGAGAGTGGCATAGCTAACTTCCCAAACACCATCTGAGCCGAGTGCATTTTGATGAGAATGATGTTTTTTTTAAAAAAAAAAAATTTTAAATTAGAGATTACATTTTCCCCCCTGTGCCAAAATAAAGATGAGGAATCCGATGAATTTGTTTTGAAAAGGGGCTGGAAACGGGGGAATGTGTCTGACAGGCTCCGTGTTGAGCAAACAGACCTGGGCGCCCCGGGACCCTCTGCTTCTGGCTTCTGTGCTCGGTCACCTGGCCCCTCGCTCTGTGCACAGGGCTGGCCGGGCAAGTGGCTCTGCTTGTCTCTTTATAATTTATTTTTATTTATCCATTTTAGAGAGGAGACACAGAGTGAGAGAGAGAAAGAGAGAGAGAGAGAGAAAGGGGGGAGGAGCTGGAAGCATCAACTCCCATATGTGCCTTGACCAGACCAGTGCAGGGTTTTGAACTGGCGACCTCAGTGTTCCCAGGTCGACGCTCTATCCACTGCGCCACCACAGGTCAGGCTGCTTGTCTCTTTTTAAAGGGACTCCTACTGTCAGTGCCTGGGACACAGTCACTTCTCTGTCACTCCTGTCCCTGGCCGGCCCCTTCTGCACACACGAAAGCCCCTGAGGCGGGGGCCCCGTGCCGTGCGTGCTGTCTGCAGCACTGGGGGTGCTCTGGGTGGGGCCCAGCCCTGTCTTCTCACAAGCCTCTCGGACAGACCCTTTCAATGCTGTCACCGCCACACTACCATTGGGGAAACTGAGGCCCAGGAGCCTGACTCACACTCTGCTGAAGACTGCCTGGTTGGTGAAGGGCTCCCTCCCTGTGTGGCATCAGCTAAGGCGGGCCACGGCGAGGGCACTGGGTCGCACCCCTGGGAAAGTTTGGGAACCCTGGCTCCCAGCTCCAGCAGCCTGAGAGCCGCTCCTCCATACAAGTTTCTTCAGATGGCACCTCGTCTGCCCTGTGGGGGCTCCCGCACCCCGAGTCAGAGGCTGGCTGCAGCGGGACACGTGGTCACGCTCTTGCAGAACCCCCGGGCTCATGTACAGCGGGCACCCCCCGCCCCACTGGGACTCCCCAAACACATTCTCATTTGCATTATCTGTCTGATTTCCAGCCGCATTGTAGTGATCCTTTCAAAACGGCAACACGACAGAACGCCACGGCAACGCCACGGCAACGCATTCCCCTGCCAACACCCTGTCCACCCTCCACCCTCCACCCCATCTGTGGGGCCCGAGACCCGCCACGGCCCACCTGCCTTCTCTGTGGTTGTTTGGTCTCTGGCTTCTCCCCAGTCTCCTGGCCCAGGCGAGCCCCTGCCCTGCCCCCCACGTTCACGGGGGCTCCTGCCTCCAGGTCTCAGCAGCCCACCTCCCCACTACCCCCCTGCGGACACCAGGCATCTGATGGCAGGACTGGCTCCTGGTTCACACACAAGTCATGTTCATGGTCCAGGGTCCAGGGAACAAGATGGGCACGGTCAGAGAAGCTCTTCTGGAACCTGGGGATGCCAGTGCCACGGATAGACCCCCGAGTGGCCGCTCCCCTGTGCTCTCTGTCCCCAGACTGCGGTCTGCAGACCATACTGACCCTGCTGGGTCCGAGCCTGAGGGGCCCACTGAGCACAGGCTACTCACCCTGTTAGGGGGCACCCTTCCCAGAGTGTCCATGGCCTCTGGAACTGTGGGGTCTTCGTCTGCCTTCAAGGACATCACTATAATATTTTTAAAAACCGGGGTAAAAATAAACATGTTACATTCAGACCACAGAACACACTCAAGACAAAAGCAGAAAGCTCTGTGTCCATGCAGCACCTTGGACGTGTCTCAAGGGCATTATGCTGGTGGGAAGAGAGCCAGTCTCAAAGGTCACAAGCTGTGTGCTTCCATTTCTGTAGCTCTCTCTCACTACAAGTCGTAGAGACGGAGGACACGCAGGTGGTTGCCAGGGGCCAGGACGGGGTGGGTGTAAGTCTGGAGGCGCTGCACAGGGAGCCTCGTGGGGACAAGCAGCCCTGCACCTCACCTGTGGCAGCGGCTACACAGCCGTGTAGCTGTGGGAGAGTCCACTCGCACGTGTTCACACATACAAGTATACACAGACACCTTCATACACACGTGTGTACACACATGTATGCGTACACAGACACGCACACACACATAACAGAAACACACAGGTACAACACACACATGCATGTACCTATACACACACACACACACACACCTAGGCCCTCATCGTAACTGCAACGGCCCCTATTCCCAAACAAGACCCTATTCGGAGGTCCTAGGGGTTAAAAATGTCAACATATCTTTCGGGTTGGATGCAAGTCAGCCCATAACAAGGGTCCTGCCCCAGGGCCCAAGGCTGGGGGGCACAGACACAGACCAGGGGTCCTGGGTCAGAACCCACCTTCTCCACCTGCCTCGGAGTGGGTCCTGACCCAGCGGGAAGCCGCGCGCCACCTGCAGGGGCGGCACTATGCTGAGTCTGTCCTCCTACCCCAGCTGCACCCCACCCCACTCATCACCAGTGCCCACCCTCTCTCTGTCTTCCCAACCAGACTCAGAGCCCCTGGGGCGGGCCGGGCCCAAACTCCACAATGGGGAAATGTGTTCATGTCACGCTCACTGAGGGGAACCCAAGGGCAGACGAGGAGGCGAGAAGTCCGAGGTCGGAGAAGTGGAAGACAATGAGGGACACTCTGGGGACATCTGTGCCTTGGGCTGTGCCAAAGTTCACAGGGTCGAGGAAGGGTCAGGGCACCTCAGACGGACGGAAGAGCACCAGCGAAGGCAAGAGAGAGGCAAGGCTGTGAGGACAGTGGCAGCGAGCATCGGTCTGAGGGTGGGGGTGAGGCTAGGGAAGACCCTACTCACAAAGAGCCAGGCGGGGAGCCGGATGACACCCTGCAGCGGACGGCCATGGAGACACACAAAGAGGGCTCACTCCAGCGTCCAGCGCGGATGAAAGGGGAGCCCTGGGCTCACCGCCATGTGAGGAGGACAGGGCCGCCAAAGGGTGGAGGCTGGCGAGGCTCAGGGGCTGGGGGGGGGGGGGAAACCGCAGCCCCTGAGCCTCCCGCCTCCGCCCGCCCGTTTCCCTTCCCTGCAGCTCAATCCTGCTGGAGGAGGAGACGGAGGATTTCATAAAAGGGTCTGCTCATCTGTAACTTTAATCCTCGGCTGTGATCTTATCTCCGCTGAGAAAGCTCTTGCGTGCATCTATCCCGCGCTGACAGGGGCGCGGGAGCCCCAGCTACGTGCTCCTGACGGCCCAGAGTGCTTGTGGACTGACTGACTGGCTTACGTCTGGCGGCAGCAACGGTCATCCCCTGCTGGAAGGCACCCCCGGCAGGGCCCCAGACAGCCCCTGAAGCTTCTTCCCCAAGGCTGAGACAGAGGCCCCTGGTGCCCCTGTCCTGGAGCCCTGCCCAGCCAAGGATGAACCCCAGACCTCAGCAGGGTCCTCGCTGCTGGGCCTCCTGGGGTTGGCCGTTCCCCAGTGGCCACAGTGCTATCTTCCTAGGATGGGATCCCAGGGGCTGCCCATTCTGAGGAGTAGCAGGCTGGGTTGTCCAGTAGCTGCCCAGCCTTGTCCCCTGTAGGGCTCAGCTCACAGCGTCCTGCCTCTGTTGGCAGCGTGCTGGACATGTGCCCGGTTGGGCTGAGCCACAGTCTGTCATGTCCAGCGATCTCTCAAGCTGCTTGTTAAATGGTTCGTAGTTCGGAATCCACCTGGACGATGTGGCAGGAATTACACCACTGACGTTGGCAAGTCTTCCCCAGGAGACTGGCTACCAGGGCTCTGTGCTCCCCCCTCCGTCACCATCACCATCACCGTCACCATCACCGGGTCTCCAGGCAGGCGAGGCCCCGCCCCTCCCTTTGTTTTCAAAGCACCTCCCTCTGCTCCTTTTGCTAAGACCCCACCTCTGCTCTCATCCCACTCTGTGCCCCAGGGCGCAGACTGTCTGACCGGACTGCTACTATTTAATCCTGGCAGGAGGGCTCCCCCTTCCCCAGGACACATGCTGGCCGGCCACTTGCACCCGACTGCACCTGGACAGCAGGCTCCAGTCAGCCCTGTTGTTCCTGCTGCCTCCCGGGGGACCTGGGCCAGACCTTTCACCTTGGTGTGGGGTCGGCGACCCTCATGCTGGTTTCCTGTCGAGGGGACAAAGTCTGGGGCAGGTGATGTGGGACCTCCTGCCATTTGTCATTCCTGTTTTTCCAAGGATGTTCCGGAAAAGGGGTCTCAGAAGCCAACCCAATTCCTACCTAAAGTGAGGGTTCCCGGAAAGAGCTGCCGGTTGGTTCTCTGACGGTGGCGAATGGAGCCCCGGCACGAGCTGTTTGGTGGCCATGACCAGCACCATAGACACCAGGAAGGGAAGTCACTCAGGATCGGAATGGCCACAGCCCGGCTTGATCATGTCCCTAGGGCCGGGTTCCTGCCCTCTGATGCTGCCCTTCTCGGGCTCCTCTCTGACAGCGTCTGGTGGCTGTCACCCTGTATGTGGGACCCATCACCCTGCCAACCTCCCTCCTGCTTACACGGGATGAGGAGAGGGAGGGCGAGGTCTGTGTTTATCTTACGTGCAAGGAGGCTTGTCTGGCCAAGAGCTGCAAATGCCTTCATCCCATCTGGGAGGGGTCCATTCCCAGTAGTCCAGTCATTCTGGCCTGTTCGTCACCGGTGGGTGCCAGCTCCGGAGAGCAGAGCTTGAGGCTCCTTCCTGGGCAGCAAAAGCTCTGTGAGCCGCAGAGGCTCAGGCCAGGCTTAGGGGAGTTTGCTGAGGCTTATGGGAAGTGGGCTTGGACTTGGGCTGCAGAGCCCACAGCTGTCCACATGGCCCTGCCCCGAGACTGGCCCAGCGCTGCCTGGCGTGGCTCAGCTGGGCCAGAGGGGAGGTGGCCCTGCCTCCAGTGACCCCTGACACTCAAAGGTTCTGAAAGAAGCCAAGGGACAGGTGTAAGACAGCCCTGACCTGGTTATAGGCTGAGCCTGGTCCCTGGTCACACTCAGAGCCCTGGCCCTGACCCCTGGTGGGTTGTGATCCGCCCCAGCAGGGACCCTGGCAGCCAGTAGAGGGCGGGAGTCTGGCTGAGTATCCCCGCTGCGCTTCCGGGACGCGGGTCAGAGCACGCCTTCTCCCTAGAGGAGAGGATGTGTTCCTTGCACACGAGGCCGCACGCTCTTTTCTAAGCAGCAGCAGCAGCTTTTAAAGGACGGAGCAGCGAGACCTTCCCTTTTTCCTGACGTATCCTGAGCATTGGGCAGAGTGAGACTCGTTAACCCGCTGAACACATGAGGAAACTGCCGTGGCCTTCTCAAGACCTCACTCAGAGAATCACTGGTCCCGAGCGACACAGCCAGCTCCTGAGCCTGACCCCGTGCTCTGCCCGGACCCGCGGGGTCTCTGAGCCTCCAGGGTGCTCCCCAGTTACGCCAGCACGCTCCCGGGCTCTGGACAGACAGCTCCTGTGGCACACCCACTGGTCAAGCCCAGGGGAAGGGAGGGGGTGAGAGTCACCTCCATATGTAGGAATGGAGTCGATGGAGCGGTCAAGTCCCCATCCTTCTCCTCGCTGGCATCCTCCAGGATCCTGAGCGTGTCACCGTCAGAAACACATTGTATACGCCTCAGCCTGGGCCAGCGAGGAAGCAGGCGAGACCCATGCCTGCGCAGGCAAGCCGTCCCGACATGCTCAACGACTCCTATTCGTGTAAATAGGAAGCCTTTAAAATTTAATAAAAATCATACCAATTATAAAAACTATTTACCCAGTCAAATCAATCATGTGCATTGGCGTGTTTATGGCCAAACACCTGATTTCGGCTCATAAGTCACTTTTACGCCCTCTTTAGCACCTGACTACCCAAATGAGCTGGCAGAACATTCAGAAGTGATAGAGCTCACCACCCTGGCCCTTGGCCTCCCGTTCCCCGCAGCCTGAGAACTCGGGTTTCCTCCAGGGAAGCCAGGATCTGAGAGCCAGCAAGGACTTCAGAGTCCCTGATCTCCTACCTGGAGTCCCTCTCCTCGACTGCAGGTCGGAGAGCTAACCCTCACCTCCTCCAGGAAGCCTTCTCAGCCCACCCCAGTTTGTAGCTTTCTCCTCTTATCTCAGTTGTCACTCAGCCCCTCTGTGCCACGGGTTTCTTATGGCAACCTGAATGCCACAATAAATACCTTGTAAGCTGGGCATTCACATGCGATGCTTGGCGTTGAAGCAGCCTCACTGAGTTACCATGAAATATTCCCAGGCTTGGGAAGACAAGGGAGTTCTGTTCATAGTTCAACTGCTTCCAAAATATGGAGTCCTCAGTGTCCACTGAGGTGGAGTGGACACAGGGCAGGGCCCGGGGCCCTTCTCTGCCCTGACCCTGTGACCTCAGCATGTTGCCATTAGTCTCTGCTCTTCCATTGGCATGTCCATAATGGGAGTTGTAATATAGCCCCCCTGGAAGTAGCTGGGGGGATCCAGCTGCATGGAAGGTGTCCAGCACATGGTGAAGCTCATGATACCTCAGCCAGTTGGCGGTTAAGGACCTGCTAGACACCAAGTGTAAGCTAAACAACGTGCACATTTCCTTCTATTTAGTCCTTCCAACTTCACGTCGAAATTTTATAAGGAAGCTTCAAGGAACATTTCTCATTTCACCCTTTGCAGCCGATAGATTCAACGGTAGGTCGCTGAGACTCAAAATAACAGTGGCCCCCAAAAGGAAGAAGTGTATTTCTCCCTTCCCCGTAGAGCCCGGAGGCTGCTTACCCAGCACGGATAAGGTAGCTCTGCTCTATGGAGGTCTTAGGGACATTTTGTCCCTCAGAGCTCTTCTTCTGTCTTGGTGGCCCATCAAGCATGGCCCCTATCCCCAAAGCTACCTCACGGCACAATAAGGTTGCGTCAGCTCCAGCTATCACATCTGCATTTTGGAGTGCAGGAAGGGAGAGGCAAGAGCCTGAGTGGCAGCTGGCGTTTAATGTGAGTCCCTGAAGCTTCTCTTCACCACTTCTGTTCACATTTCATTGACCAGGGTTGGAGTCACAGGGCTATACCGAGCTGCAAGGGTGGTTGGGTTATGTAGTCTTTTTGCTCCTGACCATGGATGTCCAGCTAAACATTCTGGTCAGGAAAGGAGAGGGTGTGGGCATTGCAGGACAACTGGCCATCTTTGACATGCCCAGGTTTGATCTGTTCCTGGCATACTTTTTACCTAGTTTATCCAGAGAAGCTTACTCTTAATTTAATGCAGGATTTCTTAACTTTGACACTATTGGTATCTGGGGGTGAAGAACTCTTTGTTGGGGTCCAAAGGAGGGGGCAGTCCTGTGCCTTGCGGGATGGTCAGCACCATCCCTGGTCTCCACCCACCAGAGGCCAGTAGCTACATTATCCAGCCTTAAAAAAAAAAAAGATGGGGAATTCTGACACATACTTACAACATGGGTGAACCCCGAGGATGTCATGCTCAGTGAAATAAGCCGGTCACAACAGGACACATACTGTCTGGTTCCACTTATTTGAGGGACCTGGAGCGGTCAGCTTCATAGGGACAGAGAGTAGACTGGTGGGTGCCAAGACCAGGGGAATGGGAAATTGTTGTCAGTGCTATAGATGGGTTTAATGAGGATGGGATTTCAGTTTTTACGAGATGAGAGGACTTAGGAAGATGGATGGTGGTGATAAGATTGCACAACATTACGAATGTATTTAAAACCACCAAAGTGTACACTTTAGAATGGTTAAGGTGGTAAATTTTTATGCTGTGTATGTTACCATAGTAAAAAGAAACTGGAAAAAAAAAAATGCAGCGAGGGCCATTGGCACTTCCTGAAGACCCAGCTCTAGATGTCTCCGTTTTCCACACCTTTCCTGTCACCTCCAGTCTCAAGGGGCCCAAGGTACTGAGGAAAACCTAGAGCTGGCCAATGGCCGCTTCCCCCTCTAAGCTGCCAGGGGACAGTCTGCTCGCCTGGGTTCCAGGTACCCAGACAAGTCCCCCCGGCCCCGTGTGAGGTCGCCCTATTAACACACACACTGCAAATCAGTCGCAAGTTTAGAACCGGGCCACCTGGATATTCTAAGAGAAAGGACATTCTGAGGTTGAGAACAATGGGCAGGCTCACAAAGGGAGCTGCCAGTTCACACAGACATAGGAAAATCCCACATTCCGGCAACAAATCAGGCCAACGTTGCGTGGAAAAAAAAACCCCCAAAACCCCCAGAAGACAGTCTTGACCCACGTGGCACCCTCACGGTGGACGGCGTCCGTCTGGAAAGAGCCCATTGGAAGTGACAAGTGACGTGCACAACCTCCGACCGATTTTTGGTCCAAGTCCCTGACTACCGCACGCGCAGGAAGCCTGTACAGGCTCAGGGAACGAACGTGGGGAAAAGCCCTCCCCCACCACTGATAAAAGGAGACACACATGAAAACAGAGGGCCCCTTCTCGCCACTAAGGGGAGCAGACATTAGAACGCGGGATTGTCTGATGGGCACTATAGGACCACCCGCGTGCTCGCCCAGCTGCCGGGAGCGGACAGTTGGCAACGCGTCACGTGCCTTGAAAGAAACGCTCCCTTCCACCCACAATTTAATTTCTAGGATACCATCCTGAGGATGTAATCCTAAATACAGCAATATGTATTTTTTTTTTTTTTTTGCAAAAATAATTAGAAACAACCCAAGCGTTTGAACACGGGGGATGTTTACGTAAACCGTGGTTTACCCAGTTGAAAGAGTATGATGATGGCCATTAAAAAATAATGTTTGCTAAGCGGGCTTGCGGGGAGCAATCATCTGACAGGCGATAATATCGCATCCTAGGATTCTGACGACGTAGAAATACCCACCACCCTATTTAAAACAGGTGACGGGGGCAGGGAGAAAACACGGCTTAACCGTCATGAAAGGACATGCCCCAACATATTAGCGGGGGTTATCTCTGTGTGCTGAGGCCACCGGCGAAGCTTCATTTAGTTGACTCGTTTGTTTTTTGCCCCAATTTTCCCTTAATCGGTTTTTATTACCTCTTTATAAGACACATCTGCTTTGCAAAAGCACGAAGGAGAAGGGTTGGTGGGTGGTTATTACTGCCTGACCCAGAATAACCGCAGGGTCTTCCGAGCTGTGAAAAATAAATTAACCACGTCGGAGGGGGCAACAGCCTCGCGCCTGCCGGCTCTCCCAGCCCGGGGATGCCCTCCTCGCTGGGTGCGGCGGCTGGCAGGTGTGAGTGTGCCTAATAAGTCCAGGTGGGCATGCAGGTGTTTGCCACGGGGGTGGGGTGGGGGTGGGGAATGGGGCAGCTCACAGACCTACGCAAAGGACACCTGCCCCGAATCGCTCTGCCTGTGGCGAACTTGACTATCCGGCCAAGGCGTCCTGCCCACCCTGGGGGCATTCGGACCTCACCTCGAGGGGCTTGCAGCTCTTCTGAGCTCCCGTGGCTCCAGTTCTCTCCATCTGGGGGCTAGCACAAGCCCTCTGTGCCTCTGGTCCCGGCTTAATTAGGAATTGTGTCCTGGTTTGGCTGAGAAGCTACAGGGTCACCCCATTCTTTGTGCTCTCGGAGCGGCTCTCCGGTGCTGCACAGCGGTCGCCCTCAGCTGTGCCAGGTCTTCAGTTGCTGCTCAGACTCTGGGGACCGCTGAGGAGGCCTGCAGGCAGTCTGGCAGGTCCAAGAGCCACCAGAACACTCCACAGATGGACAAAAGGGCCCAGGGCCACCCCAGCAGTCCTGGGGCTGCCCGAATGCACGCTGGCTTCCCGAGGCATCCGACAGTCCCCTGGAGGCCAGAGTTCATTGGGACGCCTTCCACGTAGGCCACCTCACGTACGTGGCCCCTGGCCTTCGGGAAGCTGGGCTCCTGACATAGCCACGGAGCGGGAGTGGGGCCCGATGCCTCCTTCTTCTATTGTAACCGTCTGTGGCCAGCCGCTCCCCAGTTGGCCACAAAGGGCCACACTGCCCCTTCCCACCGCCACCGAAACCCCCACCTCTCGGGGGCACTGCCCGCTGGGGTGGTGTGTGGGCGGGAGTTTTTCCGTTCCCTTGAGCTCTCTCTTCACCCCTGCTCTGGGAAGCCCCGCCTCCCTTGGGGAAACCCTTCGAACATTCCCCAAGGAGCAGGCCTACTTTGTAGGGAGCAACTGGCCCGAGGGGGGTCTCCCGGGAAACAAGAAGCTGAGTCGATACTCTCAGAGGAGGTGACTTCTGATGCCCACGAAGGAGGCAGAGGATAAAAAGGTGACGTGTCCGTGACTCTTGGGTTCCTTTCGTGTTTGCTTCCCCCCGAGCACCTAAAGCAGGGACTGGAGGAGGTGGCCTGCTCCGCGCACCTCAAGTCCCCTCGGATAGAGTGACCCTTTCATTTTCATCTAAACAAGAACACGATAAACAATTAACCCATGCAGTTCCTATGGCCGCCCTGCCAGGGTGAGCCTGCCACCGCGGGTTACAGAGGAACGCACTGGGACATAGCATCGAACCATCCATCGAAGTGGGGTCAGCACAGGGGAGCCCCGGGCAGGGGAGCTGTTTACTTCACTGCTCCCCGCACCCCTGACGGCATGGTGTGAGTTTTCTGAGTGTGACAGTGCAGGTATCCTCAGGACTCAATGCAGAAACATGTGTCTCCCTCCCAGCAGATCATGCAGGGCTGGGGCCTGGGGACCAAGTCTGCCTCCCATGGGGGGTGAGGGGGAACCCCTGCTTGGGGCGCTGTGGTTTCTCTCCCCATGGGCCCTGGGCCCCTGGCGGTCTCCTCTTAGCCTCAGCAATCAAGATGAGAAGCCAGTTGGGGCTGCCTCTGAGCCGCTCACTCTGAGGGCTTATCGGCCTGTTTGCCAGCTCATTAAGATAAACATTTGTTTGGGATTCAGGATTTCAAGGGCTCTCGTCCTGTTCCTGCTGGTGTGAGGCTAGGCTGCATGGGCTCAAGGTGGAGGGAGCACTGGTCTCCCACTGTGGCTTGCCCGGGGCCTGGGTGGGTCCTATGCCCCCCTCGGGGCTCCCTGCGGGTCCCATACCCTCCTCGGGGCTCCTGCACAACAGTGTGTGCGGTTCTCATTTCTTTGCACGTCCAATACACACTCGTCGGGCGCCCTACGGAGAGGATGACCCAGGGGCAGGGGGTCCAGGTGTAGACCTGACTCTGCCCCTTAGAAGGTGGCCAACCAAGACTCAGTTTCCCCAAAGGACCTTTGGAAGGCACAGCCTGTGTAGTTTGAGCTCAGCGGGGTTTTATTTTTCGTGGTGTTGCTGAGACACAGATGCACGGGGCTCCGTGATTTTGTTCTTCTTAAAATCTTTTGTGGGTGAAATGTTGCTGGTCAGCTGCAGAGGGGCAGGCGGGTCCCTTCCTTCGTGTTTGTCACAGAGAACCAGGCATCCTCTCTACACTGAGACTGTAATTGTCTCTTCCACCTCCCCCTTCCAGCCAGGGAGGGAGCACTTTCTGCGTCAGCTTGACGGGGGCCACCCCGCCCTGCTATTCAGCTAAAGGCGAATGCAGGTGTTGCTGGGAGAGCATTTTGTAGATGCGGTTCTTATTCACAACCCATTGATTTAAGTGATGGAGGTGATGACCCTCCATGGTCGGGGTGGGGCTCATTTAATCAGTCGAAGGCCCCCGGAGCATAGGTGAGACTCTGGCTCTCTCAGCCGCTGCTTGTGTTTCCGGCCTGCCCGCCACCCTGCGGATTTCTGACCCGCCAGTCCCCACCGCCACATAGCACATTCCTTGCGATACATCTCTCAGATGTGCATGTGTGTCCCAACGTTTCTGTGTCTCGGGAGAACCCTGCCTGCCGTCGCCTCCAGAGTCACCAGCTCAAGTTCATCAGGACAGCCCATCAACAGGGAGGCTGCTGCTTGCCAAGGTCTGGTGGCGGCCACCGCCCCTTCCTCCACACCTCACTGGGCAGTATCGGCCGCACGGCCACATTCCACGGCAAAGGGGCTGGGGGAAGCAGTCTAGCCATACGCCCAGTGTAAGAACAGCAAGTTACTGCACACACAGGCACCGTAGACAACACACATTTACTCTCTCGCCATTGCCGTGGGTCAGGAGTTTGAGCACGGCTTTCCTGGGTCCTCTGCTCAGGGTCTCACCAGGCTGCAGTCTTGTGGGGGGCACAGGAGAGCGTTGGGGAAGTGTATTCCCTCCAAGCTGTGGGATGCACGGCATGCTTCCTTAGGGTCAGTGGGAGAGCGTCTCTGTCGCTCGAGGTCTGAGCTCGGGAACAGCTGAGCCCATTCCAGGTGCTCTCCTGATTAGGCCTGGCCCACCCGAGTGGCATCTCCCTGTGGTTCAATTCAAAATCACACTGATGAAAGGTTTTCATTCCATCTGTGGATTCCCTCACCCTGGAGGTATCTCGTGACCTCCCGAGGGGACTGACTCCTATCCTATGTATTTGATTCAACACAAATTGAGGGGAGGGGAGGAAAGCCCCTTGGGGTTCTGCCGTCATTGAGAAGCAGAGGTTTGCTGAGCAGGAAGCTTGCTTCTGCTCAGACTCTTAAGAGAAGGGGAACTTGGGACACGGGACAGCTTCTCCCTTCTCACCAGGCTGGTCCCCTGCCCAGGGGAACCCTGCAGACATTTAATGAAGGTTTTAAAGGGCGAGTGTGCTCTCCCCCCGCTGTACTGTGCGGAGGGGAGGGAGAGAGGGCGCAGGAAGCGGCCTGCGGGTGACACGCGGCTCCTCCCCCACACTGGTGGTGAAGTCACACACTGAGAAACGGTATAGTGACCCTGCCTCTCACAGCACTCACCACACTGCCCCTCGGGCACAGCCTCTGCCATCCGCTCAGATTTCAGCACCCCCAGGAGGAGGCTGGCTAACCTGGGAGCACCTGGTCCAGGGGTGGGGAGGGAGCTTCCCCTCCCGGTTCCAGAAGCAGCCAGAGTTACTGATGGGTGCTGAATGCCAGCGCCAGCCCCGCAGCTCTCCTGACAGCCTGGAGCAGGGAGGCAGTGACAGATCTGCCTCCAGCCCTGAAATAAGAGGCTCCTCAGTGTCTGCCTCCTCCCCCGGGCCGCCCAGCCCTCCGTGGGTGATGTGAGCCTCAGAGAAGACTTGTTGACCACCCTCCCAGCGGGGATGGGGAATAGGAAGTGACCCCCACCTGGGCTCAGGGACACCTTATTCTAAACCCCCGCAGCCTGGACTCCAGCTCCGGGCCTGGGGGTGGAGAGGCCGTGGGCACTCTGTGTTTTGAAGTGGCGGGGTGGGGGACACACGTGTGATGCCACCTCCTTCTCAGGGTGGGGGAGGGGCCCCGAGGCGGGCTGTTGGCATGAAAGACACTGACATGGGACGGACACACAAAGGCTGCATCAATGGTGTGGGTCAGAAGCAGGCCAGGGACAGAGAGGGGGCTCAGAGAGGCTGTCCTCCATGGAAACGCTTCCTGAGCTCAAGGCCAGGATGTGCCCGAAGTCCTGAGCAGAACCAGAGCCAAGCCTGGACTTCCCAGGTCCCAGGAAGTGCCCCCTGCCCTTTCGTAAGGCTGGTCCCCTCTAGGTGCCGGCGGCCGAGGGGGGCTGTGCCCACGGGCTTAGAAACCAAAGACATATCACCAAGAAGAACCCAAGCCCCACAGCAAGGCGCTGGCACCTCCCAGGTGTGCACGACCTCTCCGAGGTGTGAGAAGTGGGGCTGCAACCACACCTCGCAGCCTGAGGTGAGGAGCTGCGTAGGTAAGGAACAAAACACATACATGCACACACGCACACACACGTGCACACGCATGCACACACACGCACACACGCACACACGCACACACATGCATACACACGTGTACTTGCACAGCATGTGAGCGCGCACACGTGCACTTGCACACACGCACGCAGCGCACACACACGTGCACACACACGTACATGCACACACATGTGCACACGCATGCACACACACGCGCGCACACATGCACACACACATGCACACATGTGTGAGCACACACGTGCACTTGCACACACGTACGTGCGCGCGTACATGCACACACATGCGCACACGTGCACGCACACGTACACACTCGTGCACATGTGTACATACACACACATGCACACAACAAAACCACCTCAAAGTGTTTTTGCAGAAAATAAATTTCCAAACTAAACTGGGGCTGCTTCTGACTTTATTATTCTATCAGGTGGAGTTGAGGCTATTTCTGAACCATCCCAACATCTCAGCTCATCCAGTGGCCCACGTATTTAAAATTATTCATTTGCCACAGAAGACTCGTGTGCGTGTGCGCGTGTGTGTGAAGGGAGGTGGTTGGTGTCTGAGCCCCCTCAGTCAAGCCTGGGTCTTGGGCTGGGTGGGGCTGACACTCAGGGGCACTGACAGAAGAGCAGTGGAGGCAGAGGGGGTGGCTGAGGGAGCAGGTCGGGTAGGTCCCAGAGCAGAGCCCTCGGGGGGGCCCAGGGGCATCACTCTTGCTCAAAGAGGCTCTGCTCGGGTGCCCGGCCTGGGCCCCTCCCGCCTGTCTTCTCAAAGCACGCTGCGTCATCTGTCTGAATGTAAATGCCCACCAGGGCACTCCCTACTGGGCTCTGGGCCCCTCCCTGGTTCTGCTGGGCAGGAAAAGGTCCCTGGGGAACCTCTACCCCCTCTGAGGTGCCCACTCAGCCAGCGCCCTCGCCCTCTCCGGCTCTCAGGACAAGAACCTGCTCAGTGTAGCCTGTTTGCGTCTGCAGGTGCCCTTCACCGCCCAGAACACCGGCCCAGACTGTCCGCCTGCTGAAGTCGCTCTGGTCCTTCAGGTCAGCTTGTGGGTGAGAAGCCTTTCCTGGCTCAGCTAGGAGGACTGGGTGCTGTTTCCTGACTCCCACAGCTCGGTGCCCCCGCCCTCATTACTGTGCCGGGGGAAGAGCTGGTGTATCACCTGCTTCCTCTGCAAAGAACTCCTTGAGGCCATGGCAGCACCTCTCTCTCTCTCTCTCTCTCTCTCTCTCTCCCTGCCTGGCAGGTCCCAGGAACTCGATAAGTGCTTGTGGAAGGAGGAAGGTGGAGGGGAGGGAGGGGACCCTCTGTGTGGAGGGCTGCGCAGTGGGGGCTCCCTGCAGGGCTGCGCAGGGGACCCCCGGTCCTAAGGGCGGGTTGCTCTACCCCACCCCCCTGTAAGCCCTGCTCTAAAGCCCCTCCGGGGGGTGGGGCAGAGGAAAGAGCCCCGGCGTTTCCCACCCTCAAAACGAGGGAGAGTCAAGGCATCCCCGGGCCTCCCAGCCCCGAGCGAGCTTCTATTTATAACGGGAGCCCTGCATTGGCAATTGCTATTCAACTCAGAGGAGGTTGTGAAATAAAATTGTGTGATAGAATTTATGCCTCCCAATCCTCTTATTAAATCTCACCTTAGAACGTGCTTTCTCCAAGGCTGGGGACTTCTCGCGTCTCCCCAGGGCGGGCTCACAGGTGCCCTCGCCTGCTCAGCGACCTCCAGCCGCCCAAGGTGGATTCTCACCCGCCTCCCAGAATCCCTTCAGGAGGCTGGCAATGGCTGGGCCCCAGCGCTCCACCAGGGACCCACCTCGCCCATCCCTTTGGCTTTGTGTGTGTGTGTGTGTGTGTGGTGGGGGGGGCTGAGGTTGGGCAGGGCAGGGCACTAACTTGAACCCAGGCTTGTGGGTAGTCAGAGCAGACACTCAGGCAGCTGGAGGTGCCGGTGGTTCCCACAGCCTTCCCTGGTGATGCCCAGGAGCGCTGCCCTCTCAGAAGCTCCCTGCCCCGGGTCCTCAGGTGCTCAACTGCTGGCCTCCTGCAGGCTCAGACCAGATCGAACCTGGCTGGCTGCAGGAGCCTCCCTCGGCACCTGCCCAGCTCTGCTCCCAGGTGTGCCCACCACACAGCAGGCATGGCAGGTGTTCAGATGTCCTCACAGGCAGCCTCCAAAGGCCCAGTGCTGGGCTGGGAAGGCCACAGTGGTCACTACCCTCCTCCATCAGCGTGGGCTTCAGGTCAGTGGACAAGGTGGGTGGGGGAACAGGGGAGGCCTCAGGAAAAGTGACCCAGCCTGACCAGGTGGTGGTGCAGTGGATAGAACGTCAGACTGGGATGTGGAGGACCCAGGTTTGAAACCCCAAGGTTGCTGGCTTGAGCGCGGGCTCATCTGGTTTGAGCAAGGCTCATCAGCTTGGACTCAGGGTCGCTGGCTTGAACGAGGGGTCACTCGGGCTGCTGAAGGCCCATGGTCAAGGCACATGTGAGAAAGCCATCAATGAACAACTAAGGTGCCACAACGAAGAATTGATGCTTCTCATCTCTCTTCCTTCCTGTCTGTCTGTCCCTATCTGTCCCTCTCTTTGTCTCTCTCTGTCTCTATCACAATAAAATAAAATTAAATTTAAAAAAAAGAAAAAGTGCCCCAACGCCCTCATTGGACAGATACACCCTTTCCTTGGTATTGAGCCCCACAAGCGCCTCCCCATTCGACTTGTCTCCCCACCTTTCCACCCCTGTCTTCTAGGGGGTCTCTCTCCAGTGGGGGCTGGAATTCCTGCCAAGACATTCACTGGTCATTTTCAATCAGTCCTCCTTGTCCAGTCAATACAGACCGGGCCCTGCTCTACCATGGTTTCTGGCTTTGGGGGTCCTATCCACCCTAGCCAAGCGCCAGCAGGGCCTGTGCTCAGGGCTGAAGTGGGGAGGGGTCTGGTGACAATCGTCCTCCAAGTCCCTCTCCAGACAGCCTCCCCAGGTCCCCTGGAGCAGCGCCAGCCTCAGACGCAGATGAAGGAGCCACCAGCCACCCACACAGCCTGCCTCTTGGTATTTTTAGAACAACTTCTCCGATATTTCCCCCGATTAGGAGAGGGTGCCAGGGGGGACTCTAGGGAGGAATTGCGTTTGCGGGACCAGGCTCTGCGTGAGGCTTCTCAGAGCCAGAGCCCTCCGGCCCTGTCTTCATGGGCCTGGGCACCTCATCCCGTTCTGGTGAGCTCCAGAGAACTGCCCTACCTTGCAAGAGGGTTCAAACCCAGGAGTCGCTGACCCCAAAGCCTGCACTCAGGCCCATTGGGAGCCAAGGGAGAGCCCCACCGTTCTGGCTCTTCACGTGGTGTGACCAGTGTCCCTGTGGGCACAGTGTTCCTTCTGCTGCCCTGGGAGGGGTCGGAGGAGGCAGGGCCAGCCCGGTGTCTGGAAGGAGCCCCAGCGAATCAGGACTCCGGACAGGGGCATGCATGGCGGCCACCCGGAGGGTCTCCTAGTCCAGCAGGCTTGCTCCTGACTTACCACCCACTGCAAAGAGAAACGAAGCCAGAAAGTGGCCTTCTCCAGGGCCCACTACAGACCCAGAAAGTCAGAATCCCCAAGAGAGGCCAACACATGGTTGTTGGTTTTTTTTTTTACTTTATTTTTAGCTACACATGTGATTCCCTTGGGACTCACTTGATGACGACGATGTCAACAACAGTAAACAACAGCAATATGAATGCTGTGCAGCACCAGGGTCGAGAACTACCTCTCTGGTCTCTCTCCCCCTACCCTCTCCCCCTGACCCGTACGCCCGCCCACGAGAGCTCCGCTCCCCCCTGTAAATGCGCCAGCCCTGCCAACACCGGCCGGCTGGCCCCTGAGAGAGAAGAGAGGTCTTCAAGTGGACGGGCAGTGTGAGGAGGGGAGGCTCCTCGCTGGCGTCCCCACCACCCGGCTGTGGTGTGGGCAGCTCCCTTCTCCTTTCAGACCTCCACGTCCTTGTCCACATCCAGCTTGGCTGGACTCACTGAGCACCCAGCACTAACAGTCGAGGGCTAAATGAGGGGTGATTTGTAGGTGAGCTCTGTGGACTGTAGGGAATTGGCGGGGACTGGCCCTCCGCCCCTCCCTCGGCCGGCCGTCCTTCACTGCCCACACAGACTTTTCACCCAGGTCCCTCCAACGTGCCCAGCAGGACCCGCTAGGGAGCTCATGGGGTGCAAGAAACCCGCATTTCATGGGGAGAGGGGAGGGAGGGGAGGACGCGGGAGACCTGGAGGCAGAGAGTGCAGTCCGCGGGGGAGGGTGCTGGGATCCTTCTGCAGTCAAGATCTCCAAAGTGACACATCTGTCAGAATTATGGCCTAATTAGGCAGCGGTAACCGGTGTGTATGGCTGCCACGCATGGAATCGCTGGTAATATCACTTAGCGAGGAGCAGCGGAGCGCCAAGGCCAGGTCGGAGAGCGGGGAGGAGACAGGATAAGTGTTCTCTCTCCAAGGGCTCCTGGCGAGGGCGGGGCCGGGTGACCCCCCCCACCCCCCCCCACCCCCCCCCCGTGCTGGCTTCAGGTGACAACCATGCATGGTGTCTTCCTAGTCCTGTGTTTGTTTTCAGAGGCATGGCTGAGATGACAAGCCCCCATCCTCAATGTCTGATTCAGGCTTCTTCCTCCATCACCCCTGGCCCCTTCAAGCTCCTTCCAGGGTCTCCTGGCTCCACTCTCCACACCTGCTGCCCGGTCAGTTCCTCTAGGGCTGACCCCCAGGTTTAGGGAATGGCCACCATCCTCTCTATTCCTGTCCCCTGTCCCCCTGTGCTCTCCCATCCTGTCCCCTGAGCTCCCACACCATCAGGCACGCTCCTGGCTCCACAGGCAGCATCCCTGGCTCCTCCCTTAAGCCTTCCAGATCCCCCCCCCCCCCAGGTCAGGACCCTAGCCTGCTTCCCGCATTCAGAGTCCACCCTGTCCCAGGGTAAGCCCCACTCAGTTACCCACGGGCCGTTTGACGAGTGTCACCGCCTCTGATGGGAGGCTGAGCAGTGGAGCCTGGGGAAGCAGGTGAGAGAAGGTTGGCCATTGGAGCGGGTCCTGGATCCCTTGCCCTGCAGCCGGGGCAGTGCCCTCCGGTCCAGTGTGGAGTGCAGATGGCAGCTGAGGCCGGACTTGTCACTTTCCTACCTGGAGGGGCGGCTGGGCGCAGGCAGGGCCTGGCCAGTGTCCTCAGTCCCCTGGGAAGGGGACAGAGGGGCGGCTCTGCTTGGGGGTCTGGAGACTCACAGAGTCGCCCCCCCATAACTGGCTCTGAGTGTTCTCAGCTCCGCAGCCGCCTGAGAGTCAGCATGTCTGCTCAGTGGGCCACACGGTGTCCGTCACAGCACCTTCGTTCTGTCCTCGTCTCATGAAAGCCGCCCCGGACAACGTGGCCATGCGCTGATGCACCCGGGTCCCGACAGGAGCGCATCGACAAAGGCAGGTGTGAGGCTGGACGCGGGTCCCTGGCTGTCTGCGGACGCCTGCTCTCTCGGGGTCGGGCATGCTTGGGGGCTTATTTCTGAGCGAGAGGCAGCTGGGCCCACAGCACCCCCTCCCAGACACAGCGATTCCTTCCGACTCCCCACACGCCAGACACTGAGGCCTGCTTGCTGCTCTAAAGGATTTTAGACTTTGTCACTCCATCGACCGCAAAGTGACCTTGGCGGGGTGGGGGGTTGTCCAACAAGGACTCATCTTCCTTTTTTCCCCAATGACGGCACATGGGTGGGGCTTGCCAGGGCGGGGGGCGAGCCTGCAGGAGCCTGGGTGGGGACAGAGCCCCTCACCCGGCTTCAGGCCTGGGGGCCTCACCGCTAAGCTGGATCCTGCTAAGCTCTGTCCCTGTCCCCAGTGACAAAACCAGAGAGGGATGTGTTCCTTAGCTGCTGGCTAGGCAGCGCAGTGAGGAGGCCAGATCAATTAGTTCTCGTTAGCCCGGGAGCCAATTTGCAGGCGCTGGCTAAGAGGAGGTTGTTGACAAATTAGAGGAGATTCGAGCCAGGCACAGTGGGTCAGGAGGGATGGAGTGTGGACAGGAGGAGGGACGAGCCCCTGCGGCTGCACAGCCTGGCGCTCACAGAGGTACTGGCCCCCGGGCCAGGTGAGAAGGGCCATCAGCCCACTCAGCCTCCTGACACCCCTGCAGGGTGAGACTGCCATGTCCCCATCATACAGCTGAACACAGTGGGGCTCTGGAGGTCACTGCACTTGACTAAGTGCACAGAGGACACAATGGGGACCTGTGTAGCACTGAGCCCCCCCTCTGCCTGGGCCACCCTTGTGCAGAGGCCAGGCCCCTCAGTGCACTCCCCGCCCCTCACACCCGCCATGTGGAGGCCTGCACAGGTCACAGGGTCTTAACAGAACGTCCAGTTCCAGGCCTGGGCTTGCCACCAATAACCCTGGGACACTGAGGGCCAGCTCTGTTTGCTCAGCATGTGACACAGCAATGAGCAAGGCCAAGGGTCCCTGCCTCCAACCTGTCTGACCCCTCTGTACATTGGAAGAGTCACAAGTTCCCTCGCAGGATCATCACACAGTCAGCTGGACCACCATGTACAAGAAAGATTTTCTGGAGGCTGGGGGACACTGGGAAGGCCTGTGGGCCTCTCAGCTGGGCTCTGAAGGGTGAATAGGAGTTTCCCAGGTGAAAAGGCAACAGGGTGGAGGGAACAGCATAGGGCAGGCTTCAGGGCTGAGCGAGGGCAGGGAGCAGGTGGGACTGAGTGGTGCATGTGGGGTGCTTGCCTGTAACGGGGGCGGTTGGGAGCCTTGTGCTGGGCCTCACTGCCCACGCGTGCTCAGGTGGCAGGTGGGTGCCAGGGCCGCCCTGTGGCCTGCCACATCCCCGGGGCCCGTGAACCCAGCAGCCCAGCAGAGCTGTCGGGCCTGGTGTGAAAATGAAGATTGATCATCGCGAAAGGCGGCCGGGCTGTGTGGAGCCAGGAATACAGAGCTTCATTATTATTTTAAGTGTTACTCAGCTGCTTTATTGAATTCTCCAAGTCAGGAAAAATTCTGGCGAGATAAGACGTTGACATTTTCAGAAGCAGCAGCGAGAACTGTGCTGGTGGTGAGGACAGAGCAGTGCCAGCTTGGCGTGAGGACTTCTCAGCCCACGACCCACACCCACGGCACATGCGCTCACGGTGACTCAGGGGCAGAAGCCTCAGCCAGCCGGGACCGGGGAACGGCTGTCAGGCTGTCCAAGAGCTGTCTGTCCTCCCTCCCTCTTCCCTCCCTTCCTTCCTCAGCCTCCCTCCTTCCTTCCTGGGGCACCTACTATGTGCCAGGCCTGGGGTCCAGCCTAGCTGAAGACACAATCCTTTCTCGGTTTGCAGGGTCGATGGTGGACACGACGTGCAGAGAGGCCCAGGTGGGCACAGCGCGAGCGGGCGCTGCACAGTTGCCTCCATGTGGGCTGAAGGTCGGTGTGGCTGGAGGAAGGAAGGGTGCTCGCTGGGGGGCTGCCGGGGGGAATCCGGCTCTGGATCTCCCGGGTGGTGGGGGCCATCTTGGAAGATGACGCCCAGGAGGTCCGTCTGCAAAGGCCGTGGCGGGACAACGGCCCGGTGGCCCTGCAGCTGACTGTCATTAACAGCCGAGTGGGGTGTGGCCACCTCACCAGACCACAGCTGGGGCCCAGCACAGGGTCTGGGACAGAGTGGGTCCCAAACTCACGTCTCGTCTGAGTGAAGGCAGGAGTGAAGGCCCGTGGGGCGTGAGTCTGCTGAGGTGGTGGCAGGGACCACGCCCGCAGCCCTGGGCAGAGGAGCGGACAGGTCTCAGGTCCGTCTCCCAGGAAGCAGGACATGTTGGGGGCACAGACTTGTCACTGAGCCCATGAAGATTCTGGAGGGTCGTCCCGGGCCGGCATTCCCTTCACCAGCTGCCTTTCCGTCCGCACGCACACTTGTGCCGGGGCCACCGACACACAGGCACGCAGGACCCCCACGCGGGGCCGTGCCTCCCCTGTGCTGCTGAGCCGGCTCCCCTCACCCTTCACGCTCCGACCTCCAGGGGCTCACTGTGTAACCACGAGGACAGAAGTGTATGCAGCCTCTCAGCGCCTGGACTCCATGTCAGCTGGTGGCCCGGAGGGAGGGAGGGAGCCGGCAGCCCAGCCGCACCCCTGCAGACTGCCCGGAAGGCTGCGAGCCCGGGTGACAGCTCTGTCACCTTGAGCAGGCTCCTTATTCTCCCCATTGGGACGTGGGTGCACTTTTCTCTCCTGATAGAGCGTGTGACTTCGGAGCTGGGAAGCTGGAGGTGGGACTCAGTCCCGGCCCTGTCCCCTCTCCCTCTGGCGTAACTTTGTCTGAGAGACCCCTGGGCCAGGGGTGAGTGCCAGAGACCCCCATGCTGCTCTGTGTCTGGGAGGGCAGGCCAGAGCAGTGGAGCGAGAGCTCTGGATGCCCACAGTGGAGCTGCCATGGGGGTGGGGCCAGGAGACGAGAGAGGGGCGCCTGATGCTTCTTGCCCCTTGTCCTGGCCCCCAGCACAGGCCTACGCTTCCCCTGGGGACTGGAAAGGAAGCTGTCCAGTCATGAGGACTGGATCCCACAGGACACAGCCCCTCTGCAGCTTCGAGAAGGGAGATGTATTATTCCAGCAGGACCGAGCACCCAGGGGAGGACAGGCTCTCTCCAGCTGCTAATAGCTCCAGAGATAGCCGGCCTCGATACCAAGAGCCTTCAGGGGTTTGCATTCCGTGGCTCTGGGGACACAGTGGGGCCTGCTGTCACTCAGCGGCACAGCACCTGCAGAGGCTGGTGTGGGAGGAATCTTCTCAGCTGTCCGTCTGCTCTTCCTTACAGCAACTCACTCATTCACTCACTCATCCATCCATTCCACCCACTTTTATCCAATTTATCCATTCATTCGTTCATCCAACCATCCCCTTGTCCCTTCATCTACTCATTTCCCATTTGCTCACCTGCCTGCCCACTTTATCACCCAGTAAGATTTAATGAACATCTACTCTGTGCCAAGCTCTGTGTCCAGGGAGACAATGATGACCTGTGCTTGCTGTCTGTCCACAAGGGGCTTAAATGTCAAGTAGGAACATGGTGATGGTGATGGTGATGGTGGTGATGATGGTGGTGATGATGGTGGTGGTGATGGTGGTGGTGGTGGTGATGATGGTGGTGGTGGTGATGGTGGTGGTGGTGGTGATGGTGGTGATGATGGTGGTGGTGATGATGGTGGTGGTGGTGGTGGTGATGGTGGTGATGATGGTGGTGGTGGTGATGGTGGTGATGATGGTGATGGTGGTGGTGATCGTGGTGATGATGGTGGTGGTGGTGATGGTGGTGATGATGGTGATGGTGGTGGTGATGATGGTGGTGGTGGTGATGATGGTGATGATGGTGGTGATGATGGTGATGATGGTGATGATGGTGGTGATGATGGTGATCATGGTGATGATGGTGGTGATGGTGATGATGGTGGCAATGGTGATGATGATGATGGTGGTGATGATGGTGATGATGGTGGTGATGGTGGTGATGGTGATGATGATGATGATGGTGGTGATGGTGATGATGGTGGTGATGGTGATGATGGTGATGATGGTGGTGATGATGGTGATGGTGGCTATGGCGATGGTGATGATGGTGGTGATTGATGGTGATGATGGTGGCGATGATGGTGATGATGGTGGTGATGATGGTGGCTATGATGATAATGGTGCTGATGATAAAGATAGTTGTGATGATGATGGTGATGGTTGTAATGACAATGGTGATGGTGAGGGTGTTACATTAGTTCACTTAATTCTCAGAACAGGTCCATGAAGTAGGCACTACTAAATGCCACATTTTATGGGTAAGAAAACTGAGGCAGAGTGAGGTTGCCTAAGGTACTCATGGTCACAGATACTGAGTAGCTGAGACAAGTTTTACCTGCAGGCTGTCTACTCTTCATGTCACTGTGAAGGCCTGGGCAGCTATACTGGCTCTCACTGAGGGGAAGGAAGTCAGCTCTGTGTGGGGGCTATCAGGAAGGGCCTCACAGAAGTGCTGGCACTTAGCTACGTCTTGCAGACTGAGTAAGAAACTGTCATGAAGAGAATGAGGAGAATGTTCTACCAGAGGAACAGGAGGTAAAAACAGTGGTGTTGGGTGATCACAGGGTTGTTTGGTGGAGGGTGAGCCCTGAGAGAAAAGGGAAAGACAGTGAAAGATGGTGGGTGTCCTGACAGGGGGCTGGGCAATGGCTCCCCTGGTTCGAGCTGCTGTGGCTCTGATGCATGATTGGTGGGAAGGGGCTTGTGTAGGGGGCTCTCTCAGGGTGTCCAGAAGGTCCTGGTGTCCAACCATGTGTCAAGGAGGCTGGAGAGAGGCCCGTGGTGGGGCCAGCCTTCCAGGTGAGATGAGGAGAACTCCAGCAAGAGGCCTGGCTGTGGCCAGCGGCCAGCCAAGCTCAAGGAGGCAGAGCCATGCCCCAAATGCAATGAGGACCAGCCAGAAGCTGCAGAGGGTACTGTGAGCTGGGGGTCACCCACAGACCCACCAGGGACAGTGCTGGCAGACGTGGGGAGGGGACAGTAACCCTGTAAGATAGTGGCCTTCAACCAGGCAGACCCTGCCTCAGTGGAACCCGCACTACCGACTCAGAGAAACTTAGGGGAGTCAGGAGTTTTGGGTCTAGTTTGGGGACCTGGGGCCCACCTGCAGCACCTGTGGCTTTATCGTCCTAACAGACGGTCACCTGGATCCACATTTGGGCCATCTTGAGGCTGGGGCTGGGTCAGTGCTGTTGACCACGCTGTGTGAGTAGCACCTCCATACAGTGGGGCATGACACCCCGATATTCCCAGAGGGCAGACACCCTCGCGTAATGCCCGGTTGTCTCCAGGTCTCCATTTGCCCATCTGTTAAGTGACACGTTTGCCCCAGGATTGGAATTCTCTTGGATGCAGACAAGAGAGGAGGTACCATCTTTACTGCACAGGTGAGTTCCCAAGCTTACCCGCCCCCTGGTGAAGCCTGCCCCCTCCCCCCAGACTGCGCAAGTAGCCCAGAGGAGCTCGGTCCGGGAGACGAGAGCCCTGAACGCACGCACACCAGGCTCTCACATCCAGACGAGAGCTGAGAAGGTACATTAAAAAATGATCCGTGGCTCCCCAAACAGAAGGGAATATTGACACAGTTATTTTTAGCATTATTAAAATAAGCCTGGTTTGCTCCTTTTCTGCATTCCTCTCTCCGGCTCAATCTCTCCTCCCGCTTGAATGTGTGTGCCTGTGCCCAGGCCTAGGGACCCGGGGAGCAGCGTCACAATCAAAATGTTAATGAGACCCTGATTGTGTCTCTTGATTCCTGCGCCCACCCCAAATGTCGCTGGGTCTTCGCGGAGCCCTGGGGAACAGCACACGTGTTCTTCCAAAATGAGACCGCAGCTCCGTGCTCCATGGAAACGGCCCTTGGGAGAGCTGGGAGCTCGGGATGTGGGGACACAGTCCTCGCTGAGGAGCCTGGCTTTGCTCCTGGGCTGTCCGGTGCTTCCCGGTCAGATTCAGGCCAGTCCAACGGCCGGGGGCAGAATCGGAAACCTCTGTCCGTGGAGCTGGCTATGCTCACCCGGAGCATGGTTCTCCCGACCCTGGGTGATCCTAGCTGACATAGGATGGACAGAGCCCTGTGTCTCATCAGACAGAGGGTGTGGACCCCACTGGGGGCCCACTATACAGCAGGGTTAGGGGCCCTTAGGAAGACCCTGGGTCTCACAGGCTGTGTCGCTGTGAGCGAGCCGTGTCATCCGGGACAAGTTACACGGCCCTCAGGTTATTTTTCTTAGTCCGCGGTGGGGGAAAGACACTTCCGCCCCAGTGTTTCTGGCTTATAGACAGTGCGCAGCCCTTGGTGGATGGTAACCGTGAGCATGAGTGTTCTGTTAGAACCAAAACCCAAAGGTGTAGCCTTCAGACTTCACCCCGATGCCGGGAGGGCTGGGCGACTCCTCGCGTCTCCCTCCTCTCCGCTGCCATCGCCGCCGAGGTGCCTGAGTCTCCCCACATCCAGCAGCTGGAAGGGGGCCCCCGGGGCTCTGCCCTAGCTGAGCCAGCACTGCTCTGATTGGCTGGCGCCTGTGCACAGCTTCCTGTCAATGCTGAGAGCCTTTCGCCCAGACGGTCCTCTGGGATTGGCCCAGAGCCAGCCCGGGCATCTGGGAGCTGGTGGAGCGTCCCTTCTCTGCCCAGGGGACACCTCTGCCCTGCTCAGGTCCCAAAGCTGCCAGGACAGATCCAGGGTCAGGCTGGCATTTGTGTGTGGGTTTCCCGGGCCAGAGTTCAACCCCACTGTGCACTGACTGACCCACACCCTGGGATTCATCCGGGCAACTGTGTCTCTGTCCCATCAAGTCCAAAGCCAGCTCTGCCTAAGTTCTGTCCCCACTGACACTCTCCTGGGTACCCCCAGCTGCCGGCCAACTGGTCCGTGCCCGTGGTCCCCCCCTCGTTCCAACCACACCCCGGCTCTCTTCTCCAGGGAAGAAAGGACCCCTGACTCCTTCTTCCCTCCCAGTAGCGGGTCCCCTTCTGTTTCAGAATGTTCACTGGTCACCTCATACGCTCAGTCCTGCACGTGGACCTGCAACCACCCTCTCAGCTGTCCCCACCCTCCACGGGTGAGCAGGTGTGGTGGACACTCTGAACTCGCAAAGCGCATGACTCCGAATTTTCTGCACGGTTGACCTCCGGGGTCCACCTTTTCTTTTAGTGCCAGCATGCGTGCAAGAGAGAGAGGCAGGAAGGGAGAGAGATGAAAATGCCAGCTCGTAGTTGTGGCACCGTAGTTGTTCATTGATTGCTTCTCATATGTGCTCCAGCCAAGCCAGCGACACCTTGCTCAAGCCAATGACCTTGGGCTCAAAACAGTGACCTTGGGCTTCAAGCCAGTGACCCTGGTCCCATGCTCAAGTCAGAGACCCTGTACTCAAGCTGACAAACCTGCACTCAAGTTGGTGAGCTCATGTTCAAGCCCGGTGACCTCAGGGTTTTGAACCTGGGACCTCAGCGTCCCAGGTCGACGCTCTATCCACTGTGCTACCACAGGTCAGGCTCCATCTTGCTGACAGATCCCTTAGTGTCCCTCCTGCCTTACCTTCCCGAGCCCCCCTAATCCCCTCTGTGTCTAGCCAAGCAGAGACTCACTCACCCCTTAAACTGTGCCCCACCCACCCCCATCCTCAGTCCTGCTCTGCCTCTGGGGCTTGTCCCCCACCCCTGACACTGAATTTCTGGGGGACTGTACATCGTCCCCCAGACCCAGGAGCAGCAGGACACTTACAGCTTGCACTCAGGCTTCCATTCCCTCTCCCGCGGCAGCCCCCTGATGCGGAATCTGCACCCCGCATGTTGCGGCCCCGTGCCAGGCAACAGCCGCGCCGGCACAGGGCCTCACCAGAGAGAGCTGGGGACAGACAAGTGCCGGGAAAGCCCCCACCCAGGGAGGGCTCTGTGGAGAGTTTGCCCGGAGGTCCTTTGTCACGGGGAGCACCAATCCATCTTCTCTTTGACTGCAGCCATGTGAGGACCATTAGTTGTCCATCACACAGTGGGCAGGAGTCACCCTCTGCGGTGTGGCTAAGTGGCTCTCAGGAGCTTCGGGCATGGACACCCTTCTCCATGAGACAGGGCTTATCCTGCCGTGTCTGCTCAGTCTCTGTGGGGGCTTCGGGGGGGCGGGCTCTGGCCTGCAGCCGGGGCACAGTGTCAGCCAAGCCTCCCCCAACGGGGCAGGGACCCAGCACGGGGCAGGTCTTCGGGGACCATTCACTGCCACCCAGCCTTCCTCTTGGTGGCAGAGTGCCCCTGCTCCGGTCATCCTCTGTCCTCTGGGTGCGGGTCCGCTGACCACCATCCCCTAGAGGCCCCGGTTGGGCATGGCCCCGCTCATGCCCACGATTCTGGTTGGCTCCTGTGCCAGGAGGGGACTCAGGGTGGGTGGGCGGCCTTCCTGTAATGCCCCAGGTGTCCCACTTTACAGCTCCCCGACATCCCGACCTGGACTTCCCTGCGAGACTTCTGAGTAATCGTCACAGAGCAAATGGAACACGTCTGGACACTGGCCCACGTAGTGTTTGTGCTGGAGTCCTTGGTGCTGATGGCATGTGACTCAAAGAGCAGGGTGGCCAGAGGGAACTTTGTTCACCTCCCCCCTCCTGTCTCCATACAGCCCTTAACGCACCCCTTTCGTTCAGAGACTGTCCTTCAGCAAAGCCCACTGGCCTCCCAAAGCAGACACTTCCCGGGCCTCTGAGCACGGCCAGGCCTCCTCGGGTCGCAGTCCTCTGGCCACAGTGCCGTCCCTCGCAGCTGTCCGTCCAGGAATTAGGTCCCACCTGTCCCTCCGATGCCCAGTGGTTGCCGTGCATGCCCCGGGCCTTAGCCATGCCTGCACAACCTCAGCAGCCTCAGCCGGCCGCTGCTCACTGAGGGCTGAGTGCAGCAGGGGGCAGAGGAAGCCCCTCCCTCCCCTTGGTGGGCTGCTGTGCTCTCTGAGTCACCTGTCACCAGCTCTGAGGACACTGAAGTAAGTATAAATGCCTGACCTGTGGTGGCACAGTGGATAAAGCATCGACCTGGGAACACTGAGGTCGCCAGTTCAAAACCCTGCACTGGTCTGGTCAAGGCACATATGGGAGTTGATGCTTCTAGCTCCTCCCCCCCTTTCTCTCTCTCTCTCTCTCTCTCTCTCTCTCTCTCTCTCTCTCTCTGTCTCCTCTCTAAAAATAAATAAATAAAAAGAAATTAAAAAGAAAAAGTCTTTAAGAGCAAAGGGGGTCGTCAGCCAGCCCTCAAGGTGACCATGACCAAAGAAAAGAAGTGAAACCAGAACCCAGACTGGATGGGAACAAACAGTTACAGTAACGTGTGATGTTGGCCCAGCAGGGAGCTGGAGGCTCAGAGAGGGTGAGGGGCTAGCCTGAGACTGCACAGCTGGAACCAGGTGGAGATCAGGTGGGCCACCCCCTCTTCTCACTCCCATGGGGCCTCAGCCAGCCTTTTGCGCTCTGGGCTTGGGCTGCCCCCTCTCTACAATGAGGAGTCTGGGCACAGCCTCTGGGGATCCCTCTCCAGGGCTGACTCATCCCTGTTCTAAAAGGGAGACTTCAGCTCCTTACAGGTACTAGATAGCATCGCGCCTGCCCTTCACCTGTGGGGGAGACTGCCCACCGGAGGTAGGGTTAGGGTGAACGGTGCTCCGTGGGTGGGTATTCATGTGATCACAGGGCCTCTGAGTGCCTACTGTGTGCAGGGCTCTGGCCAGGCCTGATGTGCATGGGCACGTGTGACGTTTGCAGACGAGAAGACCTTCAGGTAGAGAGAGTTCTCTCACATCTCCACCCACCCCTGCCCTGGGCAACTTAGCCCAGGCCTCGGAGCATAGTAGGGTCCCTGGAAATAGCCCCTTAATTGGATGGAATGGAGAGGAGCCGTTCTCATTTCTCTTTAAGGCGTTGCCATGGTGACTTCTCTCTCACTGCCCTCTGTTATCTCCCAGCCTCCAGGGAACAGGGCCACCCAAACAGCTCTCCAGGGTCTCTGTTATTAGTGGGAGGGACCCTTGCCCTTTGGGGACTCCAGTCCATCAAAAGAGCGCCTGACCCTAGGACAACATGGTAGATGCCCCACAGAGGTGCCCTCAGTGGGACTGGGGAACAGGGCATGCTGGGGAGCTGAGCCTCCCAGCTCCCTTGGGCTGCACCTCTTCACAAAAGGGACTCAGGAGGCTTGGAGGTGCCTGGGAGGTTGGGAACAGCTGGCATGTCCCCCCAGAGACTCAGACAGTAAATAGAGTGGCCCAGGAGAGCAGGGCTGGCTTGCAGCCATGTGTGTGGGGGTGGAGGGGTGCATGTGGCCAGGCCCTCACCCCTGGAATGCGCCCTTCCCGTGGCAGGATCTAGCACGTCTAATGTTTGTCCCTTCGCAGAGCCGGGAGGACGGCCAGGGTCCTCACCATCCCTTCTCAGCACCACGAGTGTGCCCACAGGCCTGCCCATGCCTGTCCGTGTCGCGGGCAGTGTGTGCATGTCTGCACATCCGCATGGGGGCGCAGCTAGAACCCTGTTGCTTGGAAATGCTGCTCTCATCAGAGGGTTGCAAGGCGGGAGGCCATGCCCGCTGTGTCTGGGCCCAAGGCCGGGGCTGTGAAGACTGGCGGGCAAGCAGAGAAGGAGGGAGTGAAGGCACGGCCCCGGCCCCGGCCCCTGCTCTCACCCAGGTGTTCCCCGGGTGAGGTCGGTGCTAGGCTTGGGGGCGACAGTGTGAGCCAGGCAGATGGGCCTCTCGGCTCACATTGGTACCCGAGTCTGGGGGAGACAGGTCTGAACCCCTGATGTCACACAAGCTACCATCCAACTCCTACTGTCTCGTGGGGTCCCTTGTGTGTGGGTGTTGGGGCATGTGAGTTGGTGTGGGCAGGTGGACCCCAGGGCCTTGAGCCCAGAAACCCCAGGGTCCAGCTCTGGCCCGGGCCCCCCACCTGCCCCTGCACCACCCACCCCTCTCCTGCAACCCTAGCTTCCTTTACTCCGATCACAGATGCAGGAGACCAGCCATCTAGCTAACACGCCTTCTCTATTCCTTGCCTCAGGACCTCGAAGAAGCCTGCAGACCACTGGGCTTCCAGGCCGGTCCTTGCCTGAGTAACTTGTTCAACACCTCCACAGCCCAGCCTGGGGCCTCTGTCTCACTCCAAATGTCAGCGAGGAAATTAAAGCTCCCCGGAACGTGGCGTCTCACCAGTGACTTATCAGATCACACACAGTTTAATAAGCAGAGAGATCTGGGAGGGTCATGCTGTTCCAGCCCACTCACCTCATAAATTAGGCATCAGGAGTTCAGGAAGGTGGTTCGAGTAAATGAAATTGTCTCGCTGGGGTCAAGGACCTGCGTTCTTGGGCCGGGCGTCGAGTCCGGGTAATGCTGACACTCCTGCCTTTGTCTAGTGCTCTGGGACAGCCCTGGGCCCTGAGTCTCATCACCACCTGAGGAGGGTGTGGGGTGCCTGACAGGGAGGGGCACAGCCTTCCAGGGGGCCAGTCACCCCCACTCCCAGGCTCAGCAGTAGGCACTTCAGTGTCACTTGGGCAGTGACATGGAGCAGACACTGTGTTTTTTGGGGGGGGGGGAGCAGATCTGCTTTTTAGCTGTGTGTCTTTGGGTAAGTTACTTCACCTCGCTGTGGGTGTGATTGGGAAGAAATGGAGGCCATGGGGTCAGGATCTCTGAGCCACAGGTACGGGGGGTGGGGTGGGGCGCTTGTCTCTGGTCTGGGAGTGGGTGTGGCCCTCGTGCTCCCATCTGTGTAGCGGGGAGACCGGACCCCACGTTCACACCCCGTCCCTCATCTGCGTGTGGGACTGCAGGAATCCACAACTGTCTGAGCTCCGCTGGGAGGAATCTGTAAGGCATCCGCCCTGTCCCTGTCCCCGTCCCCCAGCCTGGGTCCTGACAGGGCTCTGGTGCCAGAGCCCCCATCCCCCGCCCGGTACTGCATGGAGGTAGAGGTCAGATTTGCTCACATTAACTTCCGAAAGCTGCATCTGTCCTTCGTCCTTCGGGGGGAGGGAGGGGGAGGCGCTCCCTAACTCATCCTGAACGCAGAGGAATGATGTTTAATAAAGCGCCCTTTTTGGGCCTGGATCACTGGGACGGCGGACGTGAGGGCAGACCGCTCTCTGCCGGTCCTCCCAGCACCCTCCCCGGGGCCTCCAGGCAGTCTTCTTGTTTAGAAGACAATTTGTTGCTTTGGGTTGTTTTTGTTTGTTTTTTTTAGCAGAAGTCTGAGCTTGGGTTTCCCACCCACCCAGGGGAGCGGGGAGCGGGGAGCCCTCACGCCCCATCTGATGGCCAGGCCAGCCTTCCCTACCCTCAGCTGGATCACAGAGGTCTGGTCCACTCACTGCTGACCGGTCACTGACCTGTCCTGGGCACTGGGACAGTGTGCTCAGGCCACAGGGGTCTTTGTTCCTGGAGCTGAACCAGCTCAGGTTCTGACCACAGCAAAGCAAGGCCTGGGCACCTCGTGCTCGCCAGAGCTTTTGAGGAAGCTAGGCCCCTGCCTCAGTTTCCCTGTTGGCCCTTCAACTCTCCCTTGGTGCTGAACCCAGCTTTTTTCCTGGGCCCTGCTGCGAACCCACTGACAAACTACGGCTTTGGGTAAGTTGCCCCTTGTATCTGGGCCTCAGTCTATCAGTCTATAGCGGGTTCACCTAAAGTTTTCTTAGCACACTGCAGGGCTGATGCGGGAAACCAGTGGGATCATGTTCTGTGTCTCCACTTGACAGGTGAGGACACCGTAGCCAGGACAGTGCAGACCTGGGACCCTCCACGGCACCCCGTTTTATGATCCTGCTCATCCTCAGTGATGCTGTTGGGATCTCCAGGTGCCCAGATGCAAGGGGTGCTGTGGGCTCCCTACCTCCCAGGCAGCCGCACCCTGGGAAAGTCTGATGAGAACATTTTCCTCCCCAGATCAAGCGTCAGGCTCCCCGACCTTGGTCACCCCCACCCCTCCAGGGGCTGGCACCTATCAGACGACTGCCTCTGAAGCCCTTAGGATCCAGCTGTTCCTTCCAGATGTGCTGGGGCCAGCGGGATAGGTCCATCTGCTCTAGATAGCCACACTGCCTGAGCGTGTCCTCAAGAGGTTTCAATCCTCGTGTCCATCCACCCGTGGAGACGGCGGCCCCGGCAACAGTGGCATCTGTGTGCTCCCTCCTCGCACCTCCTGGGTGGAATCCTTTCCCACCCAGGTCCCAGCTCATGCCTCCTCCCAACCCCCAGCCCCCCAGCCTCCCAGCCTCCCCAGCCTCCATCCCTCCAGCCCCCCAGCCTCCCAGCCTCCATCCCTCCAGCCCCCCAGCCTCCCAGCCTCCATCCCTCCATCCCTCCAGCCCCCCAGCCTCCCAGCCCCCCAGCCCCAGGCCCCACCCTGCCCCATCTCCTCGTGCCTCCCAGTGACCTCCTCACTTCTGGGTCCCTGAATGATGACCTACTCAGGTTCCAGAGGGGATAGGCAGGGGCAGCTGCCCCTAAAGGGCTCACTTCTGTAATCATCACCTTTGCTGGCTCCTGACTCCACCCTCTGTCCTGGCCTTGCCGGAAACTGGGTGCTCCTGAGCCTCCCCGCCTCCTGGGCTTAGCCACCCTGCCCCTGCTCCGCCTGCCTAGCGTGCAGGAGCAGTTCTCACCAATGTGCTGGTCCCAGTGAGAGGCCACGCCAGCCAGACGTAAAGAACTTGTCCTGTTGGAACCCCTCAAGCTGCTTGGGAAACAGGAACAAAGAAACACAAGCAGCCACAGGAAGAACTCGCGTCCCATGAGGTCTCGTGGCACTATGGACGTGGACTCACGGCGCTGTGTTCCACTCCGTCTCCATCTCTCTGTGGCTTGGTCGCCCTGGGCCTCGTTCCTCACGGGAACACCGGGGGGGGGGTCGCGTGGGAAGCAGGACTTGGGCCCATGGATAGCATGGAGAGGCGGGCGTGAGAGGCGTGGCCATGCCTGACACTTAGAGCCTGGACATGCCGCTACCGCCCCTGTTGTCAATGATAAACACCGAACGGCCTCATTTTAGAGCTCCGGGGACTGAGACCTTAAAGGAAGCCGTTGGCTTGCCCAGAGCCACTGGGTAACTTGGGGGCTCAAAGGCCTGCAGACAACACTGTGTTCTGGCCCCTGACAGTCCTGCACTGATGGGGTGGGCAGCGAGGCAGGGAGGCTGGATGCATGGGCGGGGTGGGCATTGACCATCCAGAGGCCACGGGTGGCCCCGAGGGAGACCCCACTGCCTTACTTTTTGTCTTATTTTTCTCCTCGTTCAGGGATACCCATGTCCCCCACCACCACCACCTGCCCGGGTCCTTCCCTGCCACCTCCCATCTGTACGCCCCATCTCAGAGCAACCCCAATGTTTCCTGACCCTCTGTCTCCCAGCAGGCCACTCTGCAGACTATTGTGCAGACGGAGCACCTGGGTTCTGGTTCCTCTCCTGCCGTGGTGACTCCTGCCCGGCACCCACCGGTGGGCTAACAGGTGGGAGAGGCCTTGTGCGGGAGGCAGCGGGCACGGTGTCTCGGCTCTGGGGAGGCTTGTCCAGAGGACCGTCAGCATCTCATGGCCGAAGACTTGGGTTCCTGCTCCTCAGGATGGATGTCCAGAGAGGAAGCAGGACAGAGCCTGCTCCTGCCCTTCTGCTAGGAATGTCCCTTTTGTCCTGATGCCCGGCTCTAAGCCACACTTGTGGTCCTTGGTCCTGTGTCTTCTTCCTATCTGCTTGTCAAACCCGGAGGCCCCAAGGCTGGCTGTGTTTGTGGATCGACCAAGAGGAGGGCCTGTGCTCAGCAGTCAGCAGCTGCCAATCTGAATGCTTCCTCTAAGCAGCCTGTCTGTGGCTCGCTCTATCTGCTAAGAGTATACAGAGAGGTCACCCGGCTTCCCAAAGGTCACACAGCCCATCTGCAAGGTCCTTAGGTACACACAGGCTTTCCCCTCCATTTTACAGGTGAAGCGATTTGTTCAAAGACACCTGAGCTGGGGGGGTGGCCTCACTTCCCTCCCCCTCGCACGCAGGTCAGGCAGGGAGACCCCAGCTCCTCATCTGAGGTCACAGCCCGCCGCAGGTTCCCGGTGGTGCAGTACCGGCTCCGGCTCCCAGGGGGCGCTGAGGCCCCGCGGCTGGCTCCCGCAGCCCGATCCCCGCGCACCCGCCCTCGGATGTGCACACCCGCGGGAGCCTGTGTGTTTCCCAATCAATAGAAGATGCTCAGTCCCCGAGATGTCGCTACCAGAGTCTTCACACATCTGCATCGGAAGGGTTCCAAATGAAAAGTCTTTTCCTGTTGGAGGAAAAAAAAAAAAAAACCGTAAAAGGAGAAAGGAAGACTTTGCCTGATGGATTAGAAAAATTTCCACTCCCCAGCATTTGAAGGGAGTATTTGTGCTTCTCTTGCTCAATTACCCAGGCTGCAAAAAGGCGCGGGTGGGCTTCTGAGCTCAGCGCATCACATTGATCCCGGCCAAGGGATCTGCAGGGATCTGTGGGTGGCTGGGTAGCAGGTGCGGACTCAGCAGGCCTGGGAGACCTGTCTGACTCGGCCGCCTTCCACGCAGGCGTGACCTTGGAAAAGCCACCCAGGGAGTCAGAAGCCCGGTCCCTGGCTTTAACGCAGCCTTGTTCAATCAGCATCACGGGGACGTGGACAAGGCCAAAGCATTTTATCTGAAACGCAGGGTGCCTACAAGGAACCCTGATTAGTATGTTTACGCTGAAATGGAGTTTTCAAAGTGCTTTTGAAGCCAGCATTTCCCAGTTGGCCCTTGGACGTGGGGGTTGAGCCTTCCCTGGGGGGAGAGGGAAGGGCACCCAGTCTTCAGGGCTGGTCCTCCTCTAAGGTCTAGTCTGTCCTAGAGCACATGGCTGCCTGGCCCTCTGTGGAAGGAAGGCTGTGCTGGGAGCCTGGGAGGGGACACAGAGGACATGGGGCTTACGAGTGGCTGGACCTGGCTCGGGAGCCTGGGGTCCAATGAGGACACCTGTTGTGGACGAGATTCACGCAAGGCCCACACCTGCCCAGCCACTGGGGATAATCGTGTCACTTCCCTGGTGAGCTGCTCAGTGGGTTCAGGAAAGGGGGGCTCACCACGGGGAACTCAGGCTCCCAGGCCTGGGGTGTGGGCAGGACTTCCTGCAGCCTGGAAATCCGAGCAGGTGTGGAGTCACGGCGGCTCCTGGAGCATGCCTTCTCAGTCTCTGGTGCTCGAGAGGGAGCCCCTGGTGTTCCAGTGCTCCCCACGCCTATTCTTCCGAGGTGTCCCATGCCGGGGGTTCAGGTCTCCACCCTCGTGCCACCCAGCCGCAGCTGTCCTTCCTGGCAGCTTCTCCCTGGCTCTGCCCACCGTCCCGGCCGCCATCCCATCACTATCTTGCCAGTTTTACGCCGTGCAGCTCTCCTCAGCATCCTAGCGGCTGCCTCCTCAGGCCCAGGTGCCATCACCCTGCAGGGGGGTGGGGGTGGGAGAGGCAGCATTGCCTCCCCCGGGCCCCGTTTCCCCTCTGTCCTCTGATCCTTTCGCGATGCAACAGCCAAGGTCAGCTCTGAAAAATGCCAACAGGATTGAGTCACTTCCTTGTGACCGATGGCAGGCCAGCAAGCCGGCACGATGAAGCCCCTGCCCACCTCCCACCAGGCCGCCGGGCGTCCTCTGGCCCAGCTGGCTCTGGGGCTCTCGCTGCATCTCTGCTTTCCTCGCTCCTGCTCGCAGAGGGCTGGCAGCACCTGGCGGCTCCTAGGTGCTCATCGGTAGCTGCCAGCTAATGAATGAGGTGACGTTTGAGAAGGGCCTTCCGCCTTGAATGGCCGAGTGAAGGAAAGCCTGTTGAGACTGGCGGGAGGGCTCGGGCGGAAGAGCAGCGTGGCCCTGGGCTCCCAAGGGTCTTGCGTGCAGGCCGAGGAGACTGGCCACCGCAGCAGGCCCTGGGTGTGGCCAGTGGGTTGTATCCCGGAAGGCCCTCTTCCCAGGTAGGACCAGCAGGACCTCAAAGCATCGGACCTAGAGCTGAACCGCCTGGGATCAAGCACCACTTTGCTTCTTGAAGCAGTGGGGGCCATAGGCAAGTCACTCAGCCCTGTGCACCTGACCCTCACCCGTAAAGGGTCACAGCACCCCCTCGCTGGAGCAGATGGGAGTGATTGGTGGCTGGTGCTGGCGAGGGGCTGGGCCCAGAGTGAGCTCACCTGACCTGTTCCAGACCATTTTCTCAGGAACTCAAGAGAGCAGTGGGCTGGAGGCTCAGAGGCCGGGGGGAAGCTTAGTTTGTAGTCCTAGTGAAGGCTCAGCCAGGCAGGGACTGAGGGGACAGAGGGAAGACAGTGAACTCCAGGGGTGTTCTGCTGTCCTGGAGGGTGAGGACATTTCTGAACTGGGGGTCATGTGGCCTCAGCCTCTCCTTGGTCACCTGCACTGGGTCGCACTCATTCCCAGCAGGCCAGAGTGCCCCCCTCCATCCTATCTCAGGCCCCCAGCTCTGTCCCCAGGGTCACGATGTCTTCCAGCTGCAGTCCCCCACCACACTCCCACCCCAGGTCCACCAAGCCTGCCTGCAATCTTCCATTTTAGCAGGTCCTGGACGTTGTCCTTGTATGTGATTCAGCCAAGCCTGAATTTCAGGGGTGAGTGAGGGACCCTCAGGTTTCTCTGCTCAAGACTCCAGCCCCCTTGGGAGCTAGCTGTGTGCTCCCCGCCTCCCCGGGCCTTCTGGTCACCCTGCCAAGGCTGTGCCTCTCCAGAGGAGTGGGGAGAGCCTCCCCCCACCGCACACACCATTTCCCTGGGGAATTCCCAGCCTGAGACAGAGCCACTGGAACAGGGAGGGGTTTCAAGTGAGTCATCATGTGTAAGAACCAAGTGAACTTCTGGAGAGTCTCAAGGGAGCCTGGAGAGGCTCGTCTCTATTGGGGCATCTTCGCCACCCAGCCAACCAAAACGCAGGAGCTCCGAGTCTCCACCCACAGCAGGGGGGTAGTAAGGCTGATGGGGGTAGCCCGCAGTCTCCCCTCTGCTCTCAGCCACAGTGTGGGGAGCTGCTTCCCGCAGCTCCTTCCCTGAAACATCCTCCCTGCCTCTCATCTTGCCCTCCTCCTTGCTCCTTGCTCCCTCGCTCTGTGCAGGTTCCTCCTTGGCTTCCAAGTCCCCCGTCCACCTGTGAGCAGAGAAGCCAGAGTAGCTCTTATACTTGCTGCCACTGTGAGGCCTCAGCCGGGCAGGGGCTGAGGGGACAGAGGAAGGACAGTGAACTCCAGGGGTGCTCTGCTGAACCCCGAATCCGTCTGCTGCTGGCTCAGGTGTCTGGAGCCCTCGAGTGTGACCTTGAAGCGGCTGCTCACAACTCTGAGTTGAAATTCCCCCCCACCCCCGTGCTCTCTCCCATCCTCCTCCTCTGCCTTCCTCTCCTCCTCTCTCTCTGCTTCCTCCTCCAGCCCGAGTCCCAGCACTCTGCACTTCCTCTGGGAATGACTCACACATTCGCCTCCCACCTGCACCGCCAGCCTCCCAAATCTTCACGGAAAGGGGCACAGTGAAGCAGACCTCTGCGTTCAGAGGCAGTCAGCCACCACCCCTGTGGGCAGCGAGGGTTCTGGCTTTCCAGGCCCAGTGGAAAGAGCATCCATGGACAGGAGCATCTAATCCTGTCTTCCGACCCTGACGCGCTGTTAGACCCGGGCTGGTTCCTTCTTCCTGCGGGGCTCGCTCTGCCAGGCGGGGCCTCTCGTCACAGCCAGAGTATCCTGCATGACACGCCCATTCTGAACTGGACACCCCAGTCTTAGCCCCCCCGGGGGGTGCACTGGAGAAGAGGGGTGGGAGCTCTGGGGGGACACAGGGAGGTCAGGCGGACAGTGGACGCGCAGCGTCCTTGGGGTTCCGGTCGTAATGCGGGACATCATGTTTTGGGTGCTCACCTGCTGCTCTTTCCTCTCCCCCACCCTCACCCTGCCTGCTGCAGGGAAGTCAATGCCCCTCCTGGAACATGTAACCCAGGCCTCAGCCATCATGGCAGCACATTCCCACGGCCACAGGAATTGGTTGAGAAATGGGCACATGTGACCCAGGGAGAGCCAATGAGAGGCAAGGAGCTTTGGTTGGGCCTGGGGGGGCAGGGATGCCGGGTCCTTGGCCTCCGAGAGCGGGGAGCCGCGTCTCACCTGACCACCGAGGACATGGAGCCAAAGACGGCTTGGCGCTTTTAGCTGCTGTTAGTTCAGCATCTGCTGTTGCACAGATGTGATGCCTTTGGATATATTATCTCACTTAATTCTCGTGACAATTTTGCAGGGAAGGCACGATGACCTGCCTGACCTGTAGGATGAGAAACAGAGTCAGGAGGCTTTCCGAACCCTCTGCCTCCCCTCCCAGCCCCACCAGGGGCTCAGAGCTCAGGTGTACCCACCCAGGGGCCCGTGGGCACACGCTGAGCAGCCCGGAGCTCCCCCCGCCTCAGCCTGACCCTCCTCCGCCCAGGAAGGCTGGTGATGGGAAGGTGGGGGATGGCTACCTCATTCCCGTTGGATTATGTTCCTCGCCAGACTCTAACTTCATTAAAAAGCCCACTGCTGATCCTCTTACTGCGTCTGCAGAGCGGGAGGGGCCGTGAGGGGAGGCAGGAGGCGGCGGGTGGGCTGCCCTCCTCGGGGAAAGCGGGACATGGAGATTTACATATTTATGAAATCTTTTCCATTTTTCCCAGAAATGTCACATCTTATTTTAAGCTGGGGGGGGGGGTCTGTGTTCCAGCAGTGACAGCTTTAGTCGCCACCTGGGCTTCTCTGACATCTGGAGGTGACGAGCAGCCTAGGACTGGGTTCCCACCCCAGGCCCGTCGAGACTGGCCATGGAACCCTGGGCAGGTCACGTGACTTCTCTGGGCCTCAGTTTCTCCAGGCGTAAAGTGAGGACAATATCTGTAGTGGGTCTCCCTGGCACAGCCCGAAGATCCCCTGCCTGCTATGCTTGTCCCTGCATGGTCCTCCCTCTCTTCTTGAGTGTGGACTGGGCCCTGGGACTTGCTACATCAGACAATGGTAAAAACAAAAAGATGAGCTAGCACTTACGGTCTTCAGCCCAACGACCATGACTCGATCAGTTCACCCCTCTCTTGCCGTCTCGATCGCTGGCTGTAATGAAGCTAGCCACCACGTGTGAACTGCTCCACGGGGGTCCATGTGGCAAGGAACAGGGAGCAGCCTGCAACCAACAACCAGTGAGAGACTGAGGCCTCAGTCCAGGAGGCCTCCTGCCAACAAGTATGTGAGAGCAGAGGGGCCAGGGGCCTTCCTAGTGGGGACTGCTGGTCACTTGACTGCAGCCCATGGGAGTCCCAGAGCTGATGACCCAGCAGAGAGGTCCACCCAGAGTCCTGGTCACAGAGAGATGTCAGATGTTGCAATACGAGTCTCTACGTTTTGGGCTATGTTGTTACACAGCAGTAGGTAACTGATACAATGTTCTTCTCAAAGGGTAACCCTGGTGACAGAGATGGTGTGTGTGAGCCTGTGCTGAGCCCAGCTTTGTAGGTGCTCAGAAGAGGTGCTGGGTTATTCTGTGAGCTTGTGAGGGGGCATTGTCGTCTCATCTCGGCCCTGCTCAGTGTCCAGCCAGCAGCGCCTGCTTGCTCAGTCGCAGGCGTCATGAATAGCGGGTGGGTTACAGGATGCATTAGCACGGGTCTCCTAGTGCACTGGGCGTGCAACCCTTATGGGCCTTGACAGGTTGGCTTCCTGATCAAGTCCTGCTCCCACATGCAGTGCTGGGCCCCTGGACAAAGCCCTCGACTGGTGGCCTGTGCCAGCCTCTCCTGCTTGTGTCTGGCCCAGCTCTTCTCATTGTCTGCCTGCCTTTGGAAGGGCCTTCATCTTTGGCCTTGTAAGTGGGGAGGGGAGCCAAGCGCCACAGCGCTGACTTCCAACTGCCCTCAGAGCGTGGGGGCCATGCCCAGGGCGGTTTAGCCGCATCCCGGCAATCTGGTACAGGGTCTGGGACACGGCAGCTGGTTGGGGAACATCTGGGGCAAGAACACAGGAGCAGTTCCTCTAGCATTATAGTCAAAACCCAGATGACTCGACCTGAAGGCTTCACAAAAATTGTTCCCCTTTTTCTGCTGGTGCTCAGAACGACGTCCCTTATAATTTCTTTGGGGTTTCAGTCCTCCTTACCGCCAAAGCATCCTTAAAGGGGAAGCTGTATTTAAAGATTTTATTTATTCTTTTTTTTTTTTTTTTTTTTTTAGAGAGGAGAGAGAGAAAGAGAAGGTGGAGGAGTAGGAAGCACCAATTCCTATATGTGCCTTAACCAGGCCAGCCTAGGGTTTCAGACCAGCAACCACAGCGTTCCAGGTCAATGCTTTGGAAGATGTATTTCTTTTTTTTAAAGAAAGGAGATGTATTAATTGAGTTTAGCTCACATGTCCTGCCCTGTTGGCCACTAGTACCATGGTGAAAACTGGCTTCCTGTGAGGTGGCCTGGTAGTCACCGAGGAACGGGTTTGGGGGAGATGGGCAGAGACCAGGAAACGCCCCATAAGACTCTGCTCCTGACTTTCCTGGAAGACTGGGGTTGTGGACATGTGGGGACATCTGGGACCAAAGGCCAGGGCTCGCTCTAAGCCTGGAGGAGGCCTGGGGTCTCGTGGCTGAGGTGGAGTGTCCACTACACTTCCTGAGATGATGAGTAAGTCTCCTCTGTCCGTCCCAGAAGTCCCAGGCCACTTGGGGCTGCTGAGCGCCTGGAATGTGGCTCCTGACACCAGAGACCTGAACTTCAGAGCTACTCATTGCCGCTTCCTTCAGGTCGCCCCGAGTGGCGTGCGGCTCTGCTCCTGGACCGGCCACCACCGAAGGCTCGGCACGGGTAGCTGGCCGGCTGCGGCCGCTCCTTCTTTCTGTCTGGCATCGGATCGCTGAAGAACACCAAAAATAACCTTTAAGGAAAGGAAGAATGCGGAGAGAAGACGGGTCCCGCTGGACTGCGAGGAGCCGGGAGGAGTTGCTGCAGGCGGGGAGCCGTCAGAGCGATTTCGCCATCTGTCCGGGAGATTCTGCTTGAGGGGAAAGAGAATTTCTTGACTCATCCCTATTTTTAACCATGTTTATAATATATCATGTTCAGATCTGTGAGATGTCAAGGGGAAGAGAGTCCGCCCTGTCCTTCCCGCTTAGGGCAGACGGGTTCCGCCCTGGACTCTGTACACTGGCGCTCACGTGGCTTCAAAGTCCACGGCCAGGGACCCTCTGGATGCAGCCCCTTCCGGACGCAATGCTGAGCCAGGCTCTGGCGGCAGAGTGGACGGCGGACCGCACTGGGAGCTGCCCATATGACTGACTACGTGTCAGGCTACCGGAGCAGGGACAGCCCACGGCCGCCTAGACACCTGTGCGGCACTGAAGGCAGCGTGCTCGGCAGTCTGCGGCAGCCTTAATGGAGGCTGCGGCTTAATTAATATTATTATTAGGTGCTTTAACATGAAGTGCTTCAGTTAATTTTCACAACAACCCTGTGGGAGGCTCTAACAATCCCGACTCTCCGACGAGAAAGCAGGCGCCCGGAGGTTGGAATGGATGGCTCAAGGCCACTCAGCTCATGCTGGACGGTGCGGGGCACCTAATAGAACGTCACAGGAGGTCAGAAGTTACTGCAGAATTCGTAAGCACACAGACAAATGAGGGGTCTGGAAGGGACGCCTGGCCCAGTTCTCGGTTCTTCTGTCCAAAGCCTCGGGACCAGGCGACTGGGCCGATAATATCCTGTCATCTATGTATGTATGTATCCATCCAGCCAGCCATGTATCTATCATACCATATTCTATGCTATATTTCATGTATATTATATATATCCAGGATTTCTATTTGGTTATACATAATCATTTGATCTTGTTTCTTTTCTGCCTCCCTCCATTGCTTTTCATTCTTACTTAATTAGAATTGAATCTTTGTCAATATCTTTAAGTACTTAAACACTCGTTATGACTAGACGGAGGAGGTGGCGAGGCGTGGCGTGGAGCAGGCACTCACCCAGGCTGCCCCACTAGAAACTGGCCATGGGGACTGGCCCGGGGAGGCCTGGCTCCAGGCAGCCCCCACTCCAGCCCGTTTCAGCGGACAAACATCCACACAGACTGAGGACCTGTGAGGCCCCGGGCAGAGGTACCCAGGGCTGTGCCCTGCCCTGGAACTAGGGTTATGGGTGAGGTTAAAGTCTGACAGGGAGGCAGCTCTCTGTTACCTAACTGCTCCCACCCTGAGGGGTGAAGAGAGTTGTGGGCTGAGTGAGTACCTCCCTGCCCAGCCCCTGGCCCAGCGGCCCCAAGCTGGCTGCTGTCTGTGAGCTTGGGCCCAGGAGGCCTTCAGGCCAGGCAGGCTCTTCTCCTGGGCCCACAGGGCCACGCCCCCCAGCTGGTGGGGCGGCCGGAAAGGCATGGAGAGGGTGGTCACTTCCGCCCCTTCCTACAGGTCCCGGGAGCCCGGGACTCAGCCATTCGGGTTTGGGGGCGGCCCCCATGGGGCTCCCCTCACCACCTGGGGCACAGTCTGGAGCCCCCTCCTCTCTGCCACGGCTACTCTTCTCGGATCCCACCCGCAGCCGCTGCCTCCTTTGTTTTGGGGTGCAGGTGGAGTCCCGGGGGTGGGGGGTGAGGGGTGGCAGAGGCAGCGGGGGGGGGCAGCTTTCTAGGCGGGTGGCTCAGGTTGTTTCCAGTGCAGGGGCGGGGGCGTGGGGCCCGACTGCCTGGGCCCAGAACAATAGTGTGGAGACCGTGTTCGTAAGTGAGTCGTCCGCTGCCAGTCCTAGCACAGAAATGCCGGCCCTTTGATGCCTAATTGCTGCTTTCCTGCCTGCCGCCATTCAAAGGAGGAAAGAGAAAACCTCCTTCATTTCATCTTGGGAAGGAGGCAGCTGCTCTCTGCTCCCCCATGGGCGGCCACCTTTTCTGAGATCACAGAAACTGGGCAGCAATTAGACCCCAGCCTGGGGATCAACCACAGTTACTAAAGAACTTGCCAGGCCGGCAATTGTGCTCTGAGGCTGCAGGCAAGCCTCTCCCGGTGGGGGCTGGGGGGACAGCCCCAATCATTCCCCAGCGGTGTGTGCATTTCAGGAGGGCAGGCAGGGGCCATGCTGTCTGCAGACCTGGGCTTGGGCATAAGGGGCCTTGACTCAGAAGGTCTTCACCCTCTCACCTTCCCTGGATCTCCTCTTAGCTTTGAATGTCCCCCGTGTGCCATGTCCCCCATTCCCATCTGCAGCACTCTGTGTTGGCTCCTGTCCTCACGGCGTGCTTGCATCTGGACCTCAGTATGTCCATGATGGAGTTTGTAACTCATCGCCCCTCCTGGTCTGGCTCTTTCCCATCTCTTCCCTCTCACTGGGCAGCTGGGCATCCGGCTCAGGACCCAGACCTGGTGCCATTTGGACGGCACGCTTCTCTCCCTCCACAAGGGCCTTCTGTGGCCTACGCTCTCCCTTGCAGGTCCATTCTGCACCTGGAGGGCTCCCGTGTGCCTGGGGATGGCAGTGGCCACCCCAAGGTCTCTGAGCTGCGCCCAGTCCTGGAGCCCTCCCACGGGTGTCCATCATGCCCTCAGCGTGGTGACTCCTGACTGTGGACCCCAAACTCCTGTGGGCTCTGCTCATGCCCAGCCCCCTCCTGTGCCCGTGACCTTGCTCTGGGCTCCAGCTGCCTCAGCCTGGACATTGAACAGGCAATGCTCACCCCATCAAGGGTTTCCGGAAGCTCCGCCCCCGGAGCTCAGCACATGCGTCCTTTACCCTCCAGATCTGCGGGGAGGAGGGCTTAGCTGACGCCCCGGGTGTGCCACCACTAGCCCATGCCACTTGACATCCCCTCCCCCGTCACTCCCCGGATGGCCTCCTCTCCTTTCTACTTAGCTCACCCCGTGAGGCTCTGCCAGCTGGGGACAATGGCCCTATCTCCCACCGCAGAGAGGACCCCTGGTGCGGTGTGGGTCTTCGTCCAGGTGTGGGGACGGCCACATAAAGGGAGGATGACACAGGGACAAGCTGTGCCCGCCTCACCATCGCGGGCTCTGGAGCGATCCTCTCCGTTGGTTGACCCCTCCCCTCTTCAGGCCTCACGTCTTCCTTCCTGCTCCCAGGTGAGACCCCTCTCTGGGAGGAGCCGGGGTGTCCAGGGAGGTGGCGGAAGGCACCATTTGAATGATTCCCTTGCAAGAGAATGGCCAAGCACACAGCATGTGCTGACCAGGAAGCATGCGGGCAGCAGAGAATCGAAGGTGTGGCTGAGCTGAGAGGTGCTTAGGGACTTCCCCTGCTATAAGGACGGTCATTAATGTTGCTTACGGATTATCTACTCTATGCTGGGCTCTGCTGGGGCCAGGGACCCTCCAGGAACAAGCCACAGACCCTTCCCCTACCCCCCACCCCCCAACAAAGGACAGGAAAAGAGCCATCAGTGCAGAGGAGAGATGTCCACCTGGGCTTCCTGGAGAAGGTGACATTAACTTCAGTCTTCAGCGATGGGGTGGGGCAGGGGTTCTGACAGAAGTAGAAACACGAGGCAGGGTTGACGCGGCAGGTGAACGACCGTGAGAGCAGGGAGGTGGACTTGAAGGTAGGCGTCCGTGCTGGCTACCAGGAGGCGGCGAAAGAAAGAAGTCAAGTATCTTTAAGGAAAAGAAATGAAAAGCGGTGAACAGAGCTGACACCACGGGCACCCTGGGCTCAGGGTTCGGAAATGGGCAGCGGGGGCTGGACGCTGAGCTCCCACAGTAAATGGCACTGAAAGTCTCCATGGGACAGCAGGACCAGCCAGCCTCTCGGCTTGAAGCCAAGGCTGCCCTTCTGTCCTCCTCCTACGTGTAAAAGGCCACAGCAAACAAACAAAAGCGGATCAAGTGTGGTCCCCTGGCGCCCTGGATGCCCGATGGGGGCAGCGAGTAGAAAGAGGCAAGGACAAGGCCAGCCTGGGGGTCCGTGCGGAGCCCTGAGGGACAGGAGCCCCTACTGCCATCAGGACGCCTGACTCTGTGGTGATGCTGGGTGGGGGTACGGAAGGGGTACCCAGAAATCACAGAGAGAAGGAGGAACGTTAAACAAACACGACGCGGATACTCTCTATGAGCTTGCAAAGCAAATTTCAAAAGGTACAAAGAACGCAGGAATCAGAAAGGGAGCCCGGGAGAGAGGCAACACCGACTGGGGTCACTGAGAACGTGGTGGGGAGTTGGGAAGATTGCATGGGGGGCTTGGTTCCTGAGGATAAATGCTGGGGAGACTCGTGGGTGGTCACTCTGTGTCTGGCTTGCTTGTGAGGCAAGGCAGAGATGGAGGGCTGGGTTTTGGTGGGGGAAGTAGGTGTGGTTTATTCTTTGGCGGGGTGGGGAGGGGCTACCTTTCTGACTCAATCCTGATATTTCTTTCAGATAGAGAGACCTAACGGTGTTGGGGGGAAATAATGGAACTTGCTTTCACCTTCCTCTGGGGACTGTCCCCTTTGCCCTTCTACACAGTAAGTGCCAGGTGGGAGGCCATGCCATTGGTGGGTCTGGTTCAGTGCAGTGCTGCTTGTGCCGGGAGCCTGGCTGTGCCTCCTGCCAAGGCAGCTACCCCATGGTGCTCTCAGCAAACTGTCCACCTCAACCTCTCTCTAGCAATAAAAGTGATTACGGGTGTCCTCTGTCAATAAAAGTAGCTAAGAATGTCAACAACGGAGTCATGCATTTGTTCCAAATAAAACTGATTTCTCACCATAGTCTGAGGAAGACTTTAAAACAAGTGTGTTCAAGTTACTTACGAGATTAATGAAGGTACATTTCTTATTTTTTTTGAAAAAATAATAAAATTTGGGGGGAAAGCAGAAGAGAAATAAGATCAAATGATTACATATCACCAAATACAAATCCTGGAAGTAAAACAACAAAGAAACACTCATCAAAAAAATGAAATGCAAAGGATGACAAAAATCCCAGAAGAGCCACAGGGGAGACAGAAGGGATGAACCGAATGACTGTCCTAAACAGTTCACCTGATGAAGAGTAGTTAGCAAGGGTGGGACACAGATGGAGACCCTTCCACTGGACGAAGCTGGAAATCTTTGAAGATATAAAAGACTGAGGATTTTCCAGGAATGAAGAACCACATTAGTCCACAGATGAGACCTGCCCTCTCAGGAACTGAGCCAGATAAACGTGCCCTGTCCCTGGCACACCCTCAGGACAATTAGAGAAGTTAAAGGATTTAGTGGGCAACCAGCAATCTCCCGGAAGACTTCTGCTCCCAACAAAGAGGAAATAACAAGGACCAGATTGACTCTCCTGCATGAAACAATAGAAAGACACAGGGAATGTCTCTAAATACTGAGGAGTTAGAGTATGCGTGGCTTAAAGGAAAAATTGAAAGGGGGAAATTAGAAAGTGTTCTGAACCAATGTAGCATAAAAATATAGCCTATCAGAATTTTTGGGATGCCACAGTAGCAGGACTTTGGAGGACGTTTACGGGAAGCATCTTCTACATTAGAAAAGTAGAAAGATAAATGCAGTGTGTCCAGGTTTCATGGTTAGAGACTAGGAAGAGAAGAGTGAACTAAGTGCAGAGTAAACAGAAGAAATAATAACAAACATCACATTGAAAGTCAATGAAATAGAAAAATACAAAAACAATAGAGAAAAATCAGTGAAGTCAAAACCTAGTTCTTGGAGAAAATGAATAACATTTGTAAACTTCTGACCAGATTAATTAGGGGGGAAAAAAACACAAGGAAATACACAAATTATAATATCAGGATTTTAAAAAGTGATTTCACTTCAGATTCTATAGCTATTGAAACAATAATTTTTTTTACTGTTTTACCAAGAAATCTGACAACTTAGTCTGACCAGGCGGTGGCGCAGTGGATGGAGCGTCGGACTGGGATGTGGAAGACCCAGGTTCGAGACCCCGAGCTCGCCAGCTTGAGCGCGGGCCCATCTGGCTTGAGCAAAAGCTCGTCAGCTTGGACCCAAGGTCGCTGGCTTCAGCAAGGGGGTGGCTCGGTCTGCTGAAGGCCGGCGGTCAAGGCACATGTGAGAAAGCAATCAATGAACAACTAAGGTGTTGCAACGGCAACGAAAGACTAATGATTGATGCTTCTCACCTCTCTCCGTTCCTGTCTGTCTGTCCCTATCTATCCCTCTCTCTGTCCCTGTAAAAATAAAAAGAAAGAAAGAAAAATAAAGAAATCTGACAACTTAGATGAAATGGACAAATTCCTTGAAAAACTCAAACTCACTCAAGAAGAAATAGATAACCTGAATAGTCCTATATCTATTAAAGAAATTGAGTTTATAGTTAAGAACATTCCCACAAAGGAACTATAGTCCCAAATGGCTTGACTGATGAATTCTTACAAGATAGAATATTAATTCTACAAAAACTCTTCTACAAAATTAAAGAGATGGGACTACTTTCTGGTCTGGGCTGAATATTTGTGTCCCCCCACACCCCTATCCATATATTAAAATCTAACGCCCAAGGTGATGGACTTTAGAGGTGAGGCCTTTAGGAAATGACCCCAGAAGATGTCTTACAGAGATCCCCTTCTGCTCTGTGATGACCACCTTTGAACCGTCTATGAATTGGGAAATGGGGACCTTCACTACACACAGACTTGGTTGGTGCCTTCATCTTGGACTTGCAGCCTCCAGAACTGTGAGTAATAAGTTTCCATTGTTTGTAGGCACCAACCCCCAGCCTCTCATTTTTGTTAGAACAGCCCAAGCAGACTGAGACATTTCCCAACTCATCCTATGAAGCTAGCAATATCCCGATAACAAAATCAGACAAAGCTATTGCAAAAACCAAACAAACCCTAAAACTACAGACAAATACCTTGGATGTGCATGGTTGCACCCATTCTAAACATGATTGTATCAAATTAAATTCAGCCAACATATAAAAAGGATAATAAATCACAGTCATGTGGAGATTATCCACCAGGAGTGCGTGGTTGATGTCACACCTGAAAGTCAGTTAATTTAATCTACTGTATTAACAAACACAAAAGAAATAATTTAGAATCATCCTGATAATACAGGACAAAATAAGTGTTTGACAAAATCCAATACTCATTTATGGTAGAAACTGTTGGCAAATAAGGAACAGAAGAAAGCTTTCTCCATCTCCTAAAAGGCATGTATAAAAAACTGCAACTAGCATTTTTCTTGGTGATAAGAGACTAAATGTTCTCTCCCTAAGGTTAGGAAGAATATGATGATATTTACTCTCATGACTTCTATTAATTATTGCAGTGGAAATTCAAGTAAGTTCCGTGAAACATGCTAAAGAAATAAGAGATTGGAAAGAAAGAAATAAAATTGTCTATTCACAAAATAACCAGTTGTATCTACAGAAACAAAAATGAAAACCAAATATTCCTACTAACCTTAATAACTGAGTTTAGCAAGGTTACAGAACACAAGCTCAATATATAAAAACAATTGTATTTCTATATATTAGAAAGAAACAATTGGAAATTGAACTTAAAAATACCATTTATAATAGCATAATAATATGAAACACTTAGGAACAAATCTGATAAAAATATGAAAGACCTGTATATTGAAAAACTATAAAACATTGCTGAAGAAAATAAAAGACCTAACTTGATGGAGACATGCACCCTGTTTATGTGTCAGAAAACTCAATATTGTTGAGATGGTAATTCTCTCAGATCTGACCTGTAGATTCAATGCAATCCCAATCAAAAATCTAAGCAGTTTTTGAAAACAACAACAATAACAAAAACTGGCCAAAGCATTCTGCAGTTCGTATGGAAATGGAAAGATCCATGAGTCACCAAAACTACTTGCAAGACAGAGCATTGAATTACTAACACTGTATCACTTCAATGCTTATTACAGAACTACAGTAACTAAGACAGAGCAGCATGGGCACAAAGGTAGACAAATGTATCAATGGAGCAGAGTAGACAGTCCAAAAACAGACCCAGACACATATAGGTTAAATATTTTCAACAAAGTTACATATGCAATTTAGTGGAAAAAGGATGGGGTCTTTTCAACAAATAGTGCTGAAACAATTGAACATCCATGGGCCACAAACAAACAAACTTCAATATATAAAAGTTGACTCCAGATGGATCATAGATCTCATAATGAAGCAAAACTACAATTTCTAAAAGAAAATATAGGAAACAGCCTTTATAACCTTACTTTAGGCAAAGATCTCTTAACAATAACACCAAAAATGTAATAAAAGAACAAATTGGACTCTATCAAGATTTTTAAACATCTGCTCTTTGAAAAACTCTGTTAAAAGAATGATAATAAATGTCTACGCCGTGGCTGGTTGGCTCAGTGGATACTGAGCACTGTCCCCAAGCGCCAGGGTCACTGGTTCGATCCCTGGTCAGGGCACATTCGAGAAGCAATCAATGAAAGCACAACTAAATGGAGCAACTAAGTGTAACAATTAGTTGATGCTTCTCTCTCTCTCTCTCTCTCTCTCTCTCACTCTCTCTCCCCCCCCATTACCCTCTCTCATTTTCTCACACGCCCCCTCAAATCAATGGAAAAATTTTTTAAAAGAAAATAAATCCCATAGACTGAAAATAATTATTTATATATCATACACCCGATAAATAACTTTTATGTGAAATATATAAAGAACTCTCAAAACTCAATAAGATGATAAAACAGGCGAAAGATTTAGATGGACACTTCAACGAGGATAAACGGATGGCACATGAGCAAACAAAGAAAGGCTCACCAGCATGAGTCATGAGGGAAATGTGAATTAAGAACCCCAGTGAGACCCAGGCACACACCCATTCAAATGGTTTCCATGGGAAAGACTGACCACATCAGGTGTTGGTGAGGATGGGGAGCCCCTGGAACTCTCATGGGCTCTGATGGGCATGTAAACTGGTATGACCACTTTGGAACACAGTCTGATGGGTCCCCCCAAAATTAAACATACACCTACTGTATAACCCAGCCACAATCCCCAAGAGAAAAAGAATGCGTCTCAGCAAAGACTTGCACATCAATGTTCACAGCAGCCTTATTTATGAAAGCCCCAAATTGAAAACACCCTTGTTGTTCATCATCATTTGAACGGATAAACAAATTGTGGTACATCCCATCTGGCTCATGGAATAGGACTCAGCAATAAGAAGGAATGAATTATTGACACAAGTGACAGCACAGGGAAATCTCAAAGTAATGACTGTGTGTGAGAACAGCCAGACATCACATGAGTGCTGAAACCCTCCGGCACAGCTTGCTGAGCAGGGCAGGATCTCCGTGTGTATCATCAACAGACTATGACTTTCTAGAACATAAAGAACATTTATAAGTCGATACGAAGATAGAAACTCCTTATAGGAAAATGGGTAAAGAATTTGAACACACAGACACAGAAACAAAATGGCAAATAAATGTATAAAAGGAAGCTCACTTTCACTATTACTCCAAAAAAAAAAAAAAAAAAAAAAGAAATGGCGATGAATTCAGAGACAGCATTTCACACTGGCAGGTTGGCAAACGCTGAGAGCGGGCCGGCAGCCGGGATTCGAGGATGTGGGACCCTGGCACCTCCACGCTGGAGGAGGAAGCCCCTCACGGTCCACACCCAGCAATGCTGCTTCTAGAAAACTCCTCATGACAGGCACAGAGAGGTGTCGACGGGAACATCAGTCACTACATCCCTCTAGGGATGCAACACACAGCCCACCTGTCCTTCACGGGAGGACGGGGCGTCGATTGTAATGTAGCCAGCACAGGGCCTGGTGTGGGGCCATTGGCAGACCGAGCCAGAACCACCCTGGGCAGTGTGGGTAGCGGGCAGGGGCCAAGGAGCCGGCCGCGGGTGCCACTCAGCGTTTATGTAAAGTGTAAAACCCTACAAAGGAACGCTCTGTATTGTTTACGGGAACACAAAGTTGCAGTAAAAGCAGACGAGGCTGGGCATTGGTAAACATCCAGTTCCTGCCGGTTGTTATCTCCGGAAGGGCATGGAAGGAGGAGGAAAGGTGACAGGGGCCGGTGACGACCTCTGCTGTGACAGGTCAGTTTCAGGTGTCCCTAGGAGGCCGGACCGCTAGACAGGGGCCTGGGCTAGAAGCCAGATGGGAACCGAGGGGTAAGGAGATTTCCTGGAAAGAGAGGCTCCGGGGGCAATGGCTGAGGTGGGGTGGGGAGCTGGACATCTCGGGCAGGCTCAGGTGACGCAGGTGAGCACTGAGGTGTCACCGGGAGCCTTGGATTTTTTTCCTGAAGGCCAAAGGAGCCTAAAGTCAGGACTGTGGACGGGGACAGGGGTAGGAGAGGGAGCTGCCAGGAGTGTGCCCGGGTCTGGCTGTGGACAGGCTCCCAGCCTTAGGAGTTCCTGCCTCTCTGCACAGGCCACCCATAGACACAAAGTCTATTCTAGTCCCTGGGGCCTGTGTGAGCCGCTCCTCCAGGCACAGCTGCTTCTCCTAATTTACCTGGTTTCAGGCTTGCCCAGGGTGAGAGGAGGAAGGGAGAGCCTCTGCCTCCCTCTCTGGGGCGGCCTCCCCTCCCCTCCCCTCCCCTCCCCTCCCCTCCCCTCCCCTCCCCTCCCCTCCCCTCCCCTCCCCTCCCCTCCCCTCTCTTCCCCTCCCCTCTTCTCTCCTCTCCTCTTTACCCCTCCCCTCCCCGTCCCTCCCCTCCCCTCTCATCCCCTCCCCTCCCTTCCCCTCTGCTCCCCTCCCCTCTCCCCCTCCTTCCCTGTAGGAGACAGGGTTCAAACCCCACCTTGCCCCGCAAGCTGCTCACCCGGTGAGTGGGACTGAAGTTGTCCTCCCGAGATGGTCATCTCCAAATGGCCAGGGGTTGAAGGTGCTCTGTGAAGCCCGTGCCACTGCCGGAGTAAGGGTCCGGTTCGTGCCACTTCTCGCCTCTCTCCACCACCGAGAAAGGCCGGTTCCTTCCCCTTTTCTGCTCCCGTGGCCCGACTCTGCCCTACCCAGGCGGGCTGGAGGACCCCAAAAGCATCCCTCATACTTCCCAGCTCTGTTCCTGCTCCGGCCTATCACAGGTCCGGTGTCTGAGCCACGCGCCCCATCGCCCAGCCCGGGACAGCCCCAGGGACTGGAGCGCCAGCTCACAGATGACCAGCCCCTCCCCATGACCAGTCCCCCCCCCCCCCTCTGGTTCCTGGTTGCTGCTGATGGTTAGGTGCTCAGAGGTCTGGGGTCGGTGATGCCGCATTACAGAGGAAACAGGGACTGGCACACTCCCGGCAGGTGGAGGGGCTTCCTCCAGGTTCCCCATGGGTCTCCACGGCCGGGCGTCCAATGCAGAGCTGGGTCAGAACCCGGGATCAAGACGCTTGGCCCCTCTCCCGCCCTGACTCGGGCTCCGCAGTGTGGGTGAAGCAGTGTCCTCCTGGAAACCGCCCCGTCCTGGCCGGCAGCACTGAGATGGGCCCTCCTGGTCAGCCGGGGTGCCCCGACTCCAACTCCACCGGTGCGTGCTTTTCCTGTTGCTGCGATATATTACTGCCACAGACACCGCGTGTTAGAGCTCAGTGTCAGCAAAATGATCAAAGAAATTCATTTATTATTAACTTATGATAGATGTAAGACCGACTGCTTTCTAAGCTCTGGGCTCCAGGGAGCGTGCGGGAGAAGCGGCCAATATTCAAGGCCAGCGAGGCAGGGGCCCGCTCAAGGCTCCCCCGGAAATGATGAACTTGGAAGATGGCATTCACACGGTATCCTCTTGTGAACCCTGCACCTACAGGCCTGTGACTTCACCTCACGTCTCTGGCGAAGCCACGAGATGATAGCTTCGTCGTACCGTAAGTGTTCCGGAATTCCGCGATGCACTGGGCGCCCAGCACGCACCCAGCACACCATTTGCACTGAACACACACTGTTCACTTAACATTTGCAACGGCCCTAAGAAGCAAGTGCGAACATTATTATCCCATTTTGTCCATGACAGGAATGGGGTCACCCAGCACTCTACCTGGGGTCCCACGAGTCAAACCCAGGTTGGCCGCCCCGAAGTGCACAGCCTCAGATCCAAAGGACAGGGGGCTTCTCCTCACGGCTCCTCTACCCGTGGCCCAGGTGAGGAGACTGAGGGTCAGGGGTGGGAGATGCTCTGGGCAAGCTCCCGTGAGAAGGAACTGAGAACACCTCTCTCTCTGCCCCTTCTTTCTTTCCTGCCCGTCAGCATCCATTCCAAAGCCCACCTGCCTCCAGTTGCATGCAGGACTTCCGCTTGGCCTCCTGAGCTGGCCCTGGTTCCTGCCCCGCCTCACTGGACAAGTCACATTCCTCTCCAGGCCTGTGAAGTCACCAGGCCAGGAGGCTCTCTCTGTCCTGGCCCACAGGGCTGTGGGGGGAGGGGGGGCTTTGCTGGTGAGATGCCCCCAGGGGTGCTGAAAACCAAAGGCGATGGGTAGGGGGCTGGCTGCCTTTGCCTGCCCAGGGCCCTTGGTCCCTTGAGTGACCCCTGGTCTGCTTGGCTCCCAGGGGCTCTTGGAGGTGCTCACCCTGGACCGGTGCGGGGGGTGAATAGGGGCTGGGAGGAGGTGACCCGGAAAGAGGAGCAGGGTGCCTGTGTCCCTGTTCTGGGTGTCTCCTGGCGCCATGCGGAAGGGGACATGGGTGGGAGTGGACACAGGGCTGGGCCTGGGCTGAGCAGTAACGTACGTGGTGACTGGGATAAAGAATCTTTTAATGGTGGGGCCCGTGTTGATACCTGGTCCCTCAGAGACACCTCAGCACGTGCTCTGTCTGTGTGACACCATATGGAGTGACCGCTTCTCGGGGCTGCTGGACATTATGTTAGCCTCACCCCGATCCTGACCCCGTGGGACCTGGGCCTTCTGTAAACTCTGGGTGTTTCGTTCACCTTGGATGTTTTTACATCCATGTTTTTAAAATGGCGTTGATCTTGATTACTGAGTTTCTGGACACCTTAGGTCAGCTCAGCTCTCAGCTTTCGCTGACTTCACCAGACTGAGCAGCCCAGCGCCCGGTGCTGTCCCCCGGCAAGACTGGAGCCCTGGCCTGGGCTGTGCTCCACACGCTGGTCTGTGCCTCCCTGGCCCACCCCAGCCCTGGCCTCAGTTTTCTCTTCTGTACAAGAAGGCCCCGCACCTCCTGGGTGAGCCCTCTGGTGCCTACTGGTGGCCCAAGGAGGCCAGAGCTCAGTTAGGCAAGCTCCTGGCCATCGGGGGCAAACACAGCTCTCTTCGATAAGCAACCGGTCAGCCAATACGCAGCAAAGCGGGCGCCGTGCTGGGAACAGAGAGATGACAAGAGACGTCGTTTGCCTGCTTGTGGGCACGCCACCTGCCATCAGCTGCTGCCCCTTCAGCACTGGAGTGGGCTGTCCACTGCCTCCCTGGCCACAGCGTCTGACCCAGAAGGACCCCTTTGTAGGGACTCTGGCCGCAGGACACCCCAGCCATGCCCGCACCTGTGCACACCTCAGCTCCCTCCCTCTCCCGCCCCCCCCGGGACTTCTTCCCCATTCATTCCATCACTGGCCTGACCACAGGCTGACTAGCCTGATAGACACGCTTGACTGTGTCTCATCCTTGTTGAGAGATGTTGAGTAGAATTAAACAGAGCAGAGGAATTAACCAGAAGGCCGGGCCGGGGCTTTATCTGCCTTGGAGAAATAGGAAAGAAAACTGAGACTCACAGCCCGTGGCAGGGGCAGAGCCTTGAGCCACGGGTCCTGACCCCAGTCCAGGGCACACACAAGGGTTCTGCCAGCAGCTGTCACCTTGTTTTGAGAAGAGACTCAGAAGGGAAGGAGTTAAGCAGCTGGGCTGCCTTCCCCAAAGCAATTAATTACAGAATTGGAGAGGTGGTCCAGACAATCATGTCCTAGACAAAGGAGACAGGGGGGCGGCGAGGGCCGGGACTTCGGAGCCGCGCGCTGTGAGATTAATAAGCGGTTGGCATTTGGCTGGCATGCCGAGACTTGGGCAGCTGTGCCAGCAGGCCCTGCTCTGCGCTGCCCCTTGGGGCACACAGGTCAGCAGTTCTGTGGCTACCCAGGCCACGGCCATGCCCAGACACAGGCTGCAGCAGGGTGACCAGACCCAAGGGCCTCCCACTCACCCATGGGACAGAGGCAGGTGGCAGCCTGGGCTGGGTGGGGGTGTAGGGCTTTCAAAGAGCCAAGCAGATCCCAGCCTCGGGCACCACCGACCCATCCCGTGGAGAGAAAACCTACCGGCCTGGGCGTGGGGCCCAGCTTTGTCATTGAGGTGGCCTGGGACAAATAAGACTCTTGGTCTCCTCCGCCAGGTGAGGAGAATGCCTCTCAGCCCCATGCGGGGCCAAGGGACAGAGTGCAAGGCACGCCTGGAGCGTGGTGCCTGGCAAGGCCAAAGGCTCAGGCCCTCTCTCCTCTCCTGGCCTCTGCAGCCTGTGCGGGACTCGAGTCCTTGGGTAAGAAGGGGGTTCAGCGAGTGGAGGCACAGGGTGCTGGGGGTGGGGCTGTTCCCCCAGTTTGCTCCCCCTACCTCCTTTGCAGGGGGCAGTGGCCTATTCTGGCCCATGGGATCTGAGCGGTGCCAGCTTTGGGATGGGAGGGCAGCAATGACATCATAAGGCCGTGGGAGACCTCACACGAAGACCCAGGTGGCAGCCTCTGCAAAGCCCAGTGCACACCCCCTGGGAGACCCACTCTCCAAGGGGCTCAGTTAACAGAACCTGGTCTCACAGTGACGTCCGGACCTGGGCTCGTGGTGGGAAGAGCCCAGCCATCTCAGGGCCCAGGTCACCCCCCTTACAGGCCTCCAGCCTCACCGCTGACCCCTGGTTGGCACCTGTGGGAGAGGAACCAGCTGCAGGCAGAGGAAGCGATTAAGCAGGTGTCTGCGAGGGCCTTTCTCTGAGGTCCCAGGCTTTAGGCCGCTCGGGCCTTTGAGGAGCCTCCTCACCTGTTTCCTGGAGAGGCCCCTCCCTGCGACGCGTGTACGGGGGGTGGTAGGAGGGGGTGAAATAGCCATTTACCTCTCCACTCCTATCTCTGTGCAACAGACGCTCCGGGAAGCTTTTAAACACTAAATGGAAAGCCTGGAACCGAGACTGCAGGCAAATGCCTCTAATTCTTCATCTTCTCCCCCGGCCCGGCCCCCTCGTCAGCCGCACTTTCTGTCTAATTAGAGGAAAGAGAAAATTGTGGCACCAACTCAAGGGCATCGCCTTCTCGATGTGGTGAAAGCAGGGAATTAACCCCAAGCCAGCACGTGCCCCCCCACCCGCAGTCCCCCCACTTACCCACCCACCCACCCACGACAGCAGTCCTACTTGTAGGTCCGCACAGCTGCAGATAAGGGGTACTGGGCAGGGAGGGAGGGCGGGGGCTGCTGGCCTCCAGAGCCAGATGGAAAGGTGGTGGGAACAGCCAAGTGTTTGCTCCTGTGCGGCGAGCAGAGAGGCTGCGCAGAGGAACCGGGCAGAGGATCACGTGGCACCCCAACCAAAGCTGAGGCTGCTGAGGGTCTGTACAGAGCTGCAGGAAGAAGCGGGGTTTTGTTCATGGTTCCGGAAATCAGAGCTGAGAACAGGGAGAGAGGCAGAAACAGCTGGGCAGTTAAGGTGAACTGAGAAATCCAGTCATTTGTTTATTCATTCGCTTACCATCCATCCACCCATCCTCCATCCATCCATTCATCCATTCATTCATCCATCCTTCACCCATCTTCTAACCATCATCCATCCATCCATCCTCCATCCATCCATTCATCCATCCATCCATTCATCCATTCTTCATCCATCTTCTAACCATCATCCATCCACCCATCCTCCATCCATCCATCCATTCATCCACCCATCTTCTACCCATCCTCCATCCATCCATCCATCCATCCATCCATTCATCCAACCATCCTCTACCCATCCTCCATCCATCCATCCATCCACCCATCCTCCATCCATCCATCCATTCATCCAACCATCCTCCACCCATCCTCCATCCATCCATCCATCCACCCATCCTCCATCCATCTTCCATCCATCCATCCACCCATCCTCCATCCATCCATTCATCCATCCACACATCCTCCATCCATCCTCTATCCATCCATCCACCCATCCTCCATCTATCCATCCACCCATCCTCCATCCATCCATCCAACCATCCACCCATCCTCCATCCATCCATGCATTCATCCAACCATCCTCCACCCATCCTCCATTCATCCATCCATCCTCCATCCATCCATTCATCCATCCATTCATCCATCCTTCACCCATCTTCTAACCATCATCCATCGACCCATCCTCCATCCATCCATTCATCCATCCTTCACCCATCTTCTAACCCTCATCCATCCACCCATCCTCCATCCATTTATCCATTCATCCACCCATCCTCCACCCATCCTCCATCCATCCATCCATTCATCCAACCATCTTCCACCCATCCTCCATCCATCCATCCATCCATCCATCCATCCATCCACCCATCCTCCATCCATCTTCCACCCATCCTCCACCCATCCTCCATCCATCCATTCATCCATCCACACATCCTCCATCCATCCTCTATCCATCCATCCACCCATCCTCCATCTATCCATCCACCCATCCTCCATCCATCCATCCAACCATCCACCCATCCTCCATCCATCCATGCATTCATCCAACCATCCTCCACCCATCCTCCATTCATCCATCCATCCTCCATCCATCCATTCATCCATCCATTCATCCATCCTTCACCCATCTTCTAACCATCATCCATCGACCCATCCTCCATCCATCCATTCATCCATCCTTCACCCATCTTCTAACCCTCATCCATCCACCCATCCTCCATCCATTTATCCATTCATCCACCCATCCTCCACCCATCCTCCATCCATCCATCCATTCATCCAACCATCTTCCACCCATCCTCCATCCATCCATCCATCCATCCATCCATCCATCCACCCATCCTCCATCCATCTTCCACCCATCCTCCACCCATCCTCCATCCATCCATCCATTCATCCAACCATCTTCCACCCATCCTCCATCCATCCATCCATCCATCTATCCACCCATCCTCCATCCATCTTCCATCCATCCATCCACCCATCCTCCATCCATCCATCCATCCATCCACCCATCCTCCATCCATCCATCCACCCATCCTCCATCCTTTCATTCATCCATCCATTCATCCATCCTTCACCCATCTTCTAACCATTACCCATCCACCCATCTTCCATCCATCCATCTGTCCATCCATCCATCCATCCATCCATCCATCTGTCCATCCACCCATTCATCCTCCACCCATTTTCCATCCATCATGCATCCATCCATCCATCTCCCCATCCATCTCCTCACTCATTTATCTGCCCATACACCCATCCACTCATCCACCCATCCACCTGCCTATCCATCCATCCGTCCACCCGTCCATCCATCACCCATCCATCCATCCATCCCTCCTACATGTGCTTATTCAAGGTGAGGCAGCCTTCAGACCCTGTTCTAGGCACAAGGCTCAAAGCCAAACAAAACAGACAGTCCCTGCCTGCTGGCCGTGTCATTTCCCAGAGGCTCGCGTGAGCACAACGGCTCAATATATGTAGGTGTGCGCTAGTTTCTGCTGCTTTGGATTCAGTCGCTCTGTGGTTTGGGCCAGTGGTCTAACAGCCTGGGCCTCCCTTCCCTCATTGCTGCGGTGGGGACCGTGGGCGCACCACCTGTGGGTGTGGGCTGGATAAGAGTTAAACCAGATAGGGACAGTGCTGGACCCAGTGCCTGGTGATGAAAAGTACAGCTATCATCATGGTCACACAGATGTGACAGGGTGTCCTGCTTCTGCATCCCTGACTCCTAGGGTCCCCAGCATCCCTCCCCCTGGGAGCCCTTGGAGTCACTGTGACCCCACTTTTCCTCCCACAATCAATTCATCCCGTGTGGTGTTGAGGAGAGAGCCCTGGGCACAAACCTTCCCTCTGAGCACCTTTCCTCCCCAACGGGTGGGGTGGGAGGTGCCCACCTGGAGGACATGAGTAGAGGTTTGACACTTTGCGTGTCCTCAACACAGGCTACATCCCTTATGGGGTACCATCCGGCCCACATTGCAGATTGGTGGCCCTTTTTCTGATGCAAGGTGTAAGAAGGACACCTCCCACCTCCCTCTCCTCCTCACCTTCCTGCACCTGGATTCATCCACTCATGACACCGTCTCTCCAGGAATCAAGCTGTCAGCTTTGTGACCTGCAGCCCCTGACCCTTGTAGGTCTTGCTCGTGTGGAGGTGGGGGATCAGCTTCTGTGGGCTGGTGCTGAGACCCAGGACCACACAGGGGGCAGCGAACGTGATGGTGGCGGGGGCCAGGGGGCAGGCTTTCAGAGGAGATTGAGTTTTGGGGCTGGGCTCACTGGACGAGTCCCCACTAGAGAGGAGTCAGGGAGTGGGAAACACAAGCCAGATGGACTGTGAGTGGGGAACGTTGAGGGGTGGTCCCTACAGACGGAAGGAGAAACGGGATGCCCAGGCTCCTGGCTTCAAAGGGGCTGTCAGGATTCACAAGCCCCAGAATGTAACCAGTCCCTGATGGGTTGTCAGATTCACAGTGCTTTCTGCCCCAAAGCTACTAGGGGACCGAGGATGGGGACAAACACAGGGCTGGAGCCCTTCCATCCAACCCTTCCTCTGCTTAGCCAGTGCTGTGACCTGGGCGAGTGAGCCCCCTGGACTCCGGTTCCCTCATCTGTAAACAAGTGTTGGGCTGGAGGGTCCGTTCCTGCTTGGAAATTCTGTGGGTTTGCAAAGATCCCGGGACCATGGGCCTGGCCTCATGTCGCCAGGGTCTCCGTCTCTGCGCCCAGCACTCGCTGCTGCCGGGTGGCCGGCTTCCGTGTAGAGGGCCTTTCCTGTGTCACCCCCCACCCCACAGGGCTTCTGCCCAGAGCTGCCCAAGCGTCCACACCGATGGTGGCCAGCCTTCCCTGGGGCAAGTGATGGAGAAACAGGAAGAAGCTGGGGTGACATTTCTTTGCAGCGAGTCACCAGCTCTGACCAGCACTCTAGGGAACGGGAGGATGGCCTGTCACCATGCTCTCCCCGGCAGGCTCTGTCCTCCCCTGTCCAAGAGCCCAGCCCGGCTGGGTCCGTAGTGCGGCTGGAGCATCTGCTGGGATGCCCACCAGCGGCGACGATTTGCTTTTCCATGCTTGAGTCCTGAAGTCTCGTTTTCCTGATTTGAAACCAGCCTCTTCAATTGCTAACTGTTGAAAGGGAAAAAAATAAGAGGGGACAGGAAAATCAATTTGCATGGGGAGATGAAGTGAGTCCCTCCGGGGCCTGCTGCCCTTTGCAGGGAGACCGGGAGATTTTCAGAGCTGGCCCCCGGGGGCAGTTATCAGCAGCTCCAGCGCGGGGGTGGGTGGGTGGGGGCTCTTCTCCCTCAGCCCTGCTGACAGCCGCCTCACCCCCAGGAGGCCTGAGCCAGAGTCCCCTGCCTGGGGGGCCTCCTGTCCAGTGTCCACTGTCCTGGGGCCCCCTCGCTGACCAAGGGAGGCGGCCATGCTCCCCCAGAGAGGGGACGGTGGAGGCTCGCCCATCTGCTAAGTTGTTGACCCGTGGTGCTCAGGATGGGACTGGTGACCATGCTCTCGTCCTCCCCTTGACCTGGGCAGGACTCCCGCCCCTTCCCAGCAGTGCGTGCATGCAGAAAATCGCCCCGGGCCACTTCAGAGGACACATGGAGCCTGCTCACTGTCTTCGCTCCCAGGTCATCCCAGGAGCAATCGGGTCCCTGTCTCTGAGAAGACCTGGGGACCATCAGGTCTGAGACAGGAGTGAAGTGCCTCACCCATCCTTCCCAGACCCCTTCCCCCCCCCCCCGCCCTGCCAGGCCCGCTGATCTGCTGGTCAGGCTCCCAGAGATGCTCTCCCCTCCATGTCTGCTCCAAGTGCCTCCTCTGGGAGCCCCCACCGGGGCAGCAGATCCATCGGACAACCTTTGTGCTCCCGTCCATCCCTGGCCCCCAGAGCCCTAAGCCATGGTCTCCAGATAAAAGACAAGATGCCCCAATAATTTTGAGTTTCAGACACACTTTGCAAAGTGCAGCTGTGTCCCAAATGTTACACGAGCCTTACTAATGCTAAAGAAGTGTGTTCTCTGCGGATTATCCGAAAGCCAGATTTCCCAGGGCGTCTCCTGTTCTCAGCTTCCGCCCCCAGTCCTGTCTCGGGGAGGCAGCAGGACCCAGGGAGTCTTCCAGCATCTCTCTGACCCTGTCATGGGCTCTCTCCACCTGCCCAGGTAAGTAGATGTTGAGTGGATGCCTGTTGGACAAACCCCAAATCGGTAAACAGGGTGTAACAGCCTCTGTGACATGCTGAAGTGCCCTCCCACCTAGAGGCCCTTCCTGGGCTCCCCCACCCCCGGCTCTTTCTTCTCCACTTGGGGGTCAGGAAGGGGGTGAGGATGAAGAGCCGCGTGGCCCCATGATGGGAGCCTCCACTCCCTGCATGTGTGCCCCTGACATTCCCCAGACGCCTGACTTTGTGAATCGTGGCTTGTAATTTGCATGGTTGTTTGAAAATCAAGCAGAAACGTCCTCCAACAGACTCAAGACCCTCGAGGAGCTGGAATACGGACGCCGTTGCATATAAGGCACGTGTAGGGACGTGGACGTCCCCCAGTGGCTGGCCTGCTGTCCCCGTGGGCATCTGGCAAGGTGGATGCCTGTGATGTGGGTGAACAAGCCTGAAGTCTGAACTGTGGGTGATTAAATAGAATCTGCCCCTGTGAGCAGGTGCCTGACACCCCAGGGCCCCTGGGGTGTGCAGGGAACGGCAGGAGGGCACTCGGGACCTGCTTCACCGTGGTGAGAAGTGTCCCCGGGGTGGCTACAGGGGGCAGGAGAGAGCCAGGGACGGACCTCCAGAGTCCTGGTCAGCGCCACACCCTCTGCTGAGTGACTTTGGGTGCATCGACCCCTCCCTGGGCCTGAGTTTCATCAACTGAAAATCAAGGAAATGATTAAACTGGTGCCCTCGGAGCCTGGAGCCCGGGCCAGGCAGGCAAGCGAGAACCCAGGAGACTGGCACGTGCTGCGGTGGGTGTGCACGTGTGCACACAGGTGTGAGTTGCATGAGGGTGTGACACCTCGTGAGCATGCGTGAGCCATGCAAGTGTGTGAGTGTGCAGAGCTGGCCCCTCTGAAGCTGTGCTGTCACTGGTGAAGGAGCCCCGGGGAAGGGTATGGGCACGGTGTTCCCTGTGGAAGGAACAGCAGTTACAAATTCCATGCAGCCGGACAGTGAGACGACCTCCATGTTTCTGTCCAGGAACAGAGTCTGAGGTTTAAAGGAAGGCAGAGAGGCAAGCCAGCCCCAGGAAACGCCCTCAGCTCTGCAGACACAGGGCTGGACCATGGGCAGCCCCAGCTGCCTCCCGCCCTGTGGTAGCTTTGAAGAACCGGCTGTCACCACCCCACCCCAGCTCTCCTGCCAAAACCAATACCCTGAGATTCTCAGACCATGCTCGGAGCAGACCCGAGTCCAGTCTGATGTCTGACAGCCAGCAGCCTTGCTCCTGAGAGCTCCTCACTGCCCGGCTGGACCCCTTTGCTGCCCTCAGAGGTGCCAGGCAGAGAGCTGACAGGTGGAGGTCACAGGGAGGCAGGCTTCCAGCCGAGCTGTGCACTAATGGAGTGCAGTGAGCCTCCCGTCTCCAGAGCTATTCAAGCAGGAGGAAAGGCCCCCCGACAGGAGTGCTGTGCAGGGCATTGGAACAACAGGTCTTTATTATATATTTTTAATCAAGGTTATTAGAGTGGGCTGAGTGGTTTGCCTACAGATACGTCCACATCGTAACCCCCAGAACCAGCAAATGTGACCTTATTTGGAAAAAGGGTCTCTGTGGTTGGAACTGAGTGAAGGACCTGAATCATCAGGACGGACCCTGAATCCAGGAACAAGTGTCCTTATGAGAGACACACCGAGGAGGGACACGGAGGAGAGGAGAGGCCACGTGACATGGAGGCAGAGATCGGAGTGCTGTGACCACAAGCCAGGCTGCCGCCCAGGAAGAAGAGGCAGCAAGGAGTGTAGCCACCCCTAGCACTTTGGGAGAGAGCGCAGCCCTGCCGAGGGCACCCTGAGTTTGGACTCTGGCCCCCAGACCTTGGAGGGGAGAGGTTTCTGCTCATTTAAGCCCCCGTGTGTGGTCACTGGGATTCAGAGCCCCAGAGAACGAGCAGTCGTACCCCAGGTGACAGTCTGTCACCTGCAGGTTCTGTGCTGTGAGGCTAGGCACGAACCCAATAGCATGCCACCCCTCTCCACACACTCAGATGCCCTGGCACAGACACTTTCATCTCCTTCCTGATAATCGTGTAGCTCCTTGGTTTTCCCCAGCCGGCCTGCCCACGGCCCCCTCCCCGCTGATAGCCCCTCCTCCCATAATGACGCCGTTTCTCCCAGACGATACAGGTAAACACCTCCTCAAAGCTGATCCCCGGGCAGGATTTCTTTGCCTCTTCCTGCACCCGCACTTGGTTTTCCCTGGAGCTGATAATAACGGTCTCACTTTTTCATTTGCTTCGTTTTCTATACACTTAACTCTAAGTCCATCTCAAATTCTCCCCCAGCTGGGAAAACGCGTCCGGCCCCGGGGAGCGCATCCCCGGAATCCTGTGTCTCTGCAGGAAGGTTCTCACTGGCCGGCCCCGCCCAGGGTTCCGTGTGGCTCCCCTGACCTTCTTCCACTTTCGGGGAGAGTCAATGAGACAAAGCAAACTCTCCTGGAAAGGGGGTGCGGGAGGGGCCTTGCAGGCCCCGTTGGGTAAACATTTATCCTAGCCTCAGGAAGTCGATGATTGGGCGTGGGAATCCCCCAGACTGTAGGCGCACAGTGAGCCATATTCAGGCCTCCCAGCTGGCTGTTGACGAGACTGTGACATTTGGATTCTTGCTCCTTTGTACGGAGGGTGTTGCTCTACTCTTTGGTTCCTCGCCTTTCCTGAGAGCTGGTCAGACTTGCTTTCCGTCCGTTTCTCTGGGATCTCAGCATTCCGTGCCTAGCTGTGGGTTGATTTCATCCGAGGGGCTGCGTTCTCACTGGGCCCAGTGAATTTGGGAATTCGGGCCTGGGATGGTCCACTGAGTCCCACAGACCAAGTGCCTTAAACACCAGAAATTCATGTCTCATGGTTCTGGAGGCTGGAAAGTCCGAGGTCAAGGCGGTGGGCAGGGCTAGTTCCTCCTGAGGTCTTTTCTCCTTGGAGTGTAGATGTTCTCCTCCTCCCTGTATCCTCACATGGTTGTCTCTGTGTGGGCATCTATGTCCTAATCTCTTCTTTTAATTAATTAATTTATTTATCTATTTTAGGTGAGAGGAGGGGAGATAATGAGGCAGACTCCCACATGCGCCCTGACTGAGATCCACCTGGCAATCCCATCTGGGACAGATGCTCAAGTACCAAGCTATTTTTAGTGCCTGAGGCTGACATGCTTGGACCAACCAAGCTATCTTCAGCCCCTGGGGCCATGGCTTGAACCAATTCAACCACTGGCTGTGGGAGGGAAGGAGGGAGAGAAGGAGGAGGGGGGAAAAGCAGATGGTTGCTTCTCCTGTGTGCCCTGACTGGAAATTGAACCTGGGATGCCCATACGCAGGCCGACACTCTATCCACGGAGACACTGGCTAGGGGGTCTAATCTCTTCTTATAAGGCCACCAGTCATGTTGGACCAGAGCCCACCCTAATGACCTTGTTTGACCTTGATCGCCCTTTTCAAAACCCTGTCTGCTAATGCAGCCACATTCTGAGGCCCTGGGAGTTAGGACTCCAATGTGTGAAGTTTGGGGTCCGCCCACCACCGTACCCTCCGTGGGGGGAGCATTTATCGAGTTCGCTCTTGCAAAGGCCTCCCTCTCCTCTGTGTTCTGGAGTTCTAGTCTTAAAGTCCTAGCCCTCCTGGACCAGCCCTCTGTCTTTTCCCATCTCACTGATGCCCCCAAGGACGCTAATCCTCTCTCGTCTCGGGAGGGCTCGTCGTCGGGCAGCCTTTGTTCTTCCAAGTGCTGTTAGCGGTGGGTCACGGTGCTGTTTTCCATGGCAGTCGCTCACGCCCATGTCCGGGGCCCCGGACTGCTGCTGTGTTAGGGAGGGCACCCTTAGAGCCCAGGCAGGGGCTGTGTGAGGTGCGAGGCTGGCTTCCTGTGGGCTTCAAGTAGGGACATTCCTCGGGAACCCTGGGGTTATATATTTTGATCCCCCTGGGCTGGTCAGGTTCCCGGAAAGATGTTTCTGGTACCCGTTTGAGATCAGATCCCAGGGGGGTCGTGTGCAAGACTCGTTCTCAAGCCTCATTCTCAGGAAGACCCCTCCCAGCTCTGCTCCCCGCCACGCCTGGAGCCCCAGGACAGACGTGGTCTCTTCTCCCTTCTCCAGCAAGCACACCTCCATTCCTCCACCGCAGTGCAGAGGAACAAGCACCCCCTTCTCGGAATGGGAAAAGGGACCTGGAGGTCTCACTGGCCCGGAAGTAGACTCGCAGCCTGCACCGGCCAGCCTGAGCCATCGTCTCCCTGAGGACACCGGGTCTTGGGGTGAAGGGCGTGGGTCCCGACGAGAACACATGCTGTTGTCCCACTGCCACTCATCGTCTCTTACATTCTGTCCTCGAGAAAGGGTGGCCGCCCTGAGGAGGACTGCAGGGGGAGGATCCACGTGACTCTTCGTGTGACCAAGGGTGAAGCCGCCGTGGGGAATGGAATGCTGAAAACCAGGGGGAAGCGGGTATGTTGGGAGCCTGGCCTCAGGGTGCAGGTGAGTGGGCCCATCCCGGCCACTCGACCCTGGAGGAGGACAACCATGTGAGGAGGGGAGGAGGGACCACCCAGGGAGGAGCGGCCTGTCCTGGGGATGAGCTGCAGAGAAGCCACAACGTGGCAGCGAGCCGTGTGCGGAAGGTTCATTTTTCTGCCCAGAGAAATGAGGGTTGTGTTGTCCAGGCTGTCCCCCGCCCGCCCCCGGCAAGTGCCAGCATCCATTCTGTCTTGGATGTCACCGTTAGCTGCCACCCCGTCTCCTCCGCGTTCCTCTTATTTCACCCCGTGAATGGCGCCTTTGGGCTCCAGTAAACGGTTGCGACGTGGACATGACAACTTGGCTTTCGCTGGCATTTATTTCTTTGTTCCTGGCCACACGCTGACATACAAAACTCAATTTCGTTTTGCAGAAAGTCCCGCAGCTGTGGGCTTCTGGTGACCCCTTCCGAAAACACGGGGCAGCGCCTGCCTCTGCGGCCTCGTTCCGCTCAGGTGAGAAGGAGCCTCTCAGCTAGATTAGCTAGCGGTCGGCCTGGGGAAAGACCGCCGAGGAGCCCGAGTCGATGGGAAGGGGAGATCGCAGTTCTGAAGGTTCAGCGCCGCCTGCTCTTCGTCACTGCCTCACACCCTGACAAGTCCCTGCCCTGCTCTGGGAAGTGAGTGGTCCACTGCGCCTGTGGACGGCCGACCCCCAGGGTCCCGGCACCTGCGGCTCCCGACCCAGCTGCGGTCCAGGCTCAGCACCAGGTCTGTGACCACGTCACCTCCTGCGGTCCCAGCTGTCCAAGCTGCCCGTGGACGCGTTGATGTTAGAAGGCTGGCATCCGTGCCGTTAGGGTTGGAGCCTCGGCTGGTACCCAGGTGAGGTCCGGTGCAGAATAGATGTCTACTGCGTCAGAGAAACCTTCCCGGTGACCTGACCCTCACAACGCCCTCAGTCCCCGCTTACACGCCAGTTGTTCCTCTCTGTTTACAGGTGTGGAGACACAACAGCGCAGGCTGAGCCAGCCCGTCCGAGGCCCCGCGGCGAGCGGGGGCCACCCTCCCCGCTTGGCCCCTGGGCCGCTGGCAGCAGCAGGGAGGTGGCGGCCGGCTCCCTGCCTGCCCAGCTGGTATCGTAATGAAACATATTTCAGGGAAAACTGGGGATGGATGACTTGGGCATTCTTTCCAGAGTAGCTGTCAGTTTGGATTAGGCTCCAACTTGGTGGATGTCACTTAAAAATGATAATAAGGTAGCATTTCCGAAGGCGTCCATCACGTTGAGGGGAGCAGAGGAGAGCCCTTCGTGATTGGGATGGTGACCATGGTGACGGCACTGATCACACCCCGTGTCTGTCTAGCTAGAGAGAGAACCCGGGGGCTGTGACGGGGGCCGGGGGAGGGAAGTCCGTTGGGATGCTGCTGTCTGTGGTCTCCTCTCCTCTCCCAAGGCCGTCAGGGAGAGGAAAGCCCCTCTTCCCAGGATCCCCCTCGGGGCTGGGCTCAGGGGAGAGAGACTAAGCAGGAGCACAGACCCTGATGCCAAGGCTGAGGCTTCCTGACCTTGGGGATGCCCTGACCCATCGGCCCGACTGCATAGAAAAAGAGAAGTGCCAACAAGCAAGAACCAGAAGACCCTTCACCCCAAACCTGGCGTCCCGGACACAGCCAGTGAAAGGAACCTCCCTTCTGGGAGGCAGCCAGTTGCCATACACTGGGAGTAAAGAGTCGAGCCTAAGTCCTCTCTCACGTGTGAGAGCCATAAACGGCATGTTTCTAGCATGCCGTGAGCCCGAGCACGTACACGAATGGGGTGTCGGTGCCCGCAACATTCCGGGGTTTCCCTCTACTCAACGTTTTATTTTTAAGGTGCCCCCACCATCGGACAGGTCTCCTTCGCACGTTTCTAAGTGACTTCCGTCCCATAGAAACATTTACGTGTATCTATTCATTCCCGTATACTGGGGGGCCCGTGGCTTGATCCCAATGTTTCCTATCACAAACGACGTCACACAGAAAGTAGTTGTCATCTGTTGGGCTTGCACTTTGGTCTTTGGCTCCCTGCTCTGACCCCGGGAGATGTCCCTGGGGTGGGTGTGCCGTGACTTGCTCACACCAACACAGGCTGGAGTTCCCACACCCTGTGCTTATAACCGTGGGGCTCCCGGATTTTTGCCGTTCCGGAAGGTGCGAAATGCTATTCCAGTGAATGTGGAGTAAACCATCTCGTATTAGTGAACTGAACGTGTGTTACTACATAATCTTTGATTTAGATTTTGTCAGTTTCCTGTTTTGTAGGGTTTGCCTTTCCCCCCCCCCTTTGGTCTCCGCTGGGTTTTGTCTTCTTATGGATTTGAAGGTGCTTTTTACATATTGTGAATACTGATCCATTCTCTGCAATAGGTTGCAAAAGTCTTTTTTCTCAGGAAGTTACATATCTTTTAACTTTGCTTACAGTCTTCTTTATACAGAAGACTTCAAATTTGGTATAGCCAGACTGATTGGTTTTTTTTTCTCCTCTATGGCTCCACTTTTGTTTGATTTTTAATTTTTTTTTTTTTTTTTAAATTCTGAGGTCATAGAGTTTTTTTTTCTATATTTGGTTTCAAAATTTAAAAAAAAATCACCTTGAGGTCTTTCACTCTCCTGGACTTTTATTTCCTTCAGTATGTCCTTCAAGCTCAGTGTTACATTGAGCCCCAGATGGGAGGTCGTGGAACCCTCTTCCCATTCCTCGCTCTAAGAGCAGTTCTCCTGAAGTTCTGGCACGAGGAATGGTGCTTATAGGAGAAACAGAGCCAGTGCTGGCTGTCCTGGAGCCTGGACAGAGGTCAGGCTGTGGGTCCAGACCTGTCCTCTGCCGAGACCAAGTCCCGACACCCTGCAACTCTGGTCTACGAGGCCTGCCATGTGAGCGTCCACGAGGACGTTTCTTGCTCACCTGCTTCGGTCCTTGACCCTATAAGTAAATGCTGACCAATGTCTTACACCCCAGCTTTGGGGCACCCCTGCCCCAGGAGCCAAGCTCCCTGGAGGTCTGAGTAACGGCCACCCCTGGTTTATTGTCATTCTGCTCCTTGTGCTCTTCAGGACGCCAGGGGACCCCCAGACACTCAGCTTCAACAGGAAGTTCAGGGAAAGACCCCTCCCATCTCCTTACCACCCACCAGTTTGCTTTCCTCCTGCTGCGATTGGGATGCTTCTGTTCGTTGTCCATCTGTGCCCAGGAAGGGATCCCTTCTCACCAACTGTCCTCTCTTGGCACCCAGCTGAGCACTGACCCCGGCTGCAGGACTGAGGATCTCAGCAGCGGCTGACCCAGCCTCAGAGCACCTTCCATACTGCTCGTTCCAGGGCGGCTCCTGGGAGCCTGAATCGGGGGCTCAGCTCACCCGTGATGGGTTATAATGGTTCACGGGTCCCGGTAGGGAGCCAGTCTCGCACAGCAATCCTGAGTGCCCAGTGCCAGCCCCCCGCCCCAGGAACAGGTGTTAGCCATTAGCATCAAGGTGGGTTGCTGGAGGGCCGCCCACACAGCTGGACGAATCAGACTCCAATCCCACAGGGAATGGGGGGATGCATCTGTCTCTGTGTCCTGTGTCTGTGGTCCTGAGCCTCCTTGGCACAAGTAGTTTCTGGATGAAGCACATTCAATGTCTTAGGTGGGGGGGGTCTTCTGGGACCTCAGAGGCGGGGGGATTGTAGTTTTCCAGGAACCCTGGTGGGTGGGGGATCATCAGCCACGGTGGACAAAGAGCACCTTCTTCTGGGGTCAGCAGATAAGGGGAAGATTGGGGACCCAAGGCTAACACCACCAATAATAAGCCGTGGTCTCACAATGAGAGGCAGGGAGGGGCCCAGAAGCCCGGGGACCCACCCTGGCTCACTCAGCGCTATTCTGCACTGAGCTGGAGGGCTGGGCTGCTTGGGTTTTCTCTCCCTCTGACTCTCCAGATTACATGGTTTCTGAGGCTCACAGATGTTGCAAGCCCGGGCTTTTCATCAGCCTAAGATGCTACCAGGCTCCTAAGACAGTGTCAGAGATTAGATTTACTTATTTTACCCCAAACATAATCAGAGTAAAATTTGAGGTGACTTCTAAGAGCCTAAAGCTTCTAAAAAGATACATCCTTAAAATTCTAACACCCTAAGCTGCTTTGGGGGGAAGGTTTGATGATTCCATGCTTCTGAGAGACCCGCGTCCTCCAGCTCGGCATCTGCGTCGGGGCCCGAAGTGGCCGGGCAGGCGTGGCGGGCGCGGCGAATGCCGACAATGCCCTGGCTGACGGGCTGCTGCAGTTAATCTTCCCTTTGAGGGGCTTTGATGAGCTCGGAAGGCGGACGCAGGGCTCTGAGCACAGCTGCTTCAATCAAAGGGGGATTTTGCTGAGCGTCGGGGATTTGAAGGCTCAGGGGAGAAGCTAATAGCAGCTGCTTTCTGGAAGGTGATTGGAATCTGGAGGAGGAGGAGAGAAAGGCGTTAATAAAACGAGGTGTAAAGACCTGGATCCCCCACCGCAGGGAAAGCCCAGTTTTGCTTCCCCCGGGGCAAGTGTGCACATCTCCTCCCACGAGGCCCCAGAGTCCCCCAGGACACCCCAGAGTCCCCCAGGACACCCCCTGGGGACCTCACGACGGCAGTGCTCTAGACTGTGGCCTGCCTCACCCCCGCAGTACCCCCATCTCATCCAGCAATGTTCATGGGCAGGGCTTGCTGGGAGGTGGCCCCCTGCATTATCCCAGGAAGGGGCGGCCAGTGGGAGATGCGGAGGGAGACAAATCAGGCCACTACCCGCAGCGTGGATGAAACCACCCCCAGGCTATCGGACTTACACGGGAGGGCCAGAGCTAGCGAGGGGGTCCATGCCCAACCTCTGGGCTTCCCGTGCAGACACCCCTCATTTGCAACTCGTCACTCATGCATGCACGCATTCATCAGTGCAGCTGGGCGGGTCCCACACAACGCCCTGGCTTCCTTCTTGCAGGGGGGGGGGCTGCCACTCGGAGCTTGAAGGGGGGGTCATCGGGTACGCACGTGCTCACCGGGTTCTCATGCCCTCGTTCATGAACACACTCTCACTCTTTCTCTCACTCGCTCCCTCCTTCACGTGTTAGTGCGCACACTCATCCACTTGCTCATTCATGCACTTCTTTGTTCATGTGCGTGTTCGTTCACTTATGAAAGTGTTTAGCACCAACTCTGGCCAGGGACCGTGCCGGGACAGTGAGCCCGAGACCCCAGTGTAAGCAGGACCTACCGTCACCAAGACGACAGACGCACGGGTGCGGGCGACATGGAGCGTCTACAGCACAGAATATCAGTCGACGTCTGTGGCCCCGTGGGTGAACCCCGAGGGAATAACGCCCCGTGAGATAAATCAGGGAGAGACAATACTGTGTGATCTCACTCGCGTGTGGCATCTCAAGAAATAACAAACGGAACTGTAGGAAAAGAGATCCGTGGTCACGAGAGGCAGGGGCAGGGGGATGAGGGGAATTGGAGGAGGGGGTTCACAGGGCCCAGGGAAGTGAGGGCTGGGGGCGTGGCTCACTACCACAGCTGCTGCGGGGCATACAGGGAAGTCAGTAAGAGGGTGGGTCCCCAGGGTTCTCAGCTCCCCCTATTTTTCTCACCTTTTTTTTTGTATCTGTATGAGATGACGGATGTTCACTAAACCTGTGGTGGCGATTACCATGCCTGAAAGGTCACGGCCTGCAAACCTTGTCATTCACGCATGCACCTGCATGCATGCACCTGCAAACAGCACTCCAAACGCTCCCCCGGGGACATAGGTCCTGGGACTGGAGCCCGTGGGGTGAGTCGGTGGGTGGTGGGGCCAGAGGTCAGACATCAAGGGCATCGGTGGCCGCAGGGCTGGCTAAAGGCAGCTTACACATGGAGAGCATTAACGGGGCAAGCTGGCACGTCTTGGCCCTGCCAGTGTCCCCCTGCACCCGGAGCTGCTATGGGCCCCAAACATCCAGCTCCTCAGTGGGCCACTGAAGTCAAACCTGCTTTGCTTACTGTCCGTGAACCCCCCGCCCCCTCCCGTCCACGCAAAGGCCGGAGGCCCTTGCCAAAGCTTCCGCAGCCTACATGGACAGTGGGATGAAGCTGAACACAACCCAGGGATCAGGGTCCTGGTAGGCCCGAGCTCTGAGTGCTGGCGCCCGGGAGAGAAAGGGCAGCTCAGACACCCTGTCCTGCTGCATTTCAGGGTCGTTCTGGGCAGTCTTGCCCCCGTCTGCCCGCAGCGGGTGTTTGGCTTGACGCCCTGGACAGGCGTCATTGTTGACACACACACTGCAGACATCAGCCCGGCCGCACCCGGTTCCCTGTCCCCGTCCCCAACCAGCACTGACATTGGCAGAGTCCACAGCAAGGTGAGGCGGTCACCATCACCTCCTCACCTGATGACCAGGCGCCGGACCGAACTCCCAGGCAGAGAAACTGAATGCAGAAGCCAGAGGCTCCAAGGGCCACACCCCCCCATCAATGCGGGCTGGCCCCCCAGGAAGTCCTGCCCTGGCTGTTCCCAGGGTGTCCTCCGCCCCCAAGCGCCTGCCCCTCGGGAACCTGTTAGGAAGCGAGGCCTCTGGGTGCCGCCTGTCTCCTCAGCGCTCCTGTGGGTTCTCACGGGGACGGTGGCGAGGGCCCATCAACAGCACCAGTTAACACTGAAGATGGTCAGAGCATATGTTGTGCTATTTCTGTTTTTCAATAAAATCAACATTAAATTTTTTTTTACTTTTTTAACACAGCACCAGGCACCGCTGAGAGCAATTAGTATCGCATCATGGACCAAACGGTGGCTTTGCGCGGCACGGAGATGCCGCTGCCTGGTGCTGCCTGCCCGACAGGTCCCCACGATTCACACACCTACTAAGACGGGGTGGGGGAGGGGCGAGAGACAAGCCAGGCACTGCCGCTGCTGGAGCTTCGGGGGAGGGTCCCCACTGCAGAGCCCCCACCACTGTCCTTCCGATCCCCCCTCTTCCAAGCAGCACTTTGTAGCCAGGAACAAAGAGGGTTCCGAATGCGACCGGGATCAGGGCTCAGCTGTGTCCTCCTCGCCTTTGTCTCTAATGCGCCCCCCCCCCCGATTGTGCCCAGCCACATTGTTCTCCTTTGTGACCCTTGAATTCGCCAGACTCTTTCTGATTTGGGGGCCTTGGCAATTTTTGGGTCTCTGCCTGATAAAAAGATTTCCCCAAATGCCTGGATCTTTCTCTTCTTTCCTTCTTGGCTTCAGTATCAGGTCCTGTTCACCCCCCAGCTCCCTCTTATTTCCTTCAAGAGACTCACCCCCAATCTGGTCACAGAAATGCCTTCAGAACATTCAGGCAGATGGCAGAGGAGGAGGGGGTGGGCCCTGGGAGCTGGAGTGGGCAGTCCACCCCCCTGGCCCTGGGCTGATTTCCCAGCCCCCCTGGCTCCCTCTCCTCTGATAACCAGGAAGAAAGTGGGGTGTGAGATGGTGGCCCAGAAAGGCCAGCACAGGCCTGGCTGGGTGCTTCTTGTTCTGTGGGAGGGGGAGACGGGTGCACAGGGTGGGAGCTAGCTTTGCTGAAGGGAGCCCTGGCCTGCAGAGAGAGCCCGTGAGCTCTGGGTGGACCTCCCTGGGGGTCACCATCTCCTACTGTGGCCATTTACCTGCCCTGGGCCCCATGATTCACGCACCTACTAAGACGGGGTGGGGGTGGGGGCAAGAGACACACATTGCAGACATCTGGGCCACCCCCTCTCCTGCTGGGTGCTGCCTCTGTCCCGCCCCAGCTGGGGTGGAGGGCGGAGCCCAGTGAACCCCAGATCTTCAACAATCATCTGTTGACGCTTTTAAAAATTAAAAAGGTGAAAGGAGCCCAAGATGTGTAAGTGTCCAAGCTGTAACATCACTGACAAGGTAACCAGCTAGGAGCAGTCTGCCGTGCTGACTGCCAATGTCTCTGAAGGGGAGGCCTCCTTGCAAGAGGACAGGACTTCTGCCCCCTCCACAGGCAGGCACTGCTCCAAGCCAGGGTCTGTGTGCACCAGCACAATATATAATATTATTCCGTGCCTTGCAAAAATCACTCACAGGGATTATCCCGCCTACCTGCTTTTGTTACTCCCTTCTTTTCTTACTTAATAGCGCGTCTTGGAGACTCATCCGCACTGACAGGCCCCGGCGTGCTCGTTTCAACTATTGTTTGGCATGCCGTGGTATGAATAACCGGTGTTTGCCGATTTCCCCAATCAGAGGCTATTTCTTGGTTGACAATTTGCTATTATTACAAACCGTACTCCGCGAACAAGCTCCGTGTACGTGTGTGGAGACATCTGCGGGGAGCCATCCAGAAGTGGAACCCCGCGGTCGTGTGTGTGTGTGTGTGTGTGTGTGTGTGTGTGTGCGCGCGTGTGTGTGCGTGCGCGCGCGCAAGGTGGGAGGGGGACCCACAAGCAATTTCAGCTTCTGTGGGAATCGCCACATTGGTCTGCAAAGCGGCCGCAGCGACTTGCCCGCGCACAAGATGCAATGCATAAAATTCCTGCGCCTCCACATTCTGGCCATCGCTCGGTGTCATCTGGCTCATCACCCTCGTCGGCGGAGGGATGTGAAGCCGGACAACGGGAGCCAGTTTCCTGCTTTAACCACCCGGTGACCGTCTTCATCCGCCGCTCGCGCCGCTCGGGTTTAGTCGCCTGTGAACTGACCCTTCCTGTCCTTCGGCCCTCTGTTGATTGGGTTATTTTCCTTCTTTTACTTCTTCTGGTTTGTGTGTTTATTGTATTGTCCCCACCCAGAGGCAACAAAAACATTCTCCTGAGCTTTTTATAAACGTGTTACAGTGTTGCGTTTCCCATTTAGGTCTTCAATCCATCTGGCATTTATTTGCGTGTTGGTGAGGAGGTAGACATCTAATTTTATCTTCTTATTTATTCTTCACTGTTCGTGGAGCAAACATTTTTTTAACATGGCCCCAATGGGCTCTGATCTCGGTGGGCGGGAGGGGCGGACAGGGACCCCTGAAAATCATGAGAACAGTGAGCACAGTGCCTGCGTCTGTGTGTGCCCACGTGTGCATGTGCACGCTTTTCTGCAGAGGGTCAGCACACCTCACCTGATCCTCCAAGCTGTCGGTGACCCCGAATAATTTAAACAGCCACCGCTGGGACCCCAGAGCCACTGGACCAGGCGGTGAAGGGGGAGACAAGCTGTGGATCTCTCCCGTCCGGGATCCTTCTGTAGACATGGGGCTTCTGGGGTTCACTCACCTCTGCCATCTCACAGACCTGGGCTTTCTCCTCTCCTGCCAGGGCCAGGAGGAAGTGGGTGCCACACACAGATCGCCCAGGGGAAGCAGCACATCTTCACACGGCTAATTCATCATTTAGGTATAGTTTGTGAGGTCCTGCTCAGGTCTGCTTTCTTTCTTTCTTTCTTTTTTAAATGTGTCATGTGTCTTTCCCTTCTTGGTGTGTGGGCTTCCACCCATTTCAGGGAATCAGACATGGGTCCTTAAACCATCTTTTCTCCAGGGCTCCCGCTGATATACAGAAACATTATTTTAAAGGAGTCCAGTTTCACAATTGTTTCTCTTTGGGTTAGAGCATTTTATGTCTTGTTTATAAAATTTTTTTTTTGCCCACACCAAGGGACTTGGTTTTACAATTCCAGGCCTGGCACCTCCTGCCTGTGCAATCAGGGGAAACCTCTCTGAAGTACCGACTTGTTACTAGGGAGGCTGTTTGGTCTCCGTGAGGTGATGTATTCCTCTGTCTGCCCCCTGCAGACGGGACCACTACGGGTGAGGTGTCAGAGACGGGTGTCATGAGGAATCATGTCTGGGCAGTAGACCCACTATGTGTCAGGAGACCCCGAAAGCCCTCAGAGCTGGCATTTGGAGGCTGGTGTCTGAGGTGGGTGGAGAGGGGAGGGCCTGGAGGCGGGCTGTTTCTCTATCAGGGACAATGTGAGCTGGAAGCCCCTGCAGGGTTGGGATTGGGCTCATAAAATGCATTCTGCTCTAATGCCAAGCAGAGGAAACGAACCAGGAATTTTCCATCCCAAACGTGACAGGTTTCTTTAAAAAAGCAAAAACAACCTCCCCCCCCTCCCCCCGCCAATTCCAGGCTTGTCGGTGCAGCTGCAATACAGAAAATGAAGCCAGAAGGATCTTTGTGGGGTGCTTCCAGGGAAGATGGGCTAGCACCAGCCCGGTCCTAGGTCCAACTCTGAGGGCAACGTGCTTGCACACGCTCACATGCATGTGCACGTAAAGATGTAAATTTACGATACTGTTACATCTGCAGAAAAGTTGTGACGATAGTTCTGAGTCTCTATACACCCCACACTTAGCGTACTCTGTCACTGACCTCTTATTTTAGTATCACGTATTTGTTGCAATGAATGCACCAACACTGATACACGGTTATTAACCAAGGTCCACACGTTTAAAAGATCTGCTTGGCTTTTATCTCATGTCTTTTCTGTTCCAGAGTCCTTGCTCAGGACAACACGTTACACTCAGCCTTCGTGTCTGTCCTTGGCCTCGACCGTTCCTCAGGCGTCTCTTGTTTGTGATGGCCTTGACGGTTCTGAGGACGGCTGGGGTGTTTTAGAATGTCCTCCATCGGGATTCGCCGTGTGTGTTCTTCCTGGTTAGAGTGGGCGTATGGGTTTGGGAAGGAAGACCACAGAGGCGAAGGGTCTTTATCATCACGTTGTCTCATGGGCACATGCCCTCAGCATGACTCATCACCGATGACATGGACCTGGGTCACCTGGCCGCGTGGTGTCGGTCACGGTGTTTCCCCACTGTCAGGTGGCTCTCTCTCCCCGCCCATCCTGCAGGCTGTGGGAGGAGTCAACAGAGTGGGGGGTTCTGCTTCCTCTCTTTGAGGATGGACTGAGGGACAGGGGAGAAAATGCCTGGGCCAGGTTCAGCTGAGCTGGCCACCACTGCGGGCAACGGGGTTTCCGTGCAGAGGGAACTCTCTGAGAGGCCTTGTCCATTGAGGGATGAAGAGGGGCATTTACACACCAGCTCTCAACCCAGGGGGGGGCACGGGCTGTCCTGTAAGTGTCAGCACCCTCCCCTGCCAGGCCACGCAAACCTGAGTGCCAGGCAGGACCGCATGCACCCTTGTGTCCAGTGTGCCAGTGTCCTGGGGTGGCATGACAAGGAGCTGCAGGCTGGGCGGCTAACACACAGATGGTTCCTGTCCTGCAGTCCTGGAGGCCAGCAGTGTGAGGGGAGAGTGCTGGCTCCCCGTGAAGCTGAGAAGGAGGAGTCTGCTCCAGGTCTCTCTCTCTGGCTTGGAGACGCTATCTTCATGTCCACATGGGGTTCTCCCTGTGTGCGTCTGTCTTTCCATGTCCCTTTTCATAAGGACACCAGTACTATTGGCTAGGGCTGTAATAAGCTCAGGGCCTGGGGGACAGGGACAGAGCACCTGTAGTGTGAATCTCGTAGCTTGGACCCGGGCAAGCTGTGTAGCCTCAGCGCCCCTGGGGGACCCTCCTGCAGGGCGTGCCCAGGGTCCAGGTCCGGCACTAGTCGGAGACGGCTCATCTTGTCCGGAAAAGACATCTGGTCGCTTAGTCCCCTGCAGCCCCAGGCAGCAGAGCAGCTGCAGCAAGCGTCCAGATGTGAGGGAACGCTCTTCCTCAGCGCCCAGCTGGGCCCTTGTCATTCTCCCCGATTGCTGGAGCAGCGCCTTACATGCTCGGTGACTCCCAGCACGTCACATCCTCTGTCTGTGGGGGTGGGAGGTGGCGCGTGTGTGCCCACGGGGACCTGCCCACATCCTCATCTCGCCGTCATCGTCCCAACTCACACTCCAGGTGCCATCGGCATGAGGCCCCTCAGCCTTCCAGGGCAACTGTTGAAAGACTGGCGGGGGCTTTGGGGGCTAGAGTGAGGGAGGCAGGGTTTTCCCGGGTGAAATGGCACCGAGCAGAGGCCGAGTAGGACCACCCATGGAGCAGGAGGGAGCCATGGGGGGCCGCATTCAGGTAGCAGGGTCTTCTGGGGGGCAGGCAGGAGGGGGATGGAGGGGCAGGGAGAGGCGACGGCTTGCCAAGCTGACCGGAGTTGGGATCCACATCTCTATGCCCATGAGCCCAAGGGCAGAGCTGGGACGATGGCCTTGGATAGCTTTCCCAGACCCCTTTACAGCACCGCATCCTGCGGAGGATGGAGGAGGGCAGGATTGTTGGGACTGTGAACGGGGGGCGCTGGGGGAGCCTATCCACAGAGCCAGCACCGGATATAGAAAAGGCCGGACTGGGTCCCATCTCTCTCTTCTGAATGGAAGCAGGCTCCTTTAGGGAAGAACGTCCCGACACTTTTCTTATCACGACACCTTAGGACGTTGTGATAGTTCGTCCAGCACTTGGAGATAATCAGACAAGGCTGCTCCCTCTGAAGTCTCCCAGGGAGGGGGGTGGTCTCCTCACACCAGGGACCCCCGTACACCTGGGGGAACCCTGCTTTAGGACAAGGACTGTGTCCCAGCTCTGTCCCCAGGACCTGGCACGGAACCAGCATCCACTCAGTGCTGGTCGAGGAAAGAAGGTAGTTTATATTCCCAGTGGGTTTTTCAGGAGTGGGGGAAGGAGGCAGAAGTAGTTGTGAATTTAGAGACCAGCTGCCGGAAACCGCTGGCATTGTCCTGGCGAGATCTGAAGTCGAGTTGTTTGGGGGAAGCCTGGGACACTGTTTTAGTTATTCTCAGCAGCACCTGCATGGCGTCACAGGTTTAGAGGAAGAATGAAAGAAGTTTGGGACTAGACTTGTGGGCTGTAAGTCCCCGGGGAAGCAGGGTCCTGGGGCCCGAGCCTCAGAATCTCATCAGGGTGACAGGCAGGAGGTGGAGATGAAACTGTAGCAGGAGGTGGGTCAGGGAAGAAGGCTTGTGGGGGACAGGGAGGGGCGCTGTCAGTTCAGGGTGATGGATTACCATAGAGCAGCGTGGGCAGGCGGTTCGAGGGGAGCGGGGAGCCCAGCCACCCACAGTGGCTTTAGGAATGTGACACGGACAAGGAGCCAAAGGTCCAGGGAGAACACAGCAGTGGTCTTTCCTGAAATCAGGGGCAAAATGTGTTCCTATAAACCAATTCCACCGGTCACTGCTGCAAGGGCAGCTGAGTCTTTAAGGGAAGCGGGTGGAGACGCCTTTGGTGAGGCATGCCAGCCAGCCTCTCTAGGAGGTGGCAGGTGCCTCTGGGCACCCTCAGCAGTGTGTGCATCCACACCGGCTCTGCCAGAGGGGGGCAGGCATGATTATTTCCATTTTAATATTGAGAAAATGGTTTCTGGTGACTTTAAGAGCTGGTCATCTGGGGGAAATTTCCACACTCCTGGCTCCAGGATCATGTGCATCTTATTCTCAGATGGTCCACATGTTGGGGGACAGTGTGGTGACTCTGTTGGTCTTCGCTTGCCCAATGTAAGGTAAGTTTTGGGGACCACACCCCATCTCGTCTCAAGAGTTCTATGCAAGCTTAAGTCCAAGGTCGCTGGCTTGAGCAAGGGGTCACTCGGTCTGCCGTAGCCCTCTGGTCAAGGCACATATGAGAAAGCGATCAATGAACAACTAAGGTGTTGCAATGAAGAATTGATGCTTCTCACTCTATTCCTGTCTGTCTGTCCCTATATGTCCGTCTCTCTGACTCTGTCATAAAAACAAACAAACAAGCAAACAAACAAAAAAAACCCTTTTATGCAAGCATGGCTTCCTCTCACCTGTCTTTGACTTAGACCTTTCTCAGGCTGTCCCACCCCCATCACAGCCCCTCCTCCAAAGGATGGCCTACAGATGTTCTAACGGTCAATATTTAACATATTTCATGCAAAGCAGGCCCCCTGGGTCCATCAATGGCACTGTCTTCCTTTCAGACCCACATTTTGGGAGTCTGCTCTCAAAGACCCACAGCCACTCACTCTCCCAGATGGAATAAAATTTGGGGTGAACCTGGGAGAGAAGAGCTTTGATGGGCGGGGCGGAGGGGGAGCTTGGATTGAACGAGTAAATAACGAAGACCCTTTGTCTGCTCTGCTCATTACCATCAAGGACACCTGGGGACAAACCCAGCCTTTGTTCTCCTGCCGATCACACTCAGTTTTGGTCAGAGGAGTTCTGAGCGAGTGTGGAGAATGGGTCAGAGGCAGAGAGCTTGACCCAGAGCGTGTAGGACAAGTAGAGCTGGCAGTGTCCCCTGCACCTCCGAGACTGCTGGGCGGGGCGGGATGCACGCATCCCTTTTGTGACACCAACTGGTAAATAATGCATGAGCCTGGACGGCTCTTGGCAGAGAGAGCCGACCACGGGTAATAAGACAAGAAAGACATCTCAGAGGCTGCACCCCCGCCTCTGCCGTCACGCACACCCTGCCTGGCTCGGGGACTCCAGAAAACGGGCATCTTACAGGCAAGGGAAAACACAGACGGAACAAAGACCCAGTCGCAGCTCTGAGCAAACTGTCGGGGGTGTTCACCAAGCCCCTTCAACGTCCTCCTCTGTAAGAGGGAGACGGACGGGTACCCTCTCCCCAGCGGGTTGTGAAGATGACAACAGGAAGGTTAGATGCTGTCTCAGTCCATTCGGGTGGTGACCACAGGATACCATAGGCCGAGCAGCTTGTAAGTGTAATAAACGTTTCTCACAGTTTTAGAGGCTGGACGCCAAGGTGAAGGTGCCCACAGATTCGGTGTCTGGTGTGAGCCTGCTACCTTGCTCATCAGCAGCGTCTTCTCTGTGTCCTCACGCGGAGAGAGGGCCAGCGGACCTCTCCAGGGTCTCTTTCGTAAGGGCATGAAGCCCGACAGGAGGGCCCCACCCTCGTGACATAATCATCTTCCAAAGGCCCCTTCACTAAACGCCATCGTGCTGGGGGTTATCACTTCAACATCTGGATTTGAGGGAGACACACCGTTCAGTCTATAGCAAACGTGTCCTGGAAACAGTGGCCTGACACAAAACGCACGGTATTATTTTAACAATGTTGGCATGGGAGTGGGGCTAACTTTAGATTTGAACTTTGGTTATGAGCTTTCTTCTTTCCCTCCCTCCCTGCCTCCCTCCCTCCCTCCCTCCCTCCTCCCTCCCTCCCTCCCTCCTTCCTTCCTTCCTTCTTTTGCATTTTTATGTGGTGATCAATTTCACCAGGTCTGTAGCTGCTTTAAAGGCAACCCTCACAGCGAAGCATGAGCAGACCTCCTCTGTCTAGGAAACTCTGCAGGGAAGATGTCACCATGGGCTGCCCAGCCTGTTACCACCTTTCTATGTTCTCACAGGGTTTGGGCACTGCTTTACAATAGCAAAGCCAAGAAAACCCAAACATTGCCTCTCCTTGCTCCCGGATGATGAGGCATGAACAGGAAGCCTCAGATGCCCCCACAGCAAGAATAGGTCTAACCCTTCCCTGCTGTGGCCCCACCACGTGGGCGCTAGGGTGCCTGGGGGCCATGCGGGGTGTCTGGCTGTGAGTGGCGGCGGCCGCAGGGTCCTCCAGCCCTAATAAGGGGAGTGGTGGTTTGGACTGGGGGTCCTGGCTACACAGCTCCCCTGACTCCTGCCTCTTTCTTTGGTTCCTCTGCTGCCCCCCCAAATCAGCACAATAAACTTAGGTGCACAAGTCAGTGAGGCTGTGCAGACCAAACTCTCGCCAGTGAAGTTTTGTTGCAGCCGCCAGGCATCTATCTCACTGGATGGCACAAGTTGTGAGATTGTCCTCCAGGGGGCAGTGTCTCCAGCGAGGTGTCCCAGTCAACAAGCTCATGACTACGACCTCCGACCTCCAGAGTCAGTGATTCAGAGGATCCGCCCCCACAGTCTGTGCGCTGTGGCCAGGGGAGCGTTGTGTCCACGCAGGAGAGCTGGACACTGATGAGGGCAGCCCAGTGCCCTGGTCTCTGCGAGTCCCCTCAGCTATTCCACGTGGTATTTACCTTGCAGTCTGGGGTTCCTTGAGCTTCCTGGGGCTACTGTTATGTGTCAGAAAATTTCTAGTCATTGTTACTTCCTCTCCTCTGTTCTTTCTTCTCTTTCTGGTATTTCAATTCCATATATGTTACATCTTTTCATATTGTTCCACAGTTCTTGGATGTTTCCTTTTTTTCTTTTTTTAAAAATTATGTTTCTCTTTAATTTCAGTTCGGAAAGTTCTTATAGACCTGTCTTCAAGATCATCAATTCTTCCTTTGGCTGTGTCCAGTCCTCTGATGAGCCCATCAAAGGCATCCTTTGTCTCTGTGGCGAGGGTTTTTATTTCCAGCATATTGTTTTGGTGTTTTCTTAGCTTCCACCTCCCTGCTTGTGTTACCCATCTGTTCTTTTATGCTGTCTACTTTTTCCATTAGAGCACTTAACATATTAATTATAGGTATTTTAGATTCCCTGCCTGATAATTCTAACATCTGTGTCACATCTGAGCCTGGCTGTGATAACTTCTTTATTTATTCAGACTGTGTGTTTTCTTGGTTGGCTTTTTATTTTGGAGGGGGGGGCATGTTTTATAATTCTCTGTGAGAAGCATGGCCTGTCGTATTGAGTACAGGAACTGAGGATTTATGCTGATCTGGCAAGGAGCTGGGCTGTGCTTAACATTCAATATAACTTTAAGTGCCAGAGGCTGGGAGGGTATTGATTTCTTTCCTGAGCCCTTGCTCCTGCTAGACCTCAATAAGAAAACAATATTCACTCAGCAAACGTTGACTGAGGCCAGGGAGTCCTCCAGGCTGCGATTGAGTAATGACACGCAGCCTGTGGTCCTTCTCCATCCAAAGGGCTCACAGGCACATCGATGAGAAGATGGCTAATTGTGCTCCCCTGAACACGTGTAAGCCGGGGGGCGGGGAGGGGGGGGACGGGATGAGAAAGCAATACACTTCTTGGACGGGAGGAGGAGGCAGACGCAAGGCTTTGGCGGCAGTGACCCTTGAGTGAGTCATTGAAGGTTGTGTGGGAATCCTTTCGGAAGGGAAGGGAAAGGAATGGCCTCTCAAGCGTTATATTTAAAGGAGTGAAACTTGAAAGGAAACTGTGATGTGACCTGTGAGAACTGGGGTGGAGCTCCGTGGGGTAAAGGGAGATGCTCCTTTGGCGTCACCCACGGCACACCTGTCCCCCATGGACTCAGGAGAACAAGCCTGTCCAGGTCCCTACAGCATCCTCGGAGCCTGGCACGTGCCAGAGGCTAAATAAAGTCACAGAAGGCACTTGAGTTCAACTGCATCGAAACTAATCAAAGTTACAGAGGCAGAAGAGAGCATGTCCAGCACACGTCCCGTCCCCCAGTGTGGACCTCAGAGCTCCCGACGATTCTCCCAGGGCAGCAGGACAACCAGGGGAGTCTCTCTGAAGGTCCACTCACGTGTGCCTCACCTCCAGGTTCTGTCCCACAGATGTTCCTGGGGAGGGGGGAGAGATGCACACTGTGTACGACCTTCCTGCCGGGCGGGCATCATTGCGTGATTCCTGTCGTCAGAAATGCAGACCAGGCCCAGGGAGGGGCTAGGACTGGCCCGTCAGCATGGCGATGGCCTCAGGCAGGGCGCCCCGGCACCCACCTGTCGACACCGTCCTTCACCCCAGGGGTCTATGAGCAGGTGTGTAGGAAGCGTCCTTGACGCCGTGTCCTTGGCCTCCTGTTTCCATAGAGTCAGGAGGCTTCTCTTCCTCTCTGCCTTAACCCTCAGACCTGCGCAAAGTGCCATCCCTCATGGAGACAAAAGCTCTCGGCGGCCAATGCACCATTCGGGAATGCCACCAACCGGTCCCTTCCTCCAGGACCGTCCTCCTGGGCAGAAAGAGAGGAGCTCCAACACTCCAGCTGGACCCTTTTCCCAGCAACCACTGACTGTATCAATATTTACCAAATCTGCTGGGGCACGAGGGATGCAATCCATTGGGCCGGGATCTGCGGGGCCAGCTGCGTGCTGGGCGGCTCCTTCGACACGCCCCCCCTGGCCTGTGTTTAGGCGCTCGCTCCCATTACCGATTCACGGAGCGTCTGCCGGAATTAGTAAATCCCTTTCATTTACTCACGTAGGAGAAAATGTTTAATAGCTGCCACATGAAATTTGCAAATTGTGCTGCATCTGAGGCTGATTAATAAAACACCATGGAAAATACATCAGTCATTTCGCGATTTAAATTAGTACCGCATTCGACTTGAATCATCCTCTTCTGCAGAATGGATAGGGCCTCGCCTCTCCCCGCCTGCTCCTTCCCCCTTCCATCCTTATTTCCTCCCCCTCCCAATCTCTGCCATTCAGGTGCTCCGCGAGAGAAGCCAAGTGGCAGAGCGAGGAGGCTGTTGGCCGAGGCCCCTTATCTCCCGCTGCGGACTGTGGCAGGCGCCGGAGACCCATTCATCTCCTCGTCGTCCCCCAGAGCGCCAGCACGCAGCGGGCGATCCAGAGTTGAAAGGAGAAATCAGGGAGTCTCTGTAGCAGGGGGTGGCGTGCCTTCTCTTGGCCCGGTGGTTATAGGCTCAACATGCCGCTAGAGCCTGTGAAACAAGGAAGCGTCCGGAGCGGTGTTGAGCAATTTGTCCACGTGGTTCTTTGCTGTCCCTTGTGATGATCACAGTCACCCCAGGGGGGTCCTTTATTCAGATGGGGAAGCCCAGGATTAAGGGTGATAAGCAACCTTGCCCAAGTGTCAAGTGGGGAAGCAGGAATCAAACATTCCCACGTGGCAAGCACCTCCTTCCTGGGGGGAGGACTGAGACACTCAGGAACCGAGGTTGCGCTCGGCCACACGCTGGTCTGGGGGCTCTAGGGCTGGGATCTGGGTCTCCCAGCGGTGGCCCCTGTGCTCCACGCAGTGTGCTGGGTGTGCTGAAATCAACACGAGGCAGAGCCCCTGCCCTCGACACAGAAGTTAGCACCCAGGAGTGATCCTGTGAGAGGCGTAAGTGTCCTGCTCGGGAAGCTCAGATCTCCCCTCCCAGGAACATCTCGGTGCAGAGAACAGCGACGAACTGTCAGCACGGAGGAAGGGAATTTTCTGCAGACCCCCTTATTCTGGCCAAGCTGCTGTCAACATCGGAAACATCCGAACCTGTAAGAATTTTTTATGAGTTTATTCGAGCCAAACTGTCGACAATTGCCGGGAAGCAAAGCCTCAACAGGTTGAGAAAATGCTCCGGAAAATGGCGGTTTCACCACTTATTTTATCCGCTGGAGTCAAAAGGGCAGACGTCGGGGGGTTGCATGAATGCCCCCCCCCCCAGGACATGACTAGCTTCCACGAACTGCCTTTAGTTAGCATGCTTTCATTTCAGACCATCCTGAGTGGTGACTTTAGCTCTGAGTCTGCAAGGCCACCATGCAGGCCACCCCTGAGCTTGTCAGGTTCAGCGTGTGACCCCTCTTTTGCCCACGTTACCTTGTCTTCCCAAGCCTCAGTTGTGTCGTCCGTGAAATGGACACGATAATGCATGGCCTACCCATCCAAGAGGACTTTGTGAGGATCAGAGCTGGAAGAGTTGTTCATGAAGGGGACCCGGAGAAGAGCCCCACCCCACACGCGGGCACTGGGACAGCGTCCCCAGCCCTGCAAATGCCAGTGGTCACCGCAGCCTTTGGGGCGGCGGCGCTGCAGGTCCCCAAGGCAATGCAGTGCCCAGCGGCAGCCCTGGCAGCTGGGAGCAACACTCGGAGTACTAATTGTTAACAGATTTTGCATTATCCCCCAAATTACACACCCATTAACGGCAGAATTTAGTCATGATGGAGGTGTTAAGGCGTGACGTTCTTCAAGTGCTGGGAATTAGACTTGGGTCCCCGAGGCAGCGGGGGCTGGCTAATGAGTTAGGAAAGTCTGAGCCCTCTCATCTTACCTCCACCCCCACCGGGTTTCTCCCTAGAATGTCATGGCAGTACGTGTAGGCGAGCCTGACTGGATCAGTCTGGTTAGAGCCACCGTCACGAGGACGTGTCCAAGGGAAGTCCAGAAGTTCTTGAAGGATGAAGGGAGTCTTCCCAGACCAGAAGCATGCGAACGCTGCCTCCCTCCCCATACCGCAGCCCATGTCCTCCCCCGCGGGGCTCCCCTACCCCCTTAAACTAGACCCTAGCCTCCTTACGCTACGTGTCTACTGTGCCCTTCCTCTCTCACGGGCCACGAGTACTTGTCATTCGTGCGTTGGGGTATTCTCTGTGAAGGGACGGCTGTGACTGTTTTATTCACTATTCCTTGCACCTGGCACAGGGCTCAGGTCTTAGCAAGTGTTCAGTAAAGCTTGGTTGAATTACCGGGTGAATCTTAGCTACAACCTGGGGTTTAAACTTACCACAAGCCTCAACTGTGTTCACGGCAAGACAAGGCCAGACAGTAGGATAAGCCCCTCAGTGAGCCCCGCCCCCATGGACAGAAACATGACAGAGAGTTCGGGTGACTGGACCCAGCGTGGGAGGCAACAGCCTCCATCCCACAAAGAACAATCCCAACCCCAGGGGCCAGCACACTGGCATACGTTTGCTGGTTCCAGCAGCTAATGGTGCCTCTGGGGGGTTGGAGCTTCTCTTGTTCGCATCCCAGATTCCAGGTTGCTCCAAGCATTCCAGAAGCCCTTCACAAAGGATCACAGCCCTCTGTCATCATTGCATCTCTGCGATCTCATTTTCCTGATCCCCAAGCTCCCATGTCACAAACATTTCCCGGGAAGGTCTGCATCTCGGCGCTGTCAGGGGAAGGAGAGGTGGACGGACCAGCTGTAGTCCCTGCTCTGGTGGTGCTCACAGTTTAGTCTTGAAGAGAGCATTGCACCCCAATAATTAGAGGAGAGTGGGATAAATGTGACCCTTGAGGCGCACACACAGCTGTGCGGGAAGCCTGCCTGTGGAACTGGTGTTGGCTCCAAAGAGGAGGTAACATTTGGGGGCACATTTAGGCTATGAGTCAGAGTTCACACCGTCAACCCGGGGCAGGGACGGGAGGGGAGAGCTTTCTAGGTGGGTAGGACAAGGTGTGCAGAGGCTCGGAGCCACAGGAGAGATTTTTGTGGAGTTATAACTAATTTCCTGGGACCAGGCACTAAGCTGCTTGAGACAGAGTGTCAGGCATGCTAGCTAGAGAGGTGGGGTGTGTGTGTGTGTGTCAGACTTTGAACATCTTGTTGAGGTGATTTCACTTTATCCTGCAGGCCACGGCGAGCCCCTCTCAGGGCTTTCAACAAGAGGAATGACATGACAGAAATTTGTGTCGTAGAAAGATATACCTCTCCAGCAGCCTCCCATTGTTAATGCAAACCTCCTCGCCATAAAAGCTTAGAGGGCGGTGAGTTCTGAGAGCAGCTTCCCCGCCAGCCCCACCTCTGCCCTCTCCTCCCGTCACGAGAGGGAGCACAGCACTGAAGAGCGGGATTCTGATGCTAGTCCTGTCTCTGATCCCCCGAGTGCTGTGGTCAAAACAACAAGGAGCTCAGGTTGCTTGTCTCTAAAGTCGATCCCGACTCTGCTTGTCTCCCAGAGCCTTTGTGAGGGTCTGAGGACGGGAAGGATGAAAGAGTCATCTCGGTTGTAACTGGCTGTGTGGCTGTAAGAGGTTATCGTCTTTGTCTGATGAAAATGGCGCTCTCTGTGGCTCAAAGGCGAGTGGGTGTGTGAGCAGGGCTTAATACTTTGGACAGGGATGGAGCTTGACGGTCATCCACCCCAACCTCCCTCCACCTGCAGGACAGACAACCAAAGTCCAGAAGACGTGCCCTCCCCCTGCACACACCCGAACTTCTACCACAGCACAGCCCATTGCACTGGAAGGTTGCCCAACAGAAGGAGGACTCAGGTGCGTATGTTCCCTCCAGGAGTAAGGGTCTGTCCAAGGTACTGACCCAGGGTCCGCACCCAAAGCCGGCATCCTCAGCGACCAAGGGCTCTGTCCATGGTCCTGCCTTCCTGATAGTGTGCTTCCCCACACATTTAAAGGAGAGTTTGCGACGAGCTCCAATGGCAGGAATACTCCATTTACGAGCACATTAACGAGAGAAAGCATTACAACCGTCTGTTGCTCTGAGCTCAATCTTCCCCAGTAGATTTACAACTCATAAACGCCGTCGTCGGGAGCCAAATGTACAGAGCGGGGGGACCCAGTGCACTCCAACATTAACCATGAACGAGCGGGAGGGCTCCGAGCATCTTGTAGCCTCATTCCAACCCATTTATGAACTTGCCTTTCTGAGTGACTCATTCATCAGACCCCCCCGCTTCCCCCCGCCCCCGCTTTACTTCACTCCGGCTCTCACAAAGGAGAGAAATGGGCACTACTAGTTCAACGGCTGCACCAGCTGCCCCGGTACCTATAAGTGCCGCTCTCCACGGAAGAGGCCGGGCACTGGCTTTGGCTTCGGCTATGTTATGGGGAGGTTTATGATCTTCACGGAGCAAGAGCTGGTGGAGACCAGAGAGTCCTTTCAATCGCTAAGATGCTCTGATTCTTCAACCCCTTTCCCTTTGCTGAACACCTCCCCCCCCCCAAAATACAACTGTTCCTGGACCCTGCCTACATCACACACCACATCTGTGCTTCTGGAAACCTTTTCTGTTACACCTCCTCTCACTGCGACTCTGCCTCGTTCTGCTCTGCATCGTTAGGACGCATCCTTTCCCGAGATTTCTATCCTCAAACCATGCCTGGGGTGAATTCCAGCTTTGCAGATCAATAGTTTTGAAGCTGAGCAAGTCACTTCCACTTGCTGTGTGTCTCCACTTCTCCTCTGGTAAGACGAGAGCATTGTTATCCATCTCCTTGGTTGTAGAGGAGATGTTGTGCATAGACCATATTCTCTTCTGCCGGGCTTATCGTGGGTGCTCAAGAAATACCCTCCTTTGTCTTTCTCTTCCAAGTCATTGAGTTCATTACACAACCCTGTTAATGTATTAATTCAGTAACACATAGTGGCATGTTCCCCTTGGGCTTGTGTGTGTGTGTGTGTGTTTTCCTTAGAAAAATTAATTTCTTTAAAATGGAAGCCTGAATATGGGTGGCCTTTTCAAGTCCCAGAAATGACACAATGTGAGGGAGGAAATCATGGTTTGGCTGATGCACAAAGCCATGGCAGGACACAGAGAACCTTGAGAATCATTCATTTTCTTCTGGCTCCCAATTCCCTCCATGCTGAGAGAATGTTTCTTCTACCTTCTCCAGCTCTAGAGAGAATGTGAGGCTGAGAAAAGCCACCTTCTCCAGCTGGAATGGAACAGAAATGACTAATTTATAAGCCTGGGCTGTTGTTTGGGCTGGAGTTCCTGTCCTTTGAAGATGTCAAAACGCAATGAAATAAGGCTTTCAGCACCCAACCAACACTAATCATCTCAGCGTGGCTGGGACACATTGGCATAGATAGTTGGTGCTCTGCCTAGCAATGAGCAAATGTAAAGGTCTCTGATCAGTAGTCAGCTGGCAAAGGCTCATAACTTAGGTCTTGCCATCGTCCAAGGTTTGACCTTGAGCAAGTCACTTCTCTTTTGTGGACCACACTTTTTCTCTCCAGTCCCAACACCCCTACAGTCTCTCCCACTGACACTCCAGATTGATTCCTCACCCAGTCCTATGTCTAGCCTGGTACTTGTCTCTCAATCTTTCCGGCCAACCTTTGTCTCTCACTCACAACATGGCTACTGCCCAATGTCAGGCCCTGGGCCATCACTTACATGGACTGCTGAAAATCTCCCAGGTGGCTTCCGTCTGTCCCCAAATAGCTCAGCCCTAATTCCCACTCCACACTACGTCCTGGGCAATCGTTTATAGGACACACTGCTTCAAACCTTTCATGATTCCCTGACTCCCAAGAATGAACCCATGGCTCTTTGTGTTTAGGTTCAAGCCTCCACAGTTTGTCCCAGACTTCTTCATGCCCAGCTTATTTCCATATTATCCCCTGCGTCCTGTATTCTAGGACCCTGTTACCTGTCTTTCTACCTCCAAACCCTCTCTTAACACAGCTCATTCCTTCTTTCCCAGTGTGGCCCCAAACTCATCCTCCCAAGTCGAGTCCAAGTGCTACTTTCTCTTCAAAACCTCTCTGGATATTTTTAGACCGGTCTTCACACTCGTTCCAGAAAAACTTTCCCAGAAATAAATGTCCCCATATGGTCTCCGGAAGTCTGACCCAATGAACAAACAAACCCTCCAGGAAGGACAGTCGGCTTGTGCCCTGCCACACCCACAGTGACCTGCCATGCCCTGTGCACCCACAGTGACCTGCCATGCCCTGCGCACCGGTGTCTCCCTGCAGCCGGACCCACCATGACTCCTGAGCAGGGAGAAAGCCATTCTTGTGATTGCCGAAGCTGGGGGCAGAAATTAACTCCTTGGAAGCAGGTTGCCTTTAGCATATGGTGCTCAGGATGGTCAACTACATCCCGAAGTCCTCAGACACTCTCCGCAGCTGTGAGCACTGACTGGCCTGCTGCAGCGAGCGAATGACCCTCTCTCGCGGGGAGGCTTGCCGCGTCCTCCTCACCTGTCTCCCCGCCCTCTACCCCTGGACTTCCCATCCCCTGTAATCCTGGAAAAATGCACTTTCTAAAATCCAGACCTGTCCATGCTCCATTTCCACACACTCCCCACAAATACCACCCCCCCCACACACACACACATTATGGGGAGAGAGGATAGAGTCCTAACTCCTCTGCTCAGCCTGCAAACATAGTGCTTCCTGTCCTGGTTTGCGCTTCCTCCAGTCCCAGCCTGAGTCTCCCCGTCCCCTCCCAGGGACCTCCCAGCCCAGCCACGCCATCCTTCCTGGTGGCCCTCACTAGCCAGCAGACCATGTGCGCCCACACTCTGTGCCCTGACACGGGCTCTTCTGAGAAGCGGCAAGACCTTTTCCTCGGACTGAAGCACTACTTAGCCTTTGAACCAGGTGAAGCTTTACTCCGTTTTAACGCTTTCCTCCAAACCGAACTTTAATTTTTATTCTTATCGAAAGCATGCCTGCCCACGGTTTTACAAAGCTTAGGATGAAAACAAGCGACTTACTCTAATCCAGACGACTCTCGGCTTTCGGTGGAGGGGTTATCTGCTCCCCACTTGTCTGGTTTCCGAGAGAAAGATTCTCCCCAGGAACATTCCCGGTCCTTCCTCCACTCCAAGACGATGACACGAGATACCTGATTTGTGGCAAGAGCCATTGCTCTGTCTGTGGAGTTGACTTAATCACTTCACTAAAGGTCTCGACATGAAGAACTCAGGCTTCTCCCCTTCCTTCTCCTCCTGCCGAGCGGCTGAGGGTGGCCTGGGAAGGGGTCTTGCTTGTGGACTCCAACTCACCGTTGACAGCTTGTCCCACAGCGCAGACTGTGGGCTAGGACAATGACAAGGAAGTAGCAGAGCGGGGCCAGCTGTCACGCCAAGCGATCCCCTCCTACTGAGCCCGGGGCAGTAGTAAAGGTGACTGATTCTCTGTCTGCTGGCTCCTTTGTCATATTCTTCAGCTGGTTCAGAACTTGACCGGGGAAGGAGATTAGGGAGTCTTCGCCTCCCTCGAAAGTCTTAACCACATCCATTTTCCTGAGTTATACCTGTCTCTTCCGGGACTGACCTCCACATTTCTAAATCACACACTAAATCCTGCCCATTCTTTTACTTTAGATCAGGTCTACTGACTTCCAACAGCAGCAGGCAGGGACGCCCCTCCCTTGCCTCCCACACCCCCACGCGGCCTCCCTTCTCCACCCGTGCACAGCACAGCAGCCCCTCCGTGTTCAAGGCTTCAGTGGGTAGGACTGTGCAGCCGCTGAGTCACGTCGATTCTAACACATTTTTGTTTCTCCTGGAGTTGGTAATTACCAAATTATTTAATTTACCTAAGTGCATATCCTAATTTAGCTAGTCATTCTGGCAGAAGTGAGTTCTTCTCAGCATGTTGGAACCACCAGCTTATTTCTTAAATAAGCCGTTCTTCCTTAACCCCTTTTCACCCCCCCCCCGACACCCCTGTGCGGGAAGGACAGCTCCCTGAGGGTCCCCTACTCGGCCTCCCTGGGGGATCCCTCATCTGTTGTCTACAGGGGACCCCTCCTCCCTGGGTCCCATGGCGTTCCCTTTTATTGTGCGTACTCTCACCCACGTGGGACGTCTTCTCCAGGGGCTTCCTGAGACTGGGTGTAAAGGGGGAAAGTTGAGACCTGAAAAAAAGTCTTGACTCCATCCTCACCATGATCTGTGGTTGGGTGCGGCTTACAATTCTCATTTAAAATTAACTTTTTCTTTAGACTATTTAGAAATTGCTTGTCTTCTAGCTTCCAGGGCTTCTCCCGAGAAGATCTGCATGATTAAGCCTCATCTTTCATTCCTGCCATTCCCCCACCCACCCCCCGTAAAGTTTTCCGAGTCTTCTCTTTTTTCCTGATACTCTGAAACATCACCCCCATGTGAACCCCTTCAACTGCAGCTCGTGTTCTTGAATTGTTTCTTGAGTAACTTTGTCTTCTCTCTTGGTCCTGTTCTCTTTTCCTGGAAGTGTCATGATTTTGGACATTAAACCTCCTGAGCTGATCATGAACTTTCTCATCTTTTTCTTTTTCCTTCTTTATTTTTTACATTTAAATCATTTTTATTTATTTTTTAATTACAGTTGATATACACTATTATATTAGTTTCAGGTGTCCATCCCAGTGATCAGACATTCTATCACTCACGAAGTCATCATCCCAATAAATCTCGTCCCCATCTGACACCAGACATCGTTATTAGAATTGTTTTTTCTTATTCTCTATTCCTTTGTTATTTTGTTTTACTTCCTGGAAATTTTCTTTAACTATAGCTTTAAAATATTCTATTGAATTAAATGATTTTTCATTCTCTGGTTGCTCATTAATAAGAGATTTTTTTCTTTTTTTTTTTTTTTTTGCATTTCATTTTCACGTCGCTCTGTGAACTGGAAGGATGTGATTTTGGTGACTTTTCCCCCATTTATTGTTCCCGCTGCTTTGTCAGAGTTCATTCCCTTTTGGTTGTCTTTCAATTACGACTTTCACATTAAAAGTTCCCCGCAAGGTTGAGCAGCCATGGAAGTGTGCTCATTCTTTGTGAGTAGATCATGAAAAGTTAATTGGATATTCTGTGCGCGTGGGCTGGAGGGATCCAATGTATGGTGACAAGGAGGCACAATGGCTCTTTTATTCGGGGACCCTCACTTGTCAGAGTCTGTGGGTCTTTCATCTTCAGCCAATGAGGACACCCGAGGGTTGCCTCTAATCTGCTTGGGCAGCGTGAGACGGCCTTCCAGGGGTGAGTGTTGGAAGGGGGGCTGAGGTCACACTGATGGGTGGACATTGTGTCACTGAGCAGCTCCAGAGAGCGAATCTCAGGTCTTCCGCTGGATACGGGGTGACGTTGCCTGAGCTTAGGGGTGAGGAGAGGAAGAGAGCGAGCGGTCTCTCTCCCTTCTGCAGAGACTTTAAACAATTTCCTTTTTCTCAAGCCCATGTACCCTCTCGCCGCTCCCTTAGAGACGTGATGGGAATCTCTGATTCTTGAGGTTCTAGGGCTCTATGGAAGGGTTTCCCCTTTCCCCACCGGCAGGCCCTTGAGTTCACCTTGATGCCATTGGGTTCACTCAGCGGCTCCCCGGCCATCTTGTCTCCATCTCTGGTGTCTGTGCTGTCATTTGGCTCTTTTGTCCTCGACATGCTCTTTGGGTTTGTGGCTTTGTGCTCACTCACTCTTTCCTGCCGTCTCAGTGTGGCTCTCTGAGATAGATGGCCGAGGCAGACGCCTGGCTTTGTCCACACCGCCATGTCAGATCTAAGTCCTCACAACGTGTTCCACAGCCCCGTCCGCAGCTGACTTCCCACTGTAACTGTTTACCACACCTCCCCAATTCATCGAGAACTCTTTGAAGGCCAAGTTTACACCTCTCCTCCATCTCCTACTCTCCCTTTGCACTTAGCAATGTGTCGTTAACGTTTGTTAAATGGAATTGAACTCTAGCTACACCTCAGGAGTCATAGAGCCAGAAGCTATGTGAGACAAACAACACCCTGTCCCCGGGGCCCAGGTCATAGCATCCTTATCTGCCTTTGGAAGACAACAGGGTATATGACAGGGTCATGACCTCGGAGTTTCATGCCGACCTGGTTTGTAAACCCAAGTCTCACAAATTCCCGGGATCTTGGTTTTCATGCCTGCAGAATTGGTCCAGGGTATACTTGCGAATGCTTTTTGATAATTAGATAAGATACCATTAGTAAGAGGGCTCGGCACACACGGGGACACAATGAGTGTCACTTCTTTTCTTGTTATGCCCACTCTAGACACGTCAGGCATCTCACCAGAAGTGACAGTGGGAGTAGGGACAGGAGGAACACCGGGCTCCCCACGCCTCCCACCAGGCTCTCCCCGCATGCTCGGCCCCCAGGAGTCAGCTCTCTCTGCACAGGAGCCAAGTTCAACACCGTTCCTTGGAGATGGCACATAGCCACTGGGGAGCGGGGCAGTGAAATCCTCAGGACAGCCCCAGTCTGTAGCTTTATGGCTTTGCTGATAGCCGTGTGCTCAGGACGCCACGATTCCCTTTCCTTCTTCCCTGTTAAAGACTCGTTTTTCACAAGCTTTGTGCCCCCTGGAAATGGCCCTGAACCCCCATTTGCAAGCTCATTCACTTATATTTTCCTCATTAAGAGGAAGGGATGGGGAGTATCTATTCAAGCTGAGGGAGCCAAAGAGAAATTCAAGAACTATGCTGAGAGCAGTGGTGGGCAGGATCTTCCTACAGGAGGGCAGCTCGCAAAGCAATGCCAACAACAACGATGATAACACAGTTAAGGATCCTGAGTGCTAAAATGCCGTCCCCCGATGATCTCATGCAGTTCTCATGAAGGTCCTGCAAAGACGGCAGAGGGAGTAGAAAGAGAGGAGAGGAAGCTGGACTTAGAGCCCAAACCTCTGGGTTTGAGTCCCGGCTGCTCCACGGGAATGTGAACTTTGAGTCTCGGAAAGGCTACATGGCGTGAGTTGGGTCCAAAGGCGAAGCCAATTCCTCTGTGACTTCCACCCTGCCATGCTGGCGGCCACATGATAGGCAGTGTGGTCTGAACCTCGCAGATTACAAAGCCTGTGTGTCTGAAAGCACGTGCATTATCTAATTGTCTTCTTTAAAAGTAACCCTCGTGGCCAGCCTCACGGAAGGTGCAAGACGGGCTGGATCGGGGGCCTGCTGGACAGGGCTTACTGATGACATGAGCTTAGGGAGGCACCCAGCCCAGAACTACCACGGCTGAGACGAAGAAGAGGAAGGATTTTTCCCAGGGACCCCAACCCCTGGATCTGTGGTTCAGTGCTACATGTTCATCATCCCACTTCCTCTGCGTGGGCATGTGGAAGACCACATTTCCCACCCTCCCTTGCAGTGGGGTTTGGGCACCGTGTGACAGAGGCCAGGCTGATGGAATACAGCCAGGAGTGATGAATACAGGCAAGGTCTGTCATAATGATCCCACCCACAGCCCACCGTGATGGAAAGCCTTGGGGCCCTGATGGCAGAGGTAAGCGGTGGGCGGGTGCAGCTTACAGGGCAGCTGCTGAAAGGAAGCGTGTGCCCACCCGCCTGCACCAGAGTGAGGAAACGTCTGTGTGCGAATCATCTGGAGGTGCAGGCGTGTTTGTTACTGCAGCATAGGGAGCCCTGCTTGACTAATACACAAGGACCTGGAGAAAGTCATGAAAGCCCGTGTAGGGCAGAGGGTCCCCTACGACCACTCTGCCCTGTTCTCTGACCACCCTTCTCAGCATCTGACCCCTGTTCACCCTTCAGGTCATTATGTAAATGTCTTTCTTCTTCCTGAGGCTGCCTGCCTCACCACACACACATACGCACACGCACGCACACGCACACACACACACGGACTGAGCATATTACAAAATTTAGAGGCAGACATTCAATTTGCAGGCTCTTTTCCAATGCAGTTACACAGCTATTTATGTAGATATTGTTTTTATGTTGGCCCCGCAATGAAAATGGATACTGCCGGCACCTAGCCCGGTACTGAGGTACTGATCCAGCTACCCTAGCAGAGTGGAATTGGGTTGCAAACAAAAATCATGCAGAATCTTATTTGTAATAAAAAAAAAAAGTTAAGTGCACATTTACTGCTTCTTAGGATAATTGTTAATAAACTGCATATATTTATTCCCATTTGAGGAAGTCTTGTCCTTTTTCAACAGTCAACTGTATTGAGGTATAGCCCGCATAAAACCAAATGAACCCACTTAAAGCACGCAGTTAGGTGCATCGTGACAGATTAAGGCACCTGGGTGGCCACCACCACAATAATAATAAAGAACATTTCCATCAGCCCCCAAAGTTCCCTGGTGCTCCGTCCCCCACCCCCACCCCCAGCCCCAAGCAACCTCAGCGCTGTCTTCTGTCACACAGATTAGATTTGTTTCCTGGAGATGCATAAAAATGCAATACCAAAGTGTATAATCTTTCGTGTCTAGATTCTTCTGCTGAGCCTGTTTTTGAGATTCATCCGTGTGTGTATACATTTCAGGAGTTGGTACGTTTTTATTGGTAAGCGGTGGTTCCATAGCATGAATACACTAAAATTTATTTATCCATACTTCCCCCCCCCATCTCAAGAACAGCTTTATTGAGATATAATTCACATACCATAACATTTACTATTTGGAAGTGTACAGTGGGGTGGTTTTCAGCAGATCACAGAACTGGACAAGCAGCACCACTCCCTGACTTTGGAAAACGTTGATCACTCTTCAGTGTATCCATAAGCAAACATCTCCCCTTCTCCGCCCCACCGCCAACCTGACAGTCACTAATCTACTTCTGGTCTCTGTGGATCGGCCTGTTCTGGAGATTTTATATAAATGAGATCATGCAATCTGCAGTCTTTTATGCCTGTCTTATTCCACTTAGCCCAGCGCTTCAAGGTCCAGCCATGCTGTAGTGGGTGTATCAGGGTTTCATCCCTTTAGGTCAAGGTCCAGCCATGCTGTAGTGGGTGTATCAGGGTTTCATCCCTTTAGGTCAAGGTCCAGCCATGCTGTAGTGGGTGTATCAGAACTTCATCCCTTTAGCTCAAGATCCAGCCATGCTGTAGTGGGTGTATCAGAACTTCATCCCTTTAGGTCAAGGTCCAGCCATGCTGTAGTGGGTGTATCAGGGCTTCATCCCTTTAGCTCAAGGTCCAGCCATGCTGTAGTGGGTGTATCAGGGCTTCATCCCTTTAGCTCAAGGTCCAGCCATGCTGTAGTGGGTGTATCAGGACTTCATCCCTTTAGCTCAAGGTCCAGCCATGCTGTAGTGGGTGTACCAGGACTTCATCCCTTTAGTCCAGGCTTCAAGGTCCAGCCATGCTGTAGTGGGTGTATCAGGGCTTCATCCCTTTAGGTCAAGGTCCAGCCATGCTGTAGTGGGTGTATCAGGGCTTTATCCCTTTAGGTCAAGGTCCAGCCATGCTGTAGTGGTGTATCAGGACTTCATCCCTTTAGTCCAGTGCTTCAAGGTCCAGCCATGCTGTAGTGGGTGTATCAGGACTTCATCCCTTTTCATGGCTGAATAATAGTCCCATGTGTGCATGGACCATGTTGTAGTTATTTATTCACCAGTTGCAGACACTGGGTTCTTCCTGACCTTTTTTCTTTTATAAACAATGTTGCTATGAGCATTTGTGGACAAGTTTTTTGCAGAGACATACTGCTTTCAATTCTCGGGAGTGGAGACCTAGGGTTTGAATGGCTGAGTCAAATGGCAACCCTCTCATGTTTGAGGAACCATTATAAATTTTCCCAAAGAGTCTTTGTCATTTCCCATTTCCACCAGCACTGTGTGAGGTTCACGGTGCCCCCCACCCACACCCAGGGTGGTATTTCTCGTCCACGTTGTTGATTATGACCATCCTAGTGAGTGACACACATTATATTTCACTGTGGGTTTGGTTTGCATTTCCCCGATCACCAGTGACACGAGCCATCTTTTCATGGGCTCACTGGCTATTTGAATATCATCACTGGAGAAGTGTCTGTTCAGATCCTTTATCCTTTTATGAATAAGTGGTTAGAGTTCTTTACTTATCTGATGGTAGACCCTATCAAACTCATGATTTGAAGAAATGTTCTCACATTCTGAGGGGTGTTAAGATTTCAATAGGTCCAATTTAGATATTATTTTCTTTGGTTACTTGTGCTCTTATGTTCACCTCCTGATGGGTAATTCATTGGGTTGTTTCCAACTTTTGGCTTTTGAAAATAAAGCTGTTATGCACATGAATATATGGGTTTCCATGTGGATGTGTGCATTCACTTATTTTGTGGGAATATGTAGAAATGGAATTTCTAGATTGCTTCATAAGTGTATGTTTAAGTTTCACGAAACTGTGCAATTGCTTCTCAAATTGCTGTAGCAATGTGCATCTCACCAGTGATGTTCTGCCTGCTCTGCATCCCTGTCGACACTTTATACTGTCTGTCTCTCTAAATTTAGTCATTCCGATGGGCATATCAAGGTCTACCACTGCAGTTTATTTCAACTTTCTGGATGTCTAGTAACATTGAGCATCTTCTCATGTGTTTTTTAGCCATTCATATGTCTTTCCTTGGCTGCGTGTCTGTTCAAATCTTGCCCATTTGTATTGACTTTCTTATCTTGTTATTGAGCTAAAGAAGATTTGTATGTCCTTATTACAAGACCTTTGTCGGATATATGTACCGTAAATATTTTATTTTACTCTGCATCTTGCCATTTTATTTTCTTAATGTCTTTCAAAGAGATGGTTTCAGTTTCAATGAAGTTCAATTTATCAATATTTTCTTTTATAGGTGGTGCTTATTCAGACCCTACTTAAGAAATCTCTGCTTATCTCAGCATGGTAAATATTCTATACTGTGATTCTGTCTAGAAGTTGTATAGTGTTAGCATTTGAATTTAGGTTTATAATCCACTTCAAATAAATTTTTTGTTACTAGCCTGTAGTTGAAGGTCAAATTGTATTTATTTTCATATGTATATCCAATTGTTTCAATGCCATTTATTGAAAAGACTATTCTTTCTTCTGTTGAATTACCTTGGCATCTTTGTAAAAAAAAAAAAAAATCAATTGAATTTATATGTATGGGTCTATTTTTAGATTCTTTATTTTGTTCAATTTAAATATCTATTGTTACACTAACACCGGACTCCCTTGATTAGTTTTGATTTGAAATGAAGGTGGAGAAGGTGGGGTGTGTGCCCGACTTTATTCTCTTTTTCTTTTTTTAAAAATAAGTATAGTTGACATGCAATATTATCTAAGTCTCAAGTGTACAACACAGTGATTTGACATTTTTATACCTTGTGAAGCAAACTTCTGTCGCCATACAAGCTTGTTACAATATGTTGACTATATACGCTATGCTTTCATTCATTCCACGACTTGTTTTGTAAGTCGAAGTTTATATTTATTCTCCGTTTCCTTTGAGCAGTCTGAATTCCATACACATCTCAGAACCAGCTTCACAATTTCTATCTTAAAAGGGGATTTTTAAAATTGAGATTGAATGTGTAGATCATCTTTGAAATAACTAGTGGTGTAACAATATTGAGTATTCTATTTCTTCAATATTGTATACCTAATTGTATCTCCAGGCCATTTACAAATAAAGACAGTTTTGTTTCTTTCTTCCTGATATGTGGGCTTTTAGTCCTGTTTTTTTTTTTTTTTGCGTTCTCACACTGGCTAGGACTTCCGGTACAATATTGACCAACACTGTGGGACTGAGCCTCCGTTATCAATTTTAGGAGAGGATGTTAGCTGTAGGATTTTCATACTACCCTTTATCAGGGGACAAATTTTATTTCTGTACCCCCAGTCTGTTGAAAGTTTTTATCATGAATTGCTGTAAAATTTTATCTAATGTTTTCTCTGCATCTACTAAGAAAATCATATTTTTCTCTTTTATTCTTATAACATGGTATATTAATCGATTTTCATGTGTTAACTTTTTTGTATATTAATTCGACCTTAGATTCCTGGAATAAACCCCATCCGGTCATGGCATATTATCCTTTTCATGCATTGCAATTTGATTTGCTAATATTTTCTTAAAGATTAGCACTATTATTTGGTGCATAAACACTTAGGGTTATTTCTTTTTCTTGATGAATCTGGCCCTGTATTGCCATGAGATGTCTTCTTTTTTTTTTCCCCCCAATAATAGATACTTCCACTAAAGTCTACGTTTCTGATATGAATAGAGTCGCTCTAGTTTTCTTTAGCATTTGGAAGGACTAGGCGCTTCCATTTCTTAAACGATCTTTGTCTTTATATTTAAAGTTGGTTTCTTGTAAGGGACATACAGTCAAATTTTGCTTCTTTCTTTTCAATCCAGTCTGACAATGTTGCCTTCAATGGTCCTGTTTCTATCCGTTACAATGAATGTAATGATCTGTGCAGTTGGGCTTAAGTCTTTTCTGTTGCTGTTTGGTTCACGTTTGTTCCCTCTGTTCCTGTTCCTCTCCCTTTTCCCCAGCCTTCTTCCATGCTGGCGTTCTTAGCATGCCGTTGGGATTGCCCCCATTGGCCTCTCAGCTCTGCCTCTCCGTGTTTCTTTGTGATTGGCCTGGTCTGTACAACGTGTGTCTTTATCCCACCCTAACTTCGCAACATAATATACTAATTCACCTGAAATGTGAAGGAAAAAAAAACACACCTATACAGATTTTACTTCCCCATCTCATCCCTTTGAGTCATTATTGTCAGACATTTTACGTTTTTAGGTAAAAAGGACGTATTTTATGGCCCTTCCGCATTGCACTTTTTCTGCGTTTGCTTTGGTGCATTCTCTTTGAAATACACATCAACGTGTTCCCAACGGTACAGTCGCCAGCACTGCTCCTGTCTGTGCAGGGCTGAGCTTCCACCTGGTGTCCGCTCCTCCCGCCTGAAGAGTGTCCTGCAGCGATTTGACGGTGAAGTTCTGCCCGCCACGCATGCGTTCTCAGCTTCCGTTTGTCGGAAGGGGCTTACGCTGACTTTCTTTGTGAGGGATAGTTTCATTGCGTATAGAATTCTAGATTGGCAGAAGGTTTGTTTTTTCAACACTTGAAAGATACCATTTTACTGTTGTAATGCTAGGGGTCTCCATGGCCACGCAGGTTCCCATTGGCTTCGGGCAGACAGTAAAAGAACGGTGGGGCCAGGAAACGGCCGGCCACTGTTGGAGGAACGCCAAAGCATCGAGCGACTTCCTGCTCCCATCCTGAGGAAGTGAAGGTCGAGACCAAGCTTACATGACTGAAGGACGCCGATGCGTGGCCCTGCTGGGGCTTTCTGCGGGTCAGGAATCGGACAGCAGATGGTGTGCGGTTCTGTCTTAGGAAGGGCAAAAGCAATCTCATCAGTTCTGCAGACCTAAATAATAAAATTGCACACTGTGTTCTGCTTGCTAGTTTCTCACGCCTGATGACATGTTTCTGCTTGATCGATCGGATAGCTGATCTCTCCAGGGCAGCTCAGTCCTGGAGAGATGGGGTCTTCCACCTGCAATGTTGTTGCTGCCTCATTCGTCTGCGGCTCCTCTTCATGAGACCCTGAGTACCAATCACAGGCCATTCCATGTATGAACGGCTCTTAATGGCAGATGGGCAAACAGGCAGGGAAGACCACTTCCCTTTCTCCCAGGGCTCCTGAGCCCCAACTCACCTTTCTGGATTGACTGGACTCATTCTCTGGACTTACACGGACTCACAGGCCCCCGCCAGCCTCTGCACTCTCCTGCAAAACAGGCCGGGGATGGGAGGAACACCCCTTCTCCGGCAACAGGAGCAAACTACTGCCCCTCCCTATGGAGACAGGCAATTGCAGTTTTCAATCTGTTGCCCTGAGGGCAAGCACCACAGCCTTCCATAGACCACACACACACACACACACACACACACACACACGGTACACCACAGCCTCCCATAGACACCACACATACGCGCACACACATACACACACACACACACGGTACACCACAGCCTCCATAGACCACACACACACACACACACACACACACAGTGCACCACAGCCTCCCATAGACACCACACACACACGGTACACCACAGCCTCCATAGACCACACACACACACACACACACACACACACACACACGGTACACCACAGCCTTCATAGACCACACACACACACACACACACACACACACACAGTGCACCACAGCCTCCCATAGACACCACACATACGCGCACACACATACACACACACACACACGGTACACCACAGCCTCCATAGACCACACACACACACACACACACATACACAGTGCATCGCAGCCTCCCATAGACACCACACACACACACACACAGTGCATCGCAGCCTCCCATAGACACCACACACACACACACACGGTACACCACAGCCTCCATAGACCACACACACACACACACACACACACAGTGCATCGCAGCCTCCCATAGACACCACACACACACACACACACACATACACACATGGTGCACTGCAGCCTCGCATAGACCACACATACACACACACACAGCTCACCATAACCTCCATAGACCACACACACACACACACACACACACACACACACACACAGTGCGCTGCCTGCACCATTGAAAATACAAGCAGGCAAACCTTGACACGTTGTTTACCCAACAACTGCCTTCTAGCTTGCTGCCATCATGACAAGAAATTGGTGGTGTTCTCATCTCTGCCCCTTGCTACATTATGTCTTTTTCTCTAGCTGAGTTTTGGATTTCCCTTTTGTCTTGTGTCTTGATGCTGCTGCTGCTGCTGGTGTGTGTGTTTATTCTGCTTGAGGTTTAATAAGATCTTGGATTTTGCCATCATGTCTTTCTGTCTTCTCTGCCACCCCGCTCCATGTTCTAGGGTTGCAATTACCAGACATCAGACCCCTTGATGTGACCCCACAGGTCACCAAAGCTTTGCTTATACATTTAGACCTTTTAGTCTTTGCTCCATTCCAATGCATTCCAATGCAGTGTCTTCAGGTTCACTGATACTTTTTCCCTTTGGTTTCTAATCTGTCATTAATTCCATCTGGTGGAGATTATTGCTTCAGATATGGGTTCTCTTGTTCGGTTCTAAAGGTTCCACTCAGTTATTTAAAATAGTCTTCACTCCTGTCCAAATTACTTCCATGTTTTGTATTTTATTCCCTTGAGCATCTATCACATTTTATAATACCTCTCATTGTTCTGCCTGGTCATCCCATCATTTCTGCTGTTTCTGGGCCCGTTTCACTGAATTGTTTTTCCTTCTGGTTAGGGGTCAGGACTACCTATATTATTTGAACCTTAACTTCTTAATAAAAAGAATCATAGCCCCATGAATCTTATGTTCTTGAGCACTGGGACTTGTTCTGTTCTTTTGAAGAGTTTTGGGCTTTCTAGGAAAGCTGACGCTGTTACCCGTAGATTATTTTTGAACACTTTCTGTTTTTGTTTCTTGGGGCTCTTTGGGGGTAGGAGACTACTTTTACTTTGGAGTTAAGTTGGCCCCTACGGATTCTTCCAGGCACTGTAGTGAATGTCCTCTGTATTCATTGACATCTTCCTGCTGTGGCCGGAGGTATCTCTGAGATGTGTGGGCTCCAGTGTTATTCATTTATACCTCCTTGTCCTACACACATGCATCCTGGTGTTGAGCAAGACTCTGGGGACTCCCATGCCGTTTCTCTGTGTAGTTCCTCTCTCTGTAACTGCCCGTACATTCCAGCAATGTTGGCCTCTTGGACTCTGATTGCTATTCATTCGCCTAGGTCAGGTTTCCGGGCTCTGCCTGAATTCTTCCCCCCTTCTGATCCAGACATCGTCTGCTGATGGAAGTCCTGCTGGACAGCAGGTATCACCTTGTCTGCCTCCCTTCCTCTGGGCTCACAGTTCTGCACTGCCCAGGGTTCAATACCTATAACAAGGTGTTTCATTTATCTGCAGGGTTTTCTGGTTCATTTTCTCATGACAGGAAGGTAGTTCCAGACCAAATTATTCCCTCAGGACTGGAGGAGAAGAGGGGAGTTTTGTTCTTTATCACGGGTGCGTCATATTGTCCTCTGAAGACCTGCGTGATCATTCACACTTGAGTTCCCGTCATTAGTGAGAGGCCCCTTTACCTGGTGGGCCAATTAGTGCTGGTCAGGCTCAGGTGTGAGGGCTTCAGTTTCCATGTCCACACAAGCTACTGTTCTGTGGGGATCAGTCAGACTGCATCGTGGTGTCTGCCCAGAGCACTGGCTGTTATAAAAGCGTGCGGCTGAAGATGAGGTTTTTCACATCACCGTGGTCGCTAGCAAACTGCCAGAGTTACAAACAACCAGACACTGCACATGACAGGGTTTCAGTGTGTACGTGTGGACCCGACCAGAGAGCATCCTGGGCTCCCACTGAACCTTAGCACGGACCCTCTCCAGCCAGCTCTTCTGTCTTCACACTTGGATTCAGAGAAACTTTTATTCTAGAAAACACTGCTTTAATGTCTACAGAGACGCCCAAACCCTACCCACTGCCCCAGAGGCGTATTTCAGAAATGTCTATCAATTCTTGATCCTTGCTCTTCAGTTAAAAATCATCATATTCCTTTTTAAGGGTCTCAGAAAAATTTAATCTTTCCTCATTAAGATTATAATTCACAAACATCTGACTAATTTCCTGCTATGTGCCCTTAAGCATGCCAGACACACACCCCTTTGATGGGTCACCGAATTTTCACAAAACCTCTGGGAAGTAGATTTTGCTCCAGGCATTCAGCCAATAAAGATAAAAGACTAAGAGGCCAAGTGACTTGTCTTATTTAAATAGCTTTGATACTTATCATTTTCTCCCTGATTTATGGTTAGTCAAATTCAGTCCGTGGGGAGACAGTCCTTTGCTGTGTGACCTTTGGGAAAATTCCTTATGTTCATTGAACTTCAATTTCTTCTTGCACAACACACAGCTAACTCTACACGCACTGATGGGTTGCAGTGAGGACAGAAAGAAAGGTGGAGTGTGTCAGAACGCTGGCACATGTCCTGCCAAGGGGTTGGTTGGTCCCTGTGTCCTAGCCCTCCCCTTCCCCTCTACCCACCTTCAGCCCAGTGCCATCAGCCCTTCCAAGACTGGGCTGTACAGGGTGATGTCTCAATTATCTGTTTTCCTTGCAAAACTCTTGCCATGGCCTGAAGCATAATAAGAGCACAGAAAAATCAGGTGGCATGAATTCCCAGGACAAGTCCATTTAACAGAATAAGAAGGCAGTACCAGGGTCACTGGGGGCCACTGGAGGCCCAAGCTCCCTCCCTGGGAAGTGGAAGTTTAAGTGAGTGGCAGCTGCCCCTGGAAATGACCTTCCCTGGGGAGCCGGGTCTTGCTGCGGGCCCCAGGAACAGTCTTACATGAATGATCCTAGCAACCACATGCAGTAGGTGGTAGTGTTTCCATTTCAGGGATGAATCAGTGGGAGCTCAGGGTTGGAGTGACTTCCCCAAGGTCACAGAGCCATTGGGCATCAGACCAGGTCTGTGCGACTCTAACCGGACTCTTTATTTTTAGCTGTGCTCTCATGCTCCAAGCTCCCCTGGTGGGGGCAGCTGTCACCATCTGGGGGCAGTCCATGCGCTACAGCTCCACCAGCGGGGAGCGCTGTGAGTCAGGTTCACATGGACTCGCTGCCTACCAGGCACCATCTTTATTTCTACCGCAATCAGTGGAGATGGGTATCATTCGTGGAGAAGGAGATCGCGGCTCAGTGTTCAGCAGCATACTCAACGTGGCCCAGCCAGAGCGGACCCCGCAAGAGGCTGCACAGTCCAGGGGCTAAGCTTCCAGGCTCTGAAGCCAGGACTGCAAGCCTGGCACCTCATGTCTTCCCCGGGGTGGCCTCGAGCAAGCAACTAAACTCTCCCGTGCTGCTTCTGTTCACCCCACAGGAGACGGGGGCTGCTCAGGGTCCTCCGTCGTAAGGTTATTGCGAAACGGAAACAGGCTCATAGAACACGGAGTGTTCAGCGGCCAGCCTGTAGCAAGAACCTTTATAAGTATCAGCCTCTGCAGTCACGCCCGCCGGGCCGGGCTGGGTGACCAGCGGGAACCAGAGCCTGTCGTGTGGGCCTGGGGAGCGAGAGAGCGGAACAAAATCGTTTATCTCCGAGCTCAGCTGCGTCAGCTCCAGTGGCTCTCAGGCCCTTTTCCACGGGGTGGAAAATGGGGTCCTCCTGGGAGCACAGTCCCCTGATGATGTCTTTCTCTATAGCTGCTCAAGCAGGACAGAAAGGAGCTGTTCTGAAGGGCAGCGTGGGACGGGGGGCCATCCTCTCTCCCTCGGCCTTCTGCCTGGGCTGTTACCAGCTAGGCCCAGTGACTGTGACTTCTGGTGGGTAAGCAGGGCCAGCAAGCCAGCCTGCAGACAGCTCTGAGCCCTGTGGTGGAGGCAGCCCCCCTGCTGGGCCTGTCCTGCGTGACCGCCTGGTGTGTCCAGTCTCCTGGATGCAAGCCGCTACCCTGGGGGCCAGGGGCTTGCAGTGGGCACAGCGGCGTTCTGGGTGGGCTGTTCTCCACGGGAGGGTGTGTCCAGCACATTGCAGGACGCATGGTGAACTCGTTGTCCGTGGCAGGTGAAAACAGGACACTCATATTACCCCGATGTCTGGGGTTCAGGGGGGACACAGTCTAGCCCGTCCCTCCGCGGAGGCTTCACAGGCTGCGGTCAGGGGGTCAGCGGGTGTTTGTGCTGCTCGGTGGCTTGGCTGAGGGGAGGCCATGTCCTCCTCACTCAGGGTGTCGGCAGGGTACACCCTGGCCACTTCCTGAAGGTCACCTTTAGACGATGCTGACAGTTCCTTGCCATGTGGCCTTTGCCCACCTGCCTGCTTACGTCATCAAGCCGGCGAGGGGCTGGCCGAACAGTCTTGTTATGTAACCTAATCAGAGGTGTCACAACCTGTCACTTTTACTGTCCTGTGTCTGTTAGAAGCAAGTCACCTTTCTGCCCACACTCAGGATGACAGTCCACAGAGCCACAAGCACCACGGCTCAGAAATCCTGAGCCACCTGACGCTCTGCCCAACCCTCCGAGGACAGGTGGGCCCCCACCTTTGCAGCAACCCACTGCGAGGCTCTCAAGAGAGCGGCATTCCACGTGGGGTCCTGGCCCTGAGCACCTGGCCTGTCCAAAGCCTGTCCTTCCTGAATCTCACCACTTCCAGGAATCCATCTGTGAGCCTCTTAAAGGGAAACAATCTCTTTCTCCCATGAATGCTTGGCAGGCAGTGTGCTTGCTTCCCTGTGACCCGCCCTGAAGTCAAGGTCAAGCCTCTCAGTGGCAGCCGTGGGATGGGAGGTAAAATCTGATTTCTTCATTTTCCAGGGAGGTTGTAGGAAGGAGCAAGCCAATGTGCAAACGTTTCAGTGCCAGGGCATGGGGTACCTATGACCAGCAGCATTTCTGTCTTTGTCTGCCTTCACCATGGCCCCCTTCAAAGGAGAGGTCTTACCATCTTGAGAAAATCACTTAACCCACTGTGATAACCATTGCTACCATTTATCCAGCCCTCCTTCTGTGCCAGGTACTGGAAGATGTGCCTGGAATGCTTGATTGCATCTTAATCCTCACCACAATGACTAAGAGATTTTAATAAATTTCAGGAGATGGAAAGCAGAGGGGTGTGAGCTGACCTACAAAACAGGAGGAGGACGCTGGGATGTGGATGCTGGCAGCAGGCTGCAGCCAGGACCCCACCCACCACAATGGTGGTGGAGGAGGGGAAGGGGGGAGGTCCCAAGGCAGCAGGTGTGGCCGGGCTGGGGTGAGGAACCAGGCTGGAAGTGAGGTGGTGAGCATCTGTGTGTAAGACAAGGCCACTTGGCAGACCCTCCCACACTACCACCACCCACCCATGGGATCTGAACACAGGCATAGGTGCCCACCACAGACACAAGCTAAACCCCTGGGACCAGCCCCACAGGGAAAGCCGGAGCTGGGCTGACCCCAGAAGGAAACCCTTTCCCTTCCAACACTAGGGGAGTCCAAGCCCCTGGCTCTGTTTCTCCCTGCTCCACACAAAGCCCAGAGTTGGAGATATCACCCAGGCAGGGCGGACCAAAGCTGGAGGACCACAGCCGCACCCCCGCAACCCCCATCCCGCACCCCCTCTACCCCGCCCCCACCATCTGCACTGCTGCTCCGTGAACTGGGCCTGTGAGGGAAGCCAGCAGCAGCGCGAGAGAGAAACAAGAAGACGGACACCCTGAGACACACACCCCCCCCAGAGGAGACAGCAAATTCAGTGAACACTCCTATGAAAATACTGCAATCAGCGCACTCGGAGATGCCTGGGAGGACGTCATGCCTGTAAAATTGAAAGTCAGCATGCTTTGAAAGGGAACAACCAGAGACACGGTGGGCGTCTAAGACAGGGTCCCGCCTTGTAGGAAAAACAAGGGAGGGTGAGCAAGCAGGGATAGGAGCGTCTCCAGGGACACAGAGCCAAGGACAAAGTGAAGGGAATTAGGAGCAAATAGGTGAAGGACAGAGGAGACCACCTCACAGAGGCCAGCGGCCAGAGACAAAACAGAAGAACCAGATGGGGGCAGGGGGCGGAGCCAATCAGTGCAGCAAGAGACAGACCCTTGGAGCGGGGAGGACTGAAAAGAGATTTATAGCAAGGCACGTCATCGTAAAATTGCATAACACCCAAGATAAAAAAAAAAAAAGTCTTAACACCTTTCAGAGATGGGAGGAAGGTCATGGACAAAGAAACAAAACGTAAGTGGACGGGCCACCGGCCATCGCTCACACAAATGTGGACGCACCCCTACCAGCCTGACGGAGTCTCGGTCACAGACCGGTGGCCAGCTTCACACGCGCAAGGTTCACTTCTCGATGGGCTTTTCTGAAGAAGTGACTTGAGGATAAATGCTAGGAAAATGAAAAAGACATTTTTTTTTTTTTTTTTAAAAAGAGGGCATGAAACCTGAAAAAGGAGAAAATAAACCCAAAGACAAAACCCAACAACAGGAGGATGGCAGTTTGGAAGGGTGGGAAGAATTGGGTCACGTGTCTGATGCACTGACTTCATTAAGTCTCGGGAGATTCTATCACAATATGTAAGATAAAACCCTTTGTTTGAAAAAAATTTTTTAATTAAAATTCATCGGGACGACATTGATTAGGAAAACTGTAAATTTCCTGTGTTCAATTCTATCATACATCGTTCGTCCATGCTGTGTGTCTGCACCCTGTTGGTCAAATAAGTTTGTAAATATGACAGATATGTTTGCTCGCTTATAGTTTGCATTGGGTGTGGGGGACGGGCTGTGAGCAGGCAGGGTCGTTATAGCCTAAGGCTTAGTTTTAAGACTAAGCCTTTCCCGCCTTTTTGAGGAATCCTCCCATTATGCCTCAGATAAGTGACTTTGTATCAGAGACATTTTTGTCTGTATATTGGATTAAAGGTTTGGATTCTTACACTATAAAGTGGGACAGACCAGGAGCTTGCTCTCTCTTGGTTCCTGAGGTTAGCATTAGAGAGGAGAGCAGAGAAAGGCCACATGGAGGAGAAGAGAAGCAGCCAAGATGGCAGAGTGCTGAAGGAGAAGCCAGTTTGTGCAGAGTTTGTGCTGGAGAAGGAGATGGGGAACAGAGATGAATAAGGCTAGTGAGGTAGAAACTTTGATTCTAGGAAACTCGGATGAGTCAGTGAATTTGGGAGCCCTGAACGCAAAGGGAAGTGTTTTCCCACTGCGTGTATTTCTTGCCCGCCGGGTGCAAGCTAGGATTAAAGCTGATGGCTCACCAGTTCTTGGCTCCGTTGTTTCATTACCGACTCTCCGAATCTAATGCGAACCTGCATGGGCCAGGCGGCTGTGATGGTGGCCGTGGCTACTGGCCTTACACACCCACAGTCAGGTCTCCTCGCATCACCAGGTATCTGTCCCCCTTCACCCTCTCCCAACCCCTCCCTCTGGTAAGCACCATGTTGTTGTCTGTGTCTGTGAGTTCTTGTTTTGTTTGTTTGCTTTTCCACGTGTGCATCCATGTATGAGTGAGATCCTATGCTTTTCTTACGTGTTAGCTGTTGTGGGATGGATAATCGTTGACACAAGCATTCTGAAGCCATTATTATTATTATTATTATTATTACTATCACTACTACATGGCACAGAGTACGTTGCCAGTGAGGAAAGGCAGGAACACGTAGTGAATAAAGACGAAGAAGCTACAGCGCAGCACGCGCCTTGAAGTTCCACCCCACTCGTGGTCAGGGTCGGCTACCCGCCGTATCGAAGCCCCCAGGTCTAGGTGGCTTGGCTCACTAAAGTTTATTTCTCACTAACAGGGGTCACTTGGTGTCATTTTTTCAGACGGTGAGGTTGCAATTGCTGGTCCCAAGCTCCTCCCCATTGGTGGTTCCTTCCTCCTCTGGGTCCCCGCCCCAGCCCTTGTCATTCAATGAGAAGACAGTGGGCACGTGATGCCAGGCGTGACCTCCATGGGAGGGGTGATGGGTCAAGACCGGGGAACCCCCATGTCACCCCCCACTTGATCTGGGACTTCCAGCCTCCAGATTTCATGAGGACATGAATTTCCATAGGTAAGCCGCCCGGACTGTGACTTTAATACGACAGCCAGCCAGCCAGCCGGACTGCAGCTTGGAGAATTCATCGATCTCAGGAAAGTCCAGACTTGGGGGAATTGACGACCCTGGGAAGCTGGAGGGAGCTGTGGGCAGGAGAGGGCATTTTAAGGAATGGGTGCTCTGATGCTGTGTGCAATCTGTTGTATTTTACCTCAAAAATGAGATTTAAACACATGTCGGAGGCTTCGTGAATTGGAACGTCTACCTCTTGGCTTTTTCGAAAGCGGGGTGGGTGGGTGAAATCAGCTAAGTCAGAGAAGAAAAGGTGTTTGCCCCATTTGGGAAACAAAGATAGATGTCGAAGTCCGGATTCCCCAGAGGTTGACCCAATCGCAGCAGGTGGAGCTAGCCCTGCTGTTTCTGTTCAGTCGGCCAGCTCCGCCTGGCCCATCTTCTCAGCGTCCAACTCCCCTCAGGGCTCGTGCCCAACAGGAACACAATGCTCAGACTCATCAGGAAAATCACAAATTATTAGTGGATACGATGACATTAAAATTCAAACTTCATTCCTCAAGTAACAGCTTAACCACAACTGAGAGCAAACAATGAGCTGGGAGAGTATTGCACGGCCCCCGTCGAGACAAAAGGGGTAACGAGCTAACGACACGAAACACTGTCAGAAGCGCAGACGGAACCATCACCCACACAGAGCCAGACACAGGGCGCCAACCAGAAAGTCACACGTGAACTTGAACAAATGCTCAGTACGCAAATTAAAAATAAAATGTTTACATCCATCAATAATGGAACACCTGCCGATCTGAGCGAGAAGCCATGGGCTTCTACCCAACAGTTTGCAAAGATTAAAAAAAAACCATGACATTGCCCAATATTCGGCGCAGACGGGGGTCAACCTACCCGGCCTGCCCAGGGGGCAGTGGACATCAGCATGCCCAGGGGAAATGGGCCCTCTGAGAACATGCTTGCTTTTTCATCCCAGGAGTCCACCGGAAGGAGCTCATCCTGAAGAAATAGCCAACATGGGTGTTCAAAGGCACGTCACAGTGGTTTCATTCATTCACTCACAAAATACAGAGAGAGGTCCCGTGTACCTCAAGACCTGTGGCAGACATGAGAAGCGGGGGCGTGGCAGAGAGCCCTGGCCCAGGGTCTGAGGCCAGCGGAGACGAGGACACGGGGTTGCTGCACAGGAGCGTGTGGGGTGGGAGGGAGGGATGTGGTCCAGGTGAGATGTCAGGGCCACGGCAGGAACCGGCCCGGGGCTGAGAGCAGGCCTGCGCACAGGGACCGGCGGGAGGGAGGCTGCCACTGCGGGCTGCCCTCGAGCACTGTCCTCCCTGGGGGAGCAGCAGGACAGGAGGCCGTGGACGGATCTCACTTCTGGGCAGAGAATGGGCTGAAGAGGGGCCCAGCGGAGGCGGGGGCAGCGAGGAGCCTTTGAGGATCGGGTGCAGGAGGTAAGGACAGCCTGGACCCGGTGGGGGTGGAGACCGAGAGGAAAGGACAAGGCAGGAGCCTGTGCAGTGTGGACACACCGTGAGCAATGTGTCCGTTCCACAGGGGCATGTCGCAGCCACGGCTAACGGAGCCCAGGACAAGCAACCGTGTGTGTGAGAGAAAGCATGTGTGTGCAGGTGTGCCTGTGTGTGCACGTGCGGGCATGCATGTACGTGTGTGTGTGTGTGTGTGTGTGTGTGTGCGCGTGTGCTCAGAGGGCCCCGGTATTGATTTATGTGAGAAGAGGGGTGAGCGAGGGAGGCGAGAAGGACCCTTGCTCCAAAGCCACGGTGTTTATCTGGGCGCTGTGCAATTATGGGTGATTCTTCCCTTCCATTGTTTGTTCCCGAGTGTTCTGCACTGAACAAATATTGACTGAGTGTTTTTTTTTTAAATATGTTATGAAAAGATAAAAGCAACGCACAAAGGCTTACCATTCTCCTCTTTGCCGGGTCCAGATGCTCGGCTGTCTAGCCTCCTTCCCCACGGGTGGGCAGGTGGCTCTCCACCTGTCCACCAAGTGTGCCAGCCCGGCAGGACGTAACCTGGCGGGACTGCCGGCCTGAGCACTCACTGCGTGGCCGTGGGCCCACCCGGCACGTGGGAGCCCAGCGAGGGTGAAGAGGGGTGCTCAGGCCAGCGCAGCCCCTGCGGTCCCCGAACAGGAGTGCGGGGTTGTCGACCAGACACCTGCAGAGAAGCCCTGGGTTGGGTGTGGGGGGGAGCCCCGTGTCCCGACTGGGGGAGGTCTCAGCCGGGCCAGGTGACCTAAACAAGGAGGCATGGTTGGGGCCCTGGAGCAGGACACTGGAGCAAGGATGGAGAATTAGGACCCAGTAGCGACAGTGACTGTGATGAGGGGGGTGGAGGGGGGCAGAGACCACTCCAGTTAAATACTAAAGATACCCTGAATGAGGCGAGGCGAGGAGTGAGACCAGGAGGGGACAAACCTCTGTGCCTCTGGCCAGTGAAAGGACAGTGACGGGGGACCATGTTCAGTCCTAGGGGAGGGGTGAATTATTATGCTCGGTGGTGGGGAGGGGCACTGGCCAGGACGGCACCTCCTGACCCCGTGATTTTCGGGTTGGGTGGATGAGCAGGGCCCACCCAGGGACAGGAGGTCAGGGGTTGAAGACACAGGTGATTTTTTGGCCATGTGGGAGTTCCGGGGCCAGGCAGGGTGGTCTGCACGGGCAGGGGCGGGAGGGAGGCTGCAGGTGCCGGTTGCACCCAAGCGAGTGAGCCCTGGCCTCCCTTGTGGGGAGCGCCTTACCTCCTGCACCCGGCCCCCAAAGGCTCTTCTCTGCCCCCCGGCTCCGCGGCGGCGCCCCGCTTCAGCCCATTCTCTGCCCAGAAGGAGTGAGATCCTTCCGCGGCCTCCTGTCTGCTGCTCCCACAAGGAGGACCAGCGCTCGAGTGCCGCAGGGGGTGGACAGGGTGTATAAGATGAGGGTCCTGGGGAGGAAGGGCTGCCACGTCAGGGAGTGACCTGTGGGGACAGCGACAGCAAAGGAAGGCAGGGAGCCCTGGGTGTGGGAGCTTCTGCCTGGGCCTTACCCTTCCCCCCGCCCAGGGTAGGATTCTTGCAGACAAGCTGCTGGCCTTTCAGAAGGTGGGGTCGTGCTGATGGAAATCCCATGGTGGCCAGCCTGTAGGAAGAGGGCTCGGAGCACCCTGCCCAGGAGCCCAGCTGACGTCAGGTAAATAGACCCCGAAGAGAGACTGAGGATGCTTCCCGTGGGGGAGTGATGTGAGCAGACTGTTTCTAGATTCCCCGAGGTGGTGGGGGGGGAGGAAGGGCCGGCCCAGTGAGATGGCACAGGCGCTGAGGGCTTAGCCGGGAGGACACAGGGGAGGGTGGGCTCCAAGGCCAAGACCCTGGCTGGCTCACTGACTGTGAACCCAGAAGGGCTGTGCACAGAAGTTCAAGAGAGGACAAACCCACGAAGGAAGTGAATTTGCTTCATGGTAAGTGCAGACAGTATTTAACCGGCAAATGAGACAATAAAACATGTAATTAGCAGACGTACAGCACGGGCTGCCAGAAACTACAATGAAAGGCACTAAAACACTGCCAGGATTAGCCGTCAGCCCCTCACGGGCCTGGGTGGAAGGCTGGCCGTGCTCGGAGATGGGGACCGGGGACTGGGGAGGAACCTGTGCTCCATGGTTAGACAGAAGGGGTGTAAATCCCGGCTTCGGCTTATGACCGAGGGCCGTGTGACTCAGTGTTTCATGCCTTCATTTCTAAAACGGGGCCATTAATTGTGCACACCTCGGCGAGTGGTTGTGAGAATTAACCGAGAGGGAGAGTGTTAAGCATTTAGCCTACTGCCAAGCTGACATGCTTGATTAATGCGGCCATTGTTGACGTTACCCTCACGGCCGCCATCACCCTCACCACCGTCATCATCGCCGTTGTTACTCTCGTTATCATTGTCCTAGTGGCAAGGGTGCAGCACCATGGTTCAACGTCTGCACGTGTTGAGAAGCGGTCATCACAGTAAGTGTAGCTAATATCGAGACGTCGGCTGGAGGCTCACACCTCACACACGACGAGGTGGGGAGGACTGGCTGGATGAAGACTGTGGCCACATGGGAAGCGGCCGTGACCTTGCCGTCACCTACAACCCCTTAGGCTTGACTGCCTCTCCTCTCTGCCGGCCAGATCTCACCCCTCGACCTGATCACTCGGTCTTCACAGAGGGTCTGCTCCCGAGCACAGAGGTGTGGGTTTCAGAGGAGCACCCTGCTGCCTCCTCTGGGAAGCCTTCCCTGATCTCCACTGCCCAGCTCAAGCCGTCCTTCCGTGCCACAGCTGAGGGATCTCAGCCCGTGCTCTCTCGGGCATGGAGCATGGGTCTGTGGTTCTGTGTCAGTCATTCACAGACTGTTCCCACCTCTCCAAGGGCAGGATCCACTAGGAATCCCCCTTCATCCCATTTGCTGCCTCTCGCTCTGGGCCTTGCAATTTCAACAGACACCGACTGAGGATGGGCCCCTTGCTGGGGACCTTGTCGGGGCTCTCAGAGACGCGGGTCCATTCACTCCCTTAAACAGGTCTCTCCGTGGACGTGCTCGAATCCCGTCCGTGCGAAATTCATACTCAGAAAGGTTGAGCACCTGACCCAAGGTCACACAGCACAGACGAATGATGAGGACAGCCGGGTAGGGCTGTTCACCAACACGGCAACATTCTGTGCTCTTTCAGTGAACACAGGCCGACCCTCAGGGAGGAGCACCATGTTGTCTGAGATGACACGTGGGACGTTGTGCCGAGAACGCTTAGAACCCTCTGTGCAGGGTGTTCGAGGAGGCGATTCCTGTGCTGGGCGTGGGCCTCCCCGAGCCTGCTGAGAGCACGGTTGGGGTGTGGGGTTACAAGGAGGAGCCAGGAGCCCCTGCCGGGGTTGAGTGTCCCTCTGCAGTGCACTGGCTGGGTGACCTTGAGCACACCCTCCTCCTCCACACCCCCACTCTGCGCAGAGTCCGCACACAGCAGTGTCCCTCCTGTGCCAGCCGCTGTCCTTGGTCCCAGGATGTCTTTCTGCTTCTGGACCCTCTGCCCATGTTCTGCACAAAGCAGTGCAGGCCACGTGTCAGTGTCCCCAGAGCCCTGCTGACCTCCACGGACCCGTCCCAGGCGAGCCAGCGGGGCTGCAGGGCACCGCGCTCTCCCTCCTCTGCCCTCCGCGGCCCTGGGCTGCCCCTGTGACCCTGCACTGCCGCCTTCTCCCCGCCGCCCCCATTAATCCGTGATTAGATATACATCTTGGCTTCCCATCAAGGAGCTGTGAGCACGGCCATTATGCGGAGGAAAAAGAGTTTCTCCCTGATCACGAGGGAGGGGAGGCACCGGCGAGAGTGAAGAATCTATCTGCGCCCGGGCCGGTCCGGCCATCCATCTCCGTTTGCAGGGTAATTTAGGCCTCGCAGCCGCTGGAGCAGACAGCAGCCTCAGCGCCCCCGCCCTCGCCTGCGCCCCGGTCATTACCTCAGGGGAGGGGAAGGGAGAGAAAGACCGGCTGGGCCTGGGGAAGTGGGGGGGGGGGGAGAGCGGTAGCCTGCCCCACAGTGACCCCCCCCCCCCCCGCCGCCACGCGGTCATTTCCATTTTCCCATCACACCCTCTGAGACAGTGAGCAAGTTCGGGCACAGCTCCTGTGCCTGTGTGCGTGTTTCTCCCGTGTTTCTCCTGGTGTGGGGCCGTAGGGACTTCCCGCGTTACCTCATTTCTCACACTCCCGTCCCCCGTCGGCTGGGGCTGCTGGGGCCGAGGTCATAGGCCGGGCTGGACCAGCAGCAGTTACTCCTCCAGGCTCCGGGAGCCAGGGGCATCCCCGTCAACACAGCCTTGGGACAGTTGGCCTTTTCCTGGGTACGTGGGAATTCTCTGTCCATGGTGAGCACAAACATTTCGTGGGGTCTCTGGCTTCAGATGCCTCCTCCCGGGAGACGGCAGATCATTTCGTATTTGCACACGGTGTTTGCGGTTTGTTCCTACGAAATTCCTCACCCTGCGGGCACTTTCACGGCCGTCGGGGCGTGAGGCAGCTCGAAGCCCGTCCCCTCCAGGTGTGGGGTCCTCTCTCCCCTTTCCTTCTTCACACCTGCCACCCTTCATTCCGTGTCGTTATTTCTTACTAAGAAAACTAAAACCACAAGCCCAGCTCTGATCTGGTTTCTGTTTTTAAACGTCTGCTTTTGTCTGTATTAGCCTCTTCCTCCTGCCTCTCTTTTCTTCGTTTTGCCATCATTCTTTTTTATTTTGTAACATCTCGAGCTGGAAACCAGAATTCACATTTGCTATTTTCTATTGTTTGCTAAATGCATTTACAGCTGACTTACCACCGAGTATCGGTCTGCTTTTGTGACCATTGACTTCTACATATTTTTTAACTTTTCAGTAAGAGTTTTCTTTTTAACTCATGATAGTTTCATCCAATTTCGGAAGGGTCCAGGCCAGTGGTTCTTAACCTTTTTTGAGGTACCGAACCCACCAATTTCATAGGCGCATTCACCGAACCCTTCTTTAGTGATAAATAAAATAGGATTTTTTTCCCAAATTCAAGACATAGGTATATGTTTTTTTTACTGGTGCACAAAATGAGCCGTGCATGAACATCACCTTGCTCAAAGATCAAACCCAACAAAGTGCATGAACTCACAACAAATTACGGTATTACTTTATTCTGGCCTCCGCGGCTGAGGCTTCTCCGAACCCCTGAGACCAACTCATTGAACCCCTAGGGTTCAATAGAACCCAGGTGAAGAACCACTGGTCCAGTCATTATGTCTTCAAACTCTTATTTCTGCCCCTCTGCGTCAGACTGTGTGAGATTATCTCGTGCACCCTCGGGGCTCCGATCATTTTCCGTCAGTCTTTCCTGAACGCTTTGTTCTGCAGATTGGGCCGTTTCTATTTGTCCTTGAGTCTGCTGACGGCTCTGACACCTCCAGTCTTCTGCAAAGGACGTTGGGGTCATTTTCCGTTTTAGTGATTGTACCTTTCAGTTCAAGGATTTCCCTTGGATTTTCCCTATAACCTCCATTTCTCTGCCGAGATGAACTCTCTGTTCGCTAATAAGACGATCTTTCCTTTCATTCTTGGAAGATATCATCCTGATAAATTAATAATAATTGCTCTGTAGTGTTTGTTGCATCCAGACCTTGGGCCATCTCAGGTTCAGTTTCTACCGACTCTTCCCTTTTTCTTGACTATGAATCACAGTTGTTTTTTGTGGGGTTTTTATGGAAAAAAAATATGATTATGACTTTGGTCTATTAATTTGATTGCATCCTACACACTGTGGGTAGTCTGTGGTAAAGATGCCAGATTCTGTTTTGTCTCTCCGGTGATACTTGGTTCTCGTGTGATGACCCGGTGTGGTGGCAGCCTGGTCGCATGCACTGTTAGTGCAAGTCTGAGGAAGCAGAGGAGTGTCACCAAGCCCTCTGCCACCCTCACACTCTGCGTGCCCTGCAGCTTGGGCTGCACTAGTGATAGGCTTTATCGCACGGAGTCCCCAGCAAAGTAAGTCATACCCCAGGGCTGGCTCTCATGCCTGAGTCTCAGCACTTCTGGGGTCCCCTGGTAACACCCAGCTTCTCGTTCTCTGCATCCAGGTCCCACTGAGTCTGGTGGCTTCCGGTACCCCACAGACTGACTTCTGCTGTGTGACTTCAGAGGGACAACCATGCTCTGCTCAGACCCAGCTCTCTAGGTCGTGGCTGGGAACTGTCCCCAGGACGTTTGCTGGGCGATCGCGGTCCTTGCCTTCGGGGTCCCCTTCTCTCATGGGGACCTTGCGTTCCTTACTGTCCACTGCGGGAAAGGCTACCCCTTTGCATACTGACGGGCGTTACGGTTGCTGGTGGCGAGCACAATGACCTCGCAGCACCTGTGGTATCAGGGTCAGACAAGCAAGTTGTTCCAACCCGTTAGACTTGGAGGACAACGTGCATTCATTTTATTATCACGGACCTACAAGACCGAGCGAGAAAAATGCAAGCACCTAAGGGTCCGGTTTGCTGCGGGCTGCTGAGCGCTGACACCCCCTCTGGCATTTGCCTGCCCCCCCCCCACCCTCGGAAGCAGCCCCGGCTGTGGCTTCTGCGGCCCCTTGCCGGTGGCCACTCCTGCGCAACTTCAGGTGACAGGGATTCACACGGGGTGCACTGTTCTGCACTGACTTTTCCACGAACCCGTTTCGAGCAGTCAGTCACCCTGGTCGTTGCACATGTCAATAGGTAGTTTCTCCTCTTGTGGAGCAGCATTCCGCCGTGCGAGCATGCCACGCCTTGATGACTTATCTATCCTTTGGTTAGTGGCTATTCTCAAGGTCATACCCATGTCATGGTGGGGTGCAGTGGGCCGGCGAGGGGGAGCAGTGGTCATGGGGCAGACACCATGTGTTTGAGCACAGCGACCTTGGCCATGAGCCAAGTGGTCCCAGCCGTTCTGAGCTGGCTCTGGGATCACAGCCGGGGGACATGGCTGCTCCTCCTGTGGCCAGGCCCTGTGTAATATCTGAAGTTGAACCCTATAGAAGAGGAGGGAAGGGGACAGGAAATGTTGCTTGGCCCCCACTTATCCAATAAGCACGATGCTGAGGGCATGGCTTATAAAAGCTCGGGGCTGTGCAGGAGCCGAAAAATTGATTTCCGGAGCAGACCCCTTCGTCAGGACCGAGGCATCATCCGGGCAGACAGAAAACGGGGTCATGACCAGGTGGCCGATTCTCCACAAGCCTGCCTGTTGAGGCGGGGGAGACGAGGGAAACTTCTCCCGGCCCCCCACAGGACTGTGCTGCCACGCTCCAAATGTCCCTCAGGAGCACGGAGAAGCCATGTTCTCTGTCTGCAGCAGGGACACCACTGCCCTGGTCATCACTCTCAGACCGACGGGCCCCACCTCCTTCCGGAACCCACGTGGACAGGCACCCTGCCATGCCTCAGGACACCTTCCAGACCAGCCGGCACTGGGCCCTCCATGTTCAAAGGCAGAATTGCAGACATCTTGGCCCGAGACTAGATGGATTCCACGGACAGACGAGAAGGCACCAGGCTGGGGGCTGAGTTTCTGCCCTTTTCTCAGAGTCCCTGATGACACCCCCTGCTCTGGGACTTATTGCCACCAAGGCAGGGAGCAGGGCTTGGTGGTTCTGAGCCCCTGAGCCTCCCTTGCACGTCTCTCTAAACAGAACTGTGCTGTGCTGTGCTCACTGGACCAGAGCAAGCTGAGGTGCTGCCCAGCCTCCCTGGGCCTCGACCTGCTGTGAGCAGGCAACGCTGTTTTGTGTGAGAGAGACAGGTGTGAATCTGAGTCGGCTGTTTCCCAGCTGGGACCCTGCAGAAGCCACCTAACTGCTGTAAGGCTCAGTTTCCTCATCTGTAGAATGGGAGTCATCAAATAAAACTGACCTGCCAACTACCCCCGGACCTGAAGACGCTGGTATTGACTGCAGGAGGCTTGTGCCTGAGCTGCGGGCTCTGCGGATTTCCCCGCTGTGGGGACGTTGGTGTCCCGGCCCCGGCACCGTGACTCACGACCTGTGACCTAGGATGAGCGGTCTGCATTCTCTGAGCCCCAGTTAGGAAATCAGAAGTGAGGTCCAACTGCCCAAGCATTCTTTCTTGCACAAATCCATCCCGAGTGGGCACTGCCTGCCATTTACGAGTCCCAGGGCAGGTCCTGCAGATGGTTCCCGGGTGGGGTGGAGCTTTGTGCTCCCACGGGGCACACAGGCGGCGCTGACATGGGGCCGAGTGACCCAAGAGGTCGGCTCTCCTGACCGGAAACGCAAATCGTTATGATCTCCCTGCCACTCTCGACCTGGGCAGCAGAGCTGTGCAGCAAGATGGCAAAGTCAACCCCGAAGAGACCGCGCCAGGGACACATAACACTGGAGAAGGAAGGGAGAAACGTGGGGTCCAGGCGGTACCCTCCCCACTCCCCACGGAGCAGCGAGGTCCCTGAGGCGGGGCCCGCCTGACCTTCAGAGGCTGCTGCGTGGGTCCAGCAGCTCTCGCCATTGCCGGGAGTGACAGGGAGGGAAATCCCCCATCAGCCTTGTCTGTGCCGTGACAGTGACAGCTGCAGGCTCTAATAAGCCACATGAGGCTCGCGCGGAAGTCAGATCTGATGTCTCGTCCCCACGTCAGTGACAAGACGAATGTCATGTCACGGGCTTCAGGAAGAGAAACCCCATGGCCCTGGGAGGCGGTCTCCCCTCCCCCCATATGCAGGGCACTGATAGAAGCGGGGTGTCTCCTTCCAGGCAAAGCCCTGTCTTCAGATGCATCACCGCAGAGCCTCGGGGCGCTGGCCTGGGGAGGGAGCCCTCCACTCTGACTCAGGGCCCAGGGAAGAACCGCTCAGGGCTACAGCTTAGCAGGGTGTCTGAAGTCTCCTTTAAGTAACAGTGTGACCCGCAGCCTGGTGCCCCAAGCGCAGGCGTGGCGAGGCAGGAAGAAACCAGGCTGGGGGGGGGGGCAGACCGGCTGCCATGGTCTTAACCGGCCCCTCCACTTGGGTCCCGCCTGGGAAGGGGGCTGCAGGTCCCGGCCACCCCCTGCAGCTGGGAAAAGCAGGTGCTGGCAGGTGGGGTGGTCATGTGCAGGACCGGTACTCAGTCTGCAGACGCAGGGCTGTCAGCCCTCAGGCTGGGCTGTGGTTCACAAGGCTGAGTGTGGCCGGCCGGCAGTCTATAGTCACGTGAAGCAGACCTGGGGCTCACGGCCCTCGGGGGGTCGGGGGGAGGGGAGTGGCTGTCACTCACCTGCCTGCAGATGAGGGGAATGACTCTGGACAGGCAACGTGACCCTCACTGTCACCCTGCTGGTGAATGACAGAGCTGGGAACGGAGCCTAGGTCTGGGAAGCAGCCACTGAGGGCCCACACAACATCGTCTGCAGCAACCTGTCCCCCCTCTTGTCTCCCGCTGACCCCCCATGCTCGAGGCCGGCCTGCACCCCTCTCTAAACCCTACGGGCTGCCCTGCAGGGGAGGGGTGGACGGGTTGGAAACAGCTGGCAGGTTCTAGAGGGTTCCTTCAAACAGGGTACTTCCCAGGCGCCGTAGGACGCAACCTCTCAAACCTTCAGATTGTCCCTGCTTAGTAAGTTGCGGCATCTGAGGCCCAAGGAACAAAGGTGACTCGCCCACCTGAGGGGTGGACTACTCCAGAGTGCCAGCCTCTGCATGCGGGCACCCCCCCTGCTCCCCTCCAGTCCGCCCTCGGGCCTCACGGCCACCGGACCTCATCCCATACGATGGTCTTAATGCAGTCCCGGGCTAGGTGGTGGGGTATCCCTTCCCTGTGATTCGGGACAGGCCCCTCCTCTGGGTTGTGTCCAGTTCCTGCCCGCACCCTGCACCTGGCCCCTCCCGGCCTCACAGGAAGCACGCGTTGGACAGGGGGCTGGCCGCCAGGTCCCCGTGGCTGCAAAGCTGCCCACTGGCCGGAGAGAAGGCTCATGACCGCTGTTATCAGAGCCGGGGGTGAGAGGTAGGAAGCCCAGGGGAGAGCGTGAGAACCGAGCTTGGCAGAAGGCCTGCTTCCCCTGGAGCCGGAGCCAGAGCCGGGACCGGGGCGAACCCTCTGCGTCCCCTCTGCGTTCCCAACAGCTCGTGCTGCACTAATTGGCCAGAAGGGAAAGGAGGGAAAAGGACATCTGAGTCCAGCGAAGGGGCAAAAGAAACGGTGCACCCGGCCCTCACCCCTCCCAACCCCCTCCCTGGGAGAGAAGCTGTTTGTCTGGTTAAGCTCCCCAGCCCTGCGGGGGGCCCCTCGAGCACCCCCTCCACTCCCTCCACCACCCCCACCACCCCCCACGGACCAGGAGCCCACCCCGCTACTCTTCCCGGTCAGCGCTCAGTCCACTCACCCACACCCACTGAGCTCCTGCATGTCTCACACTGGGCGGGTTGGTCAGTGCCCGTGCCTCCCTGTGTCCTCCTGGATCCACCCCGGTGACAACTAGAGGCTTGCTGCTGTGCGCGGTGGGGGTGGGGCCGAGTGAGTAACTCTCTTAAGTGGCTTGAGAGAAGACAAAGGCGGCGGCGGTGGGTGATGTGTGTGTGTGTGTGTGTGTGTGTGTGTGATCCAGTGACCATGCCGTAGGATGTCTGGGGTGACCCGGGACTCTGGATTCAGGGCCTGGGCGAGGTGTGAAGACGGCTTCTCCTCATCTCTCAGCTCTGTCCCCAGCTACACAGGCTTTATTCTCCAGGGATCCCTGACGGTGCCTGCCCCATCCCTCAGGGTCACAACATGGCTGCAGCCTCTTCCCCATCAGGAAAGAGCAGTCTTCTCCAAGGCCCCACCGCAGGGCCGACATCCACGCTGTTGGACGTAAAGCTGGAGTCACTGCTCATCCCCCGAGTCGATCTTGTGACCGGGGAGATGCAGATCTGTGATTGTCTAGGCCTGCATCCCTGCTTTTATCTCTGACCTCAGGGAGGGCTGTCCACGCCGTGTGGGCAGAATGAGAGGGACATGGCTTCTTCAGGAAGACTGGGCTGGAGGAGGGAGTGGCAACCACAGATGTCCCCTTCAGGATTCTGTGGTCTCTGTGAGCCGCCCACAGAGCCGTCCTGCGTGGTCTGGGCCCAGGCCTGGGAGAGGCCCCTCCAGGGTCTAATCTCTCTCCTGCAATTTCTGATCCACCCCAATCCCCATCGCCCAGGAAATTCAAATGGGGCCAACAGAGTCTTTGGAGAAGTGAGTCTTTAGCTACCTGGGAATGAGTCTGGAGGTGGGAAGGAGAGAAACTGGCCACCAAGACAAGGGCCTCGTGGGCACCCAGCCGATGCCAGCATGACCGGGTGGCCAACTCTGTAGGTGAGCCCTGTGGTAGATGGGCCGTTGGGGAGGGGTGATTGGCAGTTGCCCGGGCCGTGGGCGAGCCCCGGGGAGGACACAGCAGAGCCCGGCGCTAACGGATGCAGTGCCGGCCCCTGATGTGTTCTGTTGTGTGGAGCCTCCGGCTGGGCAGGGAAGCAGGTCAGGGCAGGGTGCCGCCCTGGAGCACGCTCGCCCTCATCTGGGCCTGACGAGTGGGGTGTGGGCTGTCAGGCTGACATCTTCCATTAACGCTGCAATATACTTTTAATAAATTCCATTTTTCTTTAATTTCGGATTATATTGGGTCCGTCAGACACTGCCTTTATTACTGAGTTGTGCATCGCTGAGCCGTCAGAATGGTTCTGTGAAGTGTGCCGGGCCCTCAACTCCCCCAGAGACCCCTCCCTGGGGACCCGAGCTGTACGGTTTGGCTTAAAGGCACAGAGATGCGGAATGGCCTCCTTCGGCCTCCCGCAGTAACTGCTGTTGGCCGTCCTCTGACTCTCCCTTCCCAGGCTGCTCCAGCCTCGCTCCAGGACCCACGGTCACTCAGCCTCGGGGGGCACCTGGGCTGGGCCACAGGAGCCCTCGTCTCATGTCATGTCATATGCTTGCTAGGTCCAGACGCTCCTCACCCATCTGACGAGGCCCCTGTATCCTGGACAGGCTGCCCACCTCTCCACACCCTGCCTCCCACATCTGAAGGTCCCAATTGAATTCCTGTAGGGACCCGACCCTGACCTGAGCCATGTGGGAGAAAGGGAAGAAAGGAGATTTCTATTGACAGAGAACCGTAGGACCCTGGTGGAAACACGTGTGGGCCATGCATGCTAGATGTAGTTAGACTGAGAGAGGGGTGTGTGCTGTGAGCTGAGCGGTCAGGGCTGGCTTCCTGGAGGAAGAGGGCCTCTGCCCTTCACTCTTCTCTGCCCTACGTGCTTTCCTGACCGACACTCACCCACATTGGACTTGGTACTCCTGACCATGTATTTCCTTCCCAGTGTTCCCTCTGAACGAAGGAAGGAGTAAGTAGTTAAATGAACACAGGAAGCAGTAGGAAGGAAGGAGGTAACAGAAGTCCCCGTGCCCATCCCTCCTCTGGAGGCTGTGGGCCCAAACGGGAGCAGGGGCCCTGATGTCCTGAAGCACACGCCTCGCCCACCCTGCGGCTGTCTTCTCTCTCCAAACTGGCTGCAGGATAGCTCTGTCTACACTTCCCCACTCACAGAGCCATTCGTCAGCCTCTCCTGGGAGCCCGCAGACAGAGGACTGGTGTGCAGGTGACCCTGGAGACGTTCTGCTCGAAGACACCAACATCTTTGAGTCTTGAGAGTCAACCGCTGTGGCCTCTTGTCACTTCCCAAATGACGGCCGTGAGCTACCTGTCTGAGTCCGCCCAGACCAGGCGTGAGAGTGAGCCCCCGGGTTCACACCTGCCCTGACTTCTCCCTCGTGCCCCAGCCTTACAACCCTCAAAGCCCTCCCCAAGCATCCCGTCCTGCTGGAATCGTCACTCCCTCTGCTCCACCACCTGTGTCCCCTCAGCCCACAGGTGGGGCCGTGTCAGCTTCAGCTCGGTCCCCTGCCCTGCCCTTGCTTGGCATGCTGAGGAGCTATGGGATGAAGGGGTGGATATGTTCCACCCTAAGGGGCCCCTCATCAGATGGGGAGATGCCGCCCTCACCCTGGGAACTTCTGTCTTAAAGCAAGGACACAGCCCCAGCCTCCGGCAGCCGCAATCTAGTTAAAGATCAACAACGTTATGCATGAAGATGACTTGGAAACACTGGCTGAGACCCACGAGCACCATGCAGGCAATGTAGAGCACCCGAGGTTGAAATTAGGAGGGAAAGGCATGAATCACCGCCACCTCTCTTCTCCAATGAAGCCCCTCATTCGTACTGTTCCCCGTCACACTGCAGGAGCTGCCGCTCCTGGGGGTACGCCCTTGCCCCCATAAATTAAATGTGGCCAAAAAATATGGAAAGGGACCCTGCCTGCCTCCTCAGGCCGTGCTGTGGACACTGCCGAGAACTGGTGCCTCAGAGAGGGTGCCTTTCTCTTCAACTCAGGGTCTCCGTGCACTGGTTACTAAAATCAGAAACTCCACAAATGTTTGTGAGGGTTAGAAACGGTCCTTTCTGACCTGAAAGCCTTGTTTTCAGGTTGTTCAACGACCCGGACATGTGTGAATGTGACTCCCCGGCTGTCAGGTGCGTGAGGAGGTCTCTGCATACTCAGTGCGCGCCCCCACAGGGCCCCCTACCTTTACGACAGGCTTCTGTCCTTGAGGGGACTAGAAAGGCCTCTCCGGCCCACCGGCTCGCCTGGACTGCCCCTTACTCTTTGTCTCTCCACATCACCGGTTCTTTGCAGTGACTCCTGCCCACGCGTGCTGCTTCCCCGCGGGCCTCCGCCGTGCTGGCCTCTGCCTGGAGCCTACCCCTTGCTCCCTTCCCCTGGCTACCTCGCCTCACCTCCGTGATGCAGCTCCAGCATCACAAGCTCCGGGAAGCTCTCACTCTCTCTGCTTCGATGGGCTCTCGTATCATTTCCTCTCAGAACAAGGACCTCGCAAAGGCAGGTTCCTCTCCACCACGCTGCATTATCAGCACATAAAAAGAGACATTTAGTTAATAATACAGGCGTAAGCCTGGAGATTGGGTTTTCTTGTTTTCTTGTCCAGAAGGAGATACGTCAGAGGTATTGTGGTCCAGTACTTCAGTCCTGGGGCCTGAGGCTGTAGCTTCAAATCCTGGCTGGGTCATTTGCTGTGTGGGCTTGGTCACTCTCGTTTTCTCTCTGCACTCAGTTTATCATTCGTAGGAGAGTATCAATGACCTTGCGGTCCTCAGGTCACCGTGGCAACTAAATGAGATGACACATAAAAAGGGCTGTGTACGGTGACGGACAGGTGCTTGTGTACTGACCAAATGTTGACTGAGGTGGGCCAGCTGTGTTCTGAGGCACACAGTCAGAACTCTGTTCCTGCTCGTAGGAGTATCATACCCCAGGTAGAGGGAACAGTAATTCCTAGTACCACTGAGATGGACTAGTGTGACTGGAGAGCTCCCCAGAGAAAAAGAGATGGGATGCTAATGGTGGCAGTGTCTGAGCCTGTCACATCAGCAGCTAAACATGATGGAGAAGACCTGGTCTGTGTAGAGTTCAAGGCATGACAGAAGGGAACTCAGGATTCAAGGTAGACATCACATCTAATGTAGGAAGCCTCCCCTCCTATTTCACACACATACAGTCTTGATTAAAATGGAAGTCCTCTCTGTATTTATAAATGTATGGTAAAGCTTAAAACCAAGAGATCATTTTAAAGAATTGTAATATATATATGGATTGAGAAGGTCCAGTATAGTATCACATGAATTTCCAAAGGAGACAGAATGAAGTGGAGACTAGAATTATTTGAGGAGATCACGGCTATGAATATTCTAGGACCAAAGAGAGATACAAATTCTTAGCTAAGAGAAGCTCAGTTCATTCTAAGCAGGATAAATGCAAACAGGCCCACGACAAGACATATCTTAATGGAATCACAAAACATCAATGAGGAAACCTTAAAAGCAATAAGAAAGAAGAGATAAAGGCATATTTATTGTCAACTACAGGGCTGTTGGGAGAAAAATTTATTAATACATTCAAATTGCTGAGAAAAAATTATGTCTGAGCTAGAATTCTATACCCAGCCAGGCTATCATTCAAGGAGGAGAAAATCAAATTGTTCAGCTACACAAGAATTGAGAGAGATTACTGATTCCCAACCTCACTGAAAGAACCAGCAAATAATATCATTCAGCAGAGGTTTATTATTGTTTGTTTTTTTGAAAAACAGGGAAAATGGGTTAAAATTCAAGAAACAAAAGAGATGCATTGAGTAATGCAATATGTTTGTAAATATAATTCACTACTAACTATTTAAAAAACCCCACTAACATTCTATGCTTGCAAAAATAAAATAAATCTCTCCACAATAATTAATGATGAGAAGATGTGTTCAATGATTAAAGCATGGAATGGTCCTGGTCATGCACAGCAAGAAGAGGGAAATTCTGAATGTTTCTAATTCATGAAATTTTAAAAATTAATTCTGTGTTATATTTTAAGTAACCACTAAAATATTAGAAATATAATTCATTATTGCCAAACCTGCTGAGACCCAAAAGGGAAAGGGATAAATCCATCAGAAGGCAAAGAAGGATGAGAAAAATAAAGAAAAACAAAACTAGTCACATCGAAATAAGACGATAGAAATAAGTTTAAGATAACACTAACAAATTCTAATAAATACAAATTTATTCAAGAACAATATAAAATTGGAAGGTAATGGGATTTATATATCTGCATATAGAAAGGTTAAAATAAAAGAATAGAATACTAATCATAATAAAACAATTCTAACAATTAGTATGTGAAATTGAATTTAAGAAAAATTTATGGTTGAACTAGAGAAGCATTTCCATTTAAATTAGGAATAGGACATGACTGACTGCAGTTCAGAGCTGACATTCAGCATTTTACTGAAAGGCTGTAATCGCTGCAGTAAGAAGGGGGTGAGGGAGTAGACAATGGGAAGAGCTAAAACGGTGGCTATTTGCAAAGTACATGATCGTCCAGGAAAATGTGGACAAATTATTGGAGCTGAGAAGTAAAATCAGCCAAGTTCCAGGATTCAGTGATCAAAACAAAACAGAGTAGTTGAATACAGAGCCAGTATTTTTTTTTAAAAAAAATCAATAGCATTCCCATATACCTCAAAAGAGCAATAAGAAACACAGTAGAAAAAAAAAACCCCACTCACAAAAGCAATGAAATCTATGTAACCCAGGAATAAATGTAGTAAGAGATGCACAAGAAGTTCTATGGAAAAGATTACAAGACATATGAAAGAATATAATAAAAGACCTGAATGAATGAAAAGATTTCTATAGATGAGTAGACAATAACCCAAGAACTATAAGTCTCTCCTAGTTACTAAATAAATCTGATGGTGTCCCAATCGAAATCCCAGCAGTATTGTTAGTGAAAATGGGCAGATTAATTCCAATATTCATGGGGAGGGGTATAAAGTTCAGGAATAATTTGGAAGGAAATAAGTTTATGGAGGGGAAGACTTGCATACCAGAGGTCAAGAATTATTATGAAAACATAGCAAATAAAACTGGACTATATTGAAACAAGGAATTATTGTACAATTGGATTGATGAAACAAAAAAACCAGAAGAAACAGCATGAGGTGTCTATGGGAACTTGATGAATTAGATGAATTATAGAGGTCATATTACAAATCATTGAAGAGTAAATGAGTGATTTATAAGGGAACTTTGCATCAGAAGAAACATTAATTAGATTCCCCCCCATCCCATTCAGTATAATGAATTCCACATGATTCAAGACATCAATGAGAATTTTTTAAAAGTCTTGAAAAATTCTTATAAGAATCATAGGCTATTATCATTATAACCAAAGAATAAGAAATAATGTCTTAAGGCCAGACTCAAAGAGAACACACCTGAAGGAAAAGACTGGTGACTGTTACTACAATAGAGGAAATATTTCAGTTCAAAGAAAGAGATAAACACACACAAAGGAAAAGCAACAGCAGAAGAGAAACGATTTGCGATACATACAGCAAAGCACCGGTTTCCAGAATATGTAGATAACTTTCACCGATCAATAAGAATAGAGTAAATAATACAGTAGAGAAGTGGGCAAAAGAGATGAACTGTATGCAGTCCATCAAAGAGGATTCCCAAGCGGCCACAGCCCGGGACGATATAATTGTTTCAGCACCCCGGACAGCAGCTCAGCTGAACGCGGCCAGCGTTGTTTCAGCACCCTGGACAGCACCGTGGCGTGTCCAGGTGACACGTGGTCACCTTCGCTCCAGGAAGTCCATTCTGTCTCTCAGACCCAACAAGCTCTTCTCATTACAAATCCTGTAAAAACAAACCAAACCAAACCAAAACAAAACAAAAGCCACCCATCTACACTATGCAGTAGAAATAAATCAAAGGAGAGCAGTTTATAGTAAAAAGAATAGGCTCCCGTAAACGCTCAGACACCGCTGAATGGAAGACTCAGCGGAGGTGCCAGGTGCTTTTATTTTCTTATAATGAGCAAGTGTGTGTCTGAAACATTTAGCGTGTTGAAATAAGACGCAGTAAAAACCGCTCGCCTGTGCGCGCGCGCGCGTGCAATCACTGCTAATCGCTAATGTCACGCCGACGAGCAGGGATGCCCCGTGTGGGTGCCTGGAAGGGACCGGTGGCACTGCCCAGACGCCACGGGTGGTGTGAGGACCTGACATGGTGGATGAGTCTTAGCTACGGGTCTGAATAAAGCGCACTCCGGTCTGACCTCTATGGAGAGGGCAGTGGCATCTTTTGAGACGACACAGTCCCAGAGATGAAAAGCAGGTGAGTAGTCACCAGGGGGTCAGGGCAGTGGTGGGGGTGGGCAGGGCCCTCTGAGGGCAGCGTCTGAGAGGTGTGCAGGGTGATGACAGCGGGGGTCGTACGATGTTCACGTGTGGTAAGTGTTCACTTCTCACTTGGATGTCAAGTTCCTGGTGTTGTCCTGTCACCCTTATTACACACTCTGTGTACCAGTGTGGGACACGGAGTGCAGGGCACAGGGGGCCTCTCACTATAGGTCCAGTGTTACCACAGCCTGGGGCCTTTTCCCACTAGACCAGGAACTCGCCTGAGTCAGGGGCTGTGCTGTACCCCACTGGGATACTCCAGGAAATTCAGGGTCAAGTGTCTGGGACATAGGACAGAGCAGGGGTCAGGAAGAAGACACATGGGGAAGGTTACTGCTTTCCACCAGCTGTACGGGCCGTGCAGTACTGCTGTGAGGTGTCCTAGACTGTTTTCTGGGCCCAGGAAAGGCAGTCACGATTGGGGTGTGTGACAGCCACAGCCTTTCAGAGCTGGGAAGGGTGGGCAGGACAGCTGGAGGCCCTCCTGCTAGGAGGAGCAAAATAAGAAAAAAAACTGCTGTCCATTGATGGCTTCAGAATGAGCTGTTTTCAAATCAGCCAGCATTAGGGCTTGTCGGATGGGGTGCTGGTTAGAAAGAAAGGGGTGTGTGTATGCGCAGTGTGTACATGGTGTGGTGTATGTGCGTGTGTGCATGTCCTGTGTGTGTGTGTGTGCTTGTGCTGTCCCAGGAAGAGATGATGATAACAGTGGCTCACTCTTCACACTCACCCCAATGTGAGCCCCTTAGTCAAATCTGCAGCTGGGTCAGGGCAGACAGTGCCCGCCTGGGGCAGTTCAAATTCTAGGTTTGCTCGTGGGAACAGGGAGCTCCTTTCGGAAGGCAGGGGCCAGTCAGGGAAGGGCTCAGTCTCTGAGACTGACTACACTGCCTGGGAGTGGGGACGAGGCCCCAGCACAGAGTGGGACATAGGGAGACCCTCAGTTTCCTCGTGAGTGACAGGGACAAAGCAGAGAAGCTCTTCAGGGTGGTGAGGGCTCTCTTCCTCTCCTACACATCTGCCACTCCAGGTGGGCATTCCTGGGCCACGCTGGGCATTGCCCTCCATGGAAGGGTGCTCTGTCCTGTGCAGTCATTCTGTTCATTGTCTGGAACCCCCTGCCCACAGCCCCGGGGGCTTGAACCTGGTGCCCGCCAACCCTCACCTGCCACCTCCCCGATGGCCCTGCAGTGTGGACAGCAAGACACCCTGTGATAGGCCAGTTCTCACCTTTCCAGGCAGCAAAACACCAGGCCCTGGTCACAGCTTGGAACTCGCTGTAAGTGAGGTAAGCACAGATGGTTTTCCCAGGCCGAGGGACTGGGAGCCTGTGAGTCTCTGCAGGGCTGGGGAGACAGGCTGGACCCACCAGGGCCTCTGCCCGCCCCCTCCTGCAGCTGAGCACTCAACGCCCTGTCTGCCAGCAACATCAGCGTCCCCAGGAGTGAAGCAGGGAGCCTTTGAGAAGACAGGGCCCCAGAGGCGTCTGACGGGCCCCCTGCAGAGACCCATCAATTGTCCCAGTATGATTTCTTCATCATTTTGCAAGTAATTAGCTGGTATCCTCATTAGCAGGCGGGCGCTCCTGAAAGTTTCAGGGAGCAGGCAGCTGCATATTGGGCACAACTCAAACTGGGTGATTTTTAATTACAGACAGAGCCGCCAGGGACAGATGCCCTGTCAGTTCTGCTGCCTGCTCATTCTTTCTTTCTTTCTTTTCCTTTTTTCCCTCTCACTTCTTGGAAATAAAGAGCAAAAACACTTGTCGCTGCCCACCTTCACGCCATTCATCCCGAGAAACAGACCAGGACAAAGGGAAGGGAAAGCGGCGGGCGGGACATGTCGAGTGACCGCCCGCACAGGTTGGGGGTGGGGTGGGGTCATGAGGAGTCAGCAGGTGTGGCCATGGGAGAGTGGGCAGTGGCCTGGAGAGTGGGCATGGCACTCAGCTGTGCGTAGGCATGTGTGCACACGTGTGTGTGTGCATGTGTGTGTACGTGCGGGCACGTGTGTGGACATGCCATCTTCCTTGACAGCAGGCCACCGGTAACAAGTTAAAGGACATCACAAAGCCACACAGAGAAGCAGGGCATTCTCCTCCCGTGGTGAGGAAAGCCGGGAAATGCATGTTTCTTCAGCTGGGTGTTCCTGGTGCACGTTGACCGTTCACGAGTCGAAGATCATCGGATGTTCTGCAGCCCGGACACGGGCTGAGCGTTACTTGACCCTCTGTTTCTCCGGCACGATTCAAACCCCTTCTACAACAACATACACAGGTGCCCCACCAGGCTTGATCACAAGAGGCAGCCTAGGGACCCCTGATTAATTGCAAACCTAACACGTGGGCGCGACTGTCCGCTGATGCATTGCTCACAAAACCAGGCAGTGGACAGGATGGGTCCCCACGCTGTCAGCTGACCCTGCTCCAGACTGAAGTCACTCACACGTATGGGAAAGTGGAGAACAGAGATGGCTGGACCGCACCAATTCTAAGCCAACGTTCATTTTTCTAAAATATTCAAATGATTGAAACTTCTGACAGCGTACCCGCCAGGCACCCTGGCTTGTACTTTTGAGGGTGTTCTCCAGCAAACAAAGAGTCAGCTGGGACAGAGAGGGTCACAGGGAAGCTGAGAAAAGGAGTCACCTCAGGAGGGCAGGTCCCAAGACGGCAGCCCTCGGTGGACGTCCAGCTTGGCAGGAGATTAGAGGCTGCAGAAGGCAGGTCTCTGGGGAATTGTTGATGGGGTGGGAAGATTCAATAGAATCTTTTCCTGGATGAAGCTTTTGAAAGAAAATGAAGATGTGTTAAAGTGAGGAAAAAGACAGATAGAAATTTTTGGAATCGCAATGACTGCTCTCCATGAAAGAAAGTGGTTTAGATGCCTCGTGTGAATGGTATTGAACCCATCATAATGGTGGGAGCGTTATTGATTATCAAATTTAAGAATCAGCCCGCAGACAAAGCATGGAAGGACTGCATTCTGGTTCTGTAACCACGTGTCCCAAGGTGGGGGTGCTCTGAAAAGGAGATTGGGGTTAGTCTTTTTATTTGTAAGGTGAGGAGTCCACCAACATCTTCTGTATTTGGTGGGGAAATGCACATAGAGCCTGTGTATATTATGTAAAGTTACAGGAATTAAATAGGATAACTTGGCTGGAGAATGAGAGGGACGAAGAAGCAAAAATCTCATTTGTTACCGGGGGTGGGGGGAGGGCAGTCAATCGAAGATGCATCAAACTGGAAACAAAACTTATAAATAACCTCTAAGCTGACAGGGTTAACAGAGAGGTTGGCGCAGGTGGGGAGGGGCACAGAGGGATGGGTAGAGGGGACAGCCATTTTCATTAGAAACTAACCTCTTCTATTATCTATTTTACAAAGGAAGGTGCTGCCTTGAGTAGATGCTAGCTAGCTACTTGATAAGGCGACATGAGATTTCCACGGCTCGCAGGAAGCGGCGGGGAAATTTAAAGACCCGGTCTGTGCCTTGCCCCTGCAAGTGGATTTGTGACAACGTCAGGATGACATGTGACCGCGTTTGTCATCCAGCCTGTGTTCCTGGTGAATCCGTCAGTTGTTTCCTGTTATCTTTCAGAAGCGTCCTAGTTTGGACAATAACATAGACGGCTGTCCTATAAAAATACATGGCCGTGAGAGCGGGCGGCAACAAACACAGAGTAGCCCCAAGTCAGGAGAAAATAGCCTGTCTGGTTCCGACAGACTGAGTTTGAGCCGCCCCAGCACCAACATTTGGAGACATTGAGTCATTGCAAATAATATTCGTTAAATGCTTACAGTGCGCCAGACCCTTCTCCGAGTGGTTGACACGCGGCCTCTGACGTAACTGTCACAGCCGCCCCCTAGGGCCACACTCTCAATTTACAGGTGAGTATACAGAGGCACAGAGAGGTTCAGTAACTCAACGCAAGGTCACACAGCGAACGGGAGGTGAAACCTGAAGTTGAGTCAGGCAATGTCCATAGTTATCCTGACGGGCTCCGTGTGCTGCTTATTCTCTGTCCTGCCCCCAAGCCCCGACCTAACTCATCCCCTCGACGCCCCTCTGTGTGACCCCAGAGGCTGCCTCTGGGACAAGCATCAGTTAGACAGCTGGGCCCTTCGGCTCCGGGCTGTGCTTGGCCGGTGGGATAGTGAGGAGGGGGACAGGAGTGAGGCTGGGGCGCGTGGTCTCCTCCCTCCCTGCCTGCCATGGCCAGGTGGGTCACATCCCTCTCCCCATGCCTCCCTTTTCTTAGCACCTCCAGTCCTGAGGCCACCACCCCCCCTCCGGGTTCTGCTGATTCTACTGTCCCCTTGTGACACCCACACACGAGTAAACAGTCCTGCAGGGAATCACGTGTGAACATGCCCTCTGGCTCCTGGTGGGACCCTGGTCTGCAGGGACCCCGGAAGGGAGGGATTTGAGAGTCACTGAGTAGACATGCTCAGTAAAGCCTCCAGCACAGAGGAACGTCCCGAGGAGAAACTGCATGGAGAGGATGGGTGGGGCGTCCCACCAAGGCTTCGTGAAAGCAGAGAAGGTGCTGGAAAGCTTCACGGAGACCCGAGGACAGGGGTGTTCTAGGAACGAGACAGCACAGCCAGAAACGCTGCTGAGACACCCTGAGGCCAGCGGTTGAGTCTTGTCCAAAACTCAGAAGCAGCAGCAACTAAAACTAGACCAGAGACGCCGTATTGAGAACGACTTTTGTGGTGTGTCGGACAGTTTACGGGCTGGCTGTCTTCCAGCCCAGGAGTGGGACGGAGCTCAGGAGTAGCCAGTCAGATGAAAGGGGAGGAGAAAGCCGTTTAACCCCCGCTGGTCACCACGACGGGGCTTCCAGACAACAGGGGGCTGGTGGAAGGTGGGGACCTCCCCCCATTTTAGGAAGATAACAGGGTTCATTCAGGATTTTCACAAACAAGGATTAGGAACAGGGGTACAGATCACAAAAGGCCACTACGCACCGGCTGCATTGGCCAAATCAAAAGTCAGACGACGTCAAGTGACAGCCAGGTGGGGAGTCATGACTATTTCCCACCATGCGGAAAAGCAACCTCTTTGAAAAATAAACTGCCGTTTCTGAGACACCTGAACAGGCCCCTAACCTTCCAGTTGGGCAATTAATACCTCTCCCAGGTGTGTAAGCTGAGACCATGGGGCACACGGACCCCGTGCCCACGGGGGCGTGGTTTATAATCACCCCAAGCCTGAAAACCCCATTGAAATCAAGTGAGTCCACACACACAGCGTGCTCAGTTCACAGCGAGGGCACTTCGTGAGCCTGGGCCGTGGCGGGAGGCACCCACCCACCCGTTCATCTCACAGACGCAACACTGAGCGCAGAAAGCGGTTCCCAAAAGCGACATGTCGCATGCTTCCGTCCAGATACACCGCAAAGCCGGAAGGTGAGGCGCCTGCTGTCCAGGAAGCTGTCCAGGTCAAGCCAAAGAAAGGACAAAGGAAAACGGCCACAAGAGCCGGCGTCCTGGTGACCTCGGGGCGCGGGGGGGGGGGGGCTGCAGGAGGGAACAGAGGGTGCTATCCGTCAGGTCCCGGTAAGTCTAGGACACTCGCGTGATCATGTGCTCCAGACGCCCGTGGGGAGGACATGGCTTGTCATTGTCCGCTGAGTTCACAGACAGCGGCCTCTTGACGAGGCCAGGAGCAGGTGTGGGGAAAGGATTAGCACGTGCGTGAGCCAGAGCGCACCGGGGACGCGGCATCCTCTGTGGGATGCAGGACGCCGGCGGAGAATGAGCAGAGGCGAGAAGACCGTGGACGTGGACAGGGGGAAGGGAGCCCAGGTGGCCGGGAGGTCGGACGTGCCACCACGGCTTTCACACCTGCGAGGCGACAGGGACAAGGCAGGATACGGCGGACAAATCACAGCGGTGAGAACCTCGGGGCGCCACCTCCCGACTTAAAGAGAAACGGTTCATACCCGGGTCTTGCGGGAGGGGAGTTTGCACACAGGAAGGACGGAGAACAGCGGCCTAGACTTGAAAAGAACAGAAACGTTTCTGAGGAAAACACCGACTCGTCACTTCAGAGAGCTTTACTGGATTGGGGGGGGGGGGCAGAAAGGTGCGAAGGACCCATCGTTCCCCAAACACAATCAGAGAAATTGCCACAGACCCGGCAGTTACTTTTTAGATTTATTTTATTTCTAAGATGAATAGATCATCTTTCGGCATCCTGTCAGAAACAACAACAACAACAAATTTTACTATGAAGCAGCAAAACTAAGTTCAGCCTCCAGTTTCTCATCTGCAGGCAGGTGCGGAGCGAGGTGGATGGACAGGTATGTGAAGGAGTCTGGTTCTGTTTTCTGTTTGTTTTTATGAATGGTTTCCAGGGGAGACAAGTGAAGGCTGACACCCCCACAGATGGGGAAGAGTGGATGCCTGCCTAGGTGACCCAAGCGGTGGCCCCATGGCCAGGACTGGAGATCACCTGGAGAGTCAGGAAGGTCTTTTTCTTCCACCCCGAAAGTCGGAAGAGCAAGGTCAGAACCTGAGAGCTGTCCAAGTGACCAGAATGGTGAAAGCAGTCAGCCAGAAGTGAGAAATGTTTCATCCCAGCTACGCAAGCACTGGAGTGTGTATGAGGACCCCCCGAGTGATGGGGCATAATTCTGTGGCCCTGTACAAGGTGTAAACCCCAGGTGAACTCTGTCCCTGACAGAGCTGTGCCTCTCCAGCCCCACAGACCCCCCCAGTATCATGGCTCCCACATCCTCCCCATGGTTCCCTGTCCCCCCCCCGCCCGGTTCCCACATCCTCCCCATGGTTCCCTGTCCCCCCCCCGCCCGGTTCCCACATCCTCCCCATGGTTCCCTGTCCCCCCCCCCAGCCAGGTTTGCACATCCCTCCCATGGCTGTTCCCCCCCCCCGCCCGGTTCCCACATCCTCCCCATGGTTCCCTGTCCCCCCCCCCCCAGCCAGGTTTGCACATCCCTCCCATGGCTGTTCCCCCCCACTCCGCCCCGCCGGTTCCCACATCCCCCCACGGCTCACGCCCCATTGGCTGGCTTCCCAAGCTGCTCCCTCCTCAGATTGGCGGCAGCAGACACCACAGGCGGGCTCTGGGGCCGCAGGGACCAGCTGCGCTCCTGGACCACCAATTACTGCGTCTGCTTGGCTGGCTGCTCTGCCCTGTGTAGTCAACACTCCCAACCTTTCCCGGGGACCAGAGGTCACAGCTGAACCAATTAGTTTGAACCAGTCCACTCCACACTCAATAACACCCCGCACGGAGAGCTGCTCAGAGCCAGTGCCCTGTCTTCTCCCGACGCGGACGGATCGGATCGGCAACGTTGTATTTTGGGTTATGTTTTGCTGCCCTTTGAAGGGGGTTGAGGTGGGAAGGGAGCGCTGTCTCCCCAGGGGGAGGAGCTAAAGGTCTCCAGGTCTGAGCCACATTTAACGAGGCTAATGGTCCGAGGGAGCCAAGCCCCTGCTGCGGGATAGTGGAGGGTGCAAGAGTCCAGCCACACCGGCCACCTGTGTGTGCAGGGAGTCCAGGCTCAGGGCCATCTTGGCCACCACGCTGGCCACCATGAAAGGGGCGGATACAGACCCATCCTTCCAACAGTCATTGACTGTGCTAGCAAACAGGACAATAATGGACAGGGGCCTGTCTGAGGTTAGGATGCAGGACGCACGTCCGACACCAGCCTCTCTGCTGACCCTCACGGGGGTCCCGTGGATGCGCAGGGCTCACTGCCCCGTGGCCACTCCAACGGCTCACCCAAGAATGATCTTTGAAGAATTATTGTGTTTACTACTAAGTGATGTTCATGAACATATTGTAATATTTTTTAAGAACTGTTATTTCTTTTCTTCTTAACTGTGAGCTTGCCCGGTTGGCCTCTCCTCCGTCCTGCCCATGAGGGAGGATCAGAGCCCCCCGCCCCATGGGGACATGTCCCCCACCGCCACCACGCTCCCCAGGTCACCTGGCTCTCTGAAAAGGTGAATGTCTCGAGAAACCCCCAGAGATTGCGCGAGTCGAAGGGTAGTTCAGGCACCTGGTCATGCGGGGACGGGAAGTTCGACTCTTGATGCAAACTACACAGTAGAACAAACAGCACGCGATGTGGTAACGCCCTGGACGTAAAAACTGGGGCATTTCTGTCGGGTTTCATTTGTACAAAGGACCCGCTGCCATTTGCTGCCGAGCTGGGTAACGTGAGAATTATCGTTTGCGAGAAAACTCTATTTAGCTATGTCCTGCTTACTTCAGCAAACAGACCCCGAGCTCAGGATTTGCCCTAATTTCTGCCTTCGAGAGAACCTGCCAGATGATTAATTTATTTTACAACTTAATTTCATTTCTTTGTAGCAACACAGACCTCTGCGCATGTTCGAGTAAACGGGACTCGCGTGTCTCTTTTTCCTCGCCCTTTGTGGGGCGTTCCCAGACGCCCCCTTCCCCTCCGACCCAGGAGGCCACGCGTGTCGCCGTGGAAACCCATGTTTTACGCGGCCTCCATGTGCAAAGTCCTCTGAGCCACACGGCTGCCCCTGGCCTACCCTCGTCTGGTGCTGATGTGCCCGCCGAGGGGCATGGCTGGACCTGCACACACGGCTCGCAGAAGGGGGCCCCCCGAGTCCCGCAGCTCCCCAGACCATGAGCTCCAGAGCTTGAAACTGCTTCAAGCTATCACTTGAAACAGTGTGACACAAGAGAATGTCACTGGCCTTCCAGGGCCCTCTGACCAGCCTCCAGGTGGCCTCTAGGCCCTCCCCCCATTTGTATAGAGGGGCAGCAGCAGAACCCGACTCCTGGTGTGGTTGTGTGAACAGGGACACAGGGTGTAGGTGCAGCACAGGGCCGGTGCCCGACGTGGGGACCCCATCATCTCAGCCCCTCGTTTCCATTGCGTCTCTAAGGACTGTTGAACCAGACACTTAGGTGGGAAGAAATGACTTGGGTAGTCGGATACCTAAGTGTTTGCATCTGCTACAGCCTTTCTTCTCCTTTATTGCCCGGCCTGCCCAGATGCCCATGCATCCTCCCATTGGCATGAGTGCATCCCAGCAGGAAGAGATGGAAGGTGACTGGGACACGGGATCTGTAACAGCTACATCCCCGCCCGCCACCCAGCCTGGTCCCCAGCAGACAGGCACGGCAGAGGGTGTCCAGAGCGTGCACAGAGCGGGGAGCTGACTCAAGGTGATGAGTCCCTTACACACTGGGAGGGCCACCTGGGAGTGTCGTGGTCCCTGCTCCGTCTGGCTGACAGACTGCAGTGAGATGAGCGGGGTGACTGCCCATTACCTTCTCCAGGTCCGTTCCTCACCCCTGACCCCAATGTCATTGCACTCAGGCAGTGAGCTGGACACTGGACTATCAGCCAAGGTAAATTTGTCCACAAAGCCAGAACACAGTGGGACCAGCCACTTGGTATTTCCCCGCTGGGTTAGGGGCCCCCTCCCATGGCATGGGCCAGGCCCACACCATCTTTCCACCCACCAGTAAGCCCAGTTTTATTGTGAAGATGCCACGCAGGGATGGGGGGTGGGGTGGGGTGGGGACACAGAGCTTTGTATCCTTCCTCATAGAAATCAAGCTCAGCAGGCTCCCGGTGTATCCTCTGTTCTCCAGGCAGGTAGCTCCCCTGGGTCCCGCTGTCCTGAGCTTTATATGGGGTTTCAGTCCATGATTAAATGCGACAAGTCAATCTCCAGCCCTTGTCCTCCTCAGAGGTCAAGCAGGAGCTGGAAAGCTCCCACCGCCAATTACTTGGTTGTCTTTCTGGCCTGGCCAGCCCCTGCCTCAAAACCAGCGAAGGACCCCCGTTGCACAAGCTCAGGTGTGGTCAGGGGGGCTCACGGTCCATCATACAAGATGTTTTCATCACTCAGGAAGCCCTGTGTCAGGAGTGGGTGACAACGGCCATCAGCTGTGTTCTTTATGCAACAGAGTGGGCAGTCTGGGCCATGCTCACCGGGTGACTCTTCTGCTGGGCTCTCTCACATGGCGTCAGTCACTAGCGGTCATGGGATGCCGATGGCCCAGGCTGGCCAGCCTGGCGCACGTGGGGCGGCCGGTGCCAGCTCTCAGCTGGTCTCTCGGTCTCTCGGAGGCTCCCGCAGGGTACCCCATGTGCTGCAGAATTCCAAGAAGACCTCTGCAGGGTTGGGGGTCCTGCGAGCTCATTCTGCTGAAGTCTCCTGTCCAGAGCCGCCAGCCCAGGTCCAAGGAGGAAGAACAGACCCCTCCTCCCATGCAGGGGGTGGTCCTGCACAGAGAGAAGGGTGTGAGGACCAAGACGGGAGGTGTTCTGGGACTGTCTGGCAAAAAAAGCCAACAGGAAGTCTAAACTTCCATCCCTCTCAGTGTCAGCTGGGTGCTATGAGTCCGTTTGACGTGCAGTGTCTCGGGGCCTCCACCTGTCCACGCGGAGCCTGCACCCTAACCAGCGCCCATGCGACTCACAGCAAACAGGCCTGTCCCTGAGGAGGGTAGGTGAGGATGATGCCCCCATGTCTCTGAGGCTGCACAGAGAGGGCACGTGTGCCAAGAGACCCCCACCCTAACCCCGCTGCTCCCACCTGTGCTTCTGATCCATTGCGTCTGAAACAGGATGAGTCCCTGCTGACCGTGGGAGGGCCGGCAGTGACAGCGACCACATGTTACAATTAGAGAGAGGCGAGGGGTGGGAGTACCAGCAACAGAGAGAGGAGCCTTTGCACTCCATCACCCTCCAGCCTGCAGAGGGCCTGCTGCTGGGGAAGGTTCCCGGGAGGGCTGGGCACCGGCAGGCTTGTCTGGGATCCCTGCGAGGAGCCCCGCCCAGCAGGCAGTGCCCAGACCCCAGCCAGCACGGCTCCTGTGCCCTTGAGCTGGGCCAAGGACAGGGCTCAGATCCCACCCTAAAGCCCCCTGGGCGTTCTGGGAAAACCATGTCGCTTCTCCCTCCAGGGAAGGTTCTGGGCCCCGTTTCACTAAAGGCAGAGAGAAGCAGGCATTGGTTCCAGGACAGTCTGTTCCAGCCGCGTGAGGCTGCCGTGCCGTGCCTGTAACATTTACATTCTGCCTTCGGAAGCCCGCGGCCTCTGCAGCTCAATAAACATCAGAGCCGAAGGTTATTTTAAACCCCGCAGTTAAATCGACGTGGTGATATATTGATCTGATTGACTCCTGTCATGAAATTAACTCTGCAATGTGATGTTTTCATTCTGGGAGATTTCCTTCCAGCCCTGCTGGTCTTCCCTAACTCAGCGGACTGAGGACCTGTCCGTGGTGCTGAAGTTTCCCCGAGGCCTCGGACCCGCGGTGCCCCTTCCTGCTCTCCCCTACACTCCCCCCCACATGTCACATGACTCATTTCCTGGGGAGCCCTCTCTGACCCCCGCCCTGTTCTCCCAGGGTGCTTTCGGAGCTCCCGGGCCCAAACCTACCCACGTGTTAGATTATCTCCCCTAGGCAGCTTGGCGGCAGGCCAGGGCCTCAGGATCATGATGAAAACCGCCTGGGCTTTTCATGGCTCACCAGAGATGTCGGAGCTGTTCTGTGTCTGTGTCACCTGCGAAGGCCTCTAATGAGAGCTTGGTTGACAGCCCAGCAGGCTCCAGAGCTAAGGAGGCCAGGCGGGGAAGAAGGGGGAGCCCAACCTGGTTCTTCTGTGTTCCGGCCTGAATGTCCAGCGGGAAGGAGCTTGAATGGCTCCCCAGATTTGTGCACAACTGTCCTCTGACCTTGGCCCAAGCACCTCGGTCCAGCTCAGTTTGTACATCCTGGGAGAGACCCTGCCCCGTTTCCTCCATATCCCCGACACCTGTGTTGTCCATGATGAACTGGCCATGGGCCTGAGGCCCCTGGTCCTGTGGCTGGACTCCACCGTGGTGACAGGTACCATAAGTCACAGGCCTGCTGGCCCGGCTGGCTGGCCCCAGCCCTGCTTGTTTACTCACCGCTGGTTGGGTGGGATGCCCAGGGATCCAGGTTCCCTGATTAGGCAGACATCAACCACTTACACGTTCCAGGTCCCAGGAGAGCTAGTGATTTGTGAGTGTGGCTGACAGTTCTTGCCTTTGCAGAGAAGGGCAGAGGAGCCAGCTACATGCATAGCGTGTGAGCTCGGGGCATTCCAGTACCCCCCTCAGCTTGCCACTCCGCTCTCAGAGCACCAGCCAGCATGTCCCCTGCTCTAAGTCCAGCAGTGGCCACTGAGAGGGAGCAGGAAGCCAGAGACCTGGGCTCTGCAAGCATCCTCTGACCCCAGGAACCTCACATTGTCTCTGGCTCTCTGGCTCCAGGATGGCCCCTCCCTTTCTCTGTCCTGTCACCTGTCATCTCCCGCCCCAAGGGCTCTCACCTCACTCAGCCTTAGTGATGTTCGGGACATCCTGTGCACTGTGGCACGCTGACCAGCAGCACCCTGACCTCCACCTGCCAAATGCCTGCAGCGCCCTCCCCAGATGTGACCAACAGTGCGTCTCCGGATACTTCACAACACCCCCGAGGACACAGCAGGGCCACCGGGAACCCTCGCCTTGCCTGATGGTTACAGTGTTGGCCGGTCCTCTCCAGGACCCTGGGCACGCTCTGAGCTGGTAACATCAGGTGTCGTGTGCCCACCTGCTGATGGCAGACATATGGCTCTACCGTGAACCAAAACATGTCCCGGGCCCTTTATTTACATAGGGTCACTCAGTTTGACCATCCTGCAGCCCTGGGAGGTGGGGCTACTGCCAACACCTCACAGAAGCCGCAGTGAGCAGCAGCTCTGGTCTGCTTCAGAATGTCCACCATTGAGCCCCGAAGGTCTCACCCGTCATGTTCTGCTTGTCCGGCCTCAGAGCAGGGGTCAGAAACCCGCTTGGAGAGCCCCTGTCAGGGGAAGGCAGGAGCTCAGCAGAGGAGGCTCCCCCACCCCAGGCCCTGGAAGATGCTGAAAATCTTACACACGCTCCCCTGACACGCACAAGGAGCTCTCTCTCACCTCGGAGTGCGCGTTCTCTGTGGGGGTCGTCAGGGGGAGGAGGGTCTGCCCCAGCTAACGGCGGGCTCTGCAGAAGCGGGGCTTCAGCGCCCTGCTATTAGAAACCAGCTTATTATTGATCGGAAACTCGACAGGCCCGCACCCTTGGCCAGACGGTGCCGAGGCCGCTGTCACACGGTGCTGACGTCCCCCGTGTTGCTTTGCAGCTGGAAATTCCTTAAAGACGGAGACAATAGCCATTTAATATTATTTGCTGAAATGAACAGTTCCCCGAACAAATAACAATAATAATAAATAATAATAAAAAAAATCCCCGAGAAGCCAATTAGACGTGTGGCTGGCACCAAGCGGCGCCCTTGTAAATAGATGCCCTTTTAAAGTGCAGCTGTCACCCAGATGAAAGCTCGGGTCCCTGTGCTGGGGACGTGTAGACAAACGTGAGTGACCGCCTGACGGCGGGGGGGGGGGGGCAGCGGCTGCTGTTCATCAATCAGCCTGATAGGAGCGTTCCGATAAAGCAGAGATTTGCGGGAGAGATTTTTCTAAGGAGCATGGGGGCGAGGGGAGGAGCGGGGAGGAAAAGCCAGGAGCCCTTCTGGGGTCGAGAAATGTGATCCAGCCCCGAGGGAAAGCTCAGCTTCCTACCAGGAAGCAAATGCAGGTCCCGGCTTTGCTGCAAGGACATAGAGGTCATGTCCTGGGCCACTCCTTCCAGGCACACCCGCCACGACTCAACTGGAGGCACACTCTCCTCTTTGAGGGTCCCAGGACCTCTAGTAACCTTCCTTCTGGACAGTGCCTATCGGCGCAGGGTCTGCCTGGGGGTCCAGGGCCCGGGGAGCCCGATGTCAGGGCCATGATGAGTATTCTCGTGGGTTCCCAACAGGGGGTGATGCTGCCCCCCAGCTCCGTCTGTCCTCAGCTGTTCCTCCAGCTCACTGAGGGGGGCTGCTCAAGACGGAAGTCATTTGCCATCTCAAGCGCTCCAGGAATACCGGCCTGTGGGCAGAAAAAGGAAAACAAAACAGATTTTCTTTCTCTCCCGGCCCTTTGAGGTCCCGCAGTGGTGAGAGAATGATGTGTGTCTTCCCGTCCGCTTTCATTTCATACAGGGGTGGGGACATGTGTATTTCTCTCTCTATGCAGTTCTGTTGTTTCTGTGTGAAATAAGATTGCCCTGATTCCAGCCCCCGCCTGTAAGAATCCGCCGTGGCCATTGCTTGTGGTCAGCCTCGCTGGGCCACACCCTCCCGCCGCCGCTTCTCAGTGGAACACCGCAGCCCACGCACAGGACGGGGAAACAGGCACCACCCCGAGAATCATCATCGAATCCGCGTGAACACGTCGCTCGGAAGCCACACCGTGTCGGGGTGCTGGGAGCATGGTTCTTTGCTTCCCCTTTTTCTGTTTCTGAAACACGCCATCAGGCTGTCGTCAGACCTCCTGATGGAACAACTCGGTCACTGCCATGCGGGGGGCGCTGGCTTCACCCGCCTGCCCCAGCCTGCCCGGGAACGGCGGGGGCCTCCCTCCTCCTCGGCGGCTGTGTTACGCTTCTCCTCCTGACAAGTGACAGGCCGGGTACTCAGGATCCCATTAGCTCTGTCACCTCTTCCAGGTGTCACCAGAGCAAAACGTAACAGCCCCGCACGCTCCGGGCTCTGCCTACACGCTGGGCTCCGGGGTCGCCTCCAGTGTGGCCCCGTCCGTCCAGCCTGGTCTCATTCCTAGATGACACTGTACACGCTTTGTCCCCCCCCCTCCAACTCCCTCTCTCCTGAAGTACCCAGCCATCTGAGTGAGCCATGCCTCCTCACGTTTGTTAGACCTGTCACTAGAATGTGGGCTCTTCTCGCGCTGATGGCCAGAGACCCTCACAGCTTGGTGCACGTGGACAGGCCGGGGGACTTCTAGGTAGAAAACCAGAGGGTGGATCAGAAGCTCCCAGGACTGGGCAGAGGGCTGGACGCACCTGGAAGCTCAGCCTATCCAGGTGTGATGGTGCCAGCTCACTCTCCTGTTCTCCACGTGACATGTGGGGGGAGAGGGGCTGCCAGCATGTCCCCACCACCATCCTTCCTCCCACGGAAGGAGGTGACTCTGGAAAGGGGGGCCTGATTGGCCATGACTGGCAACTGCTCCTTCGCTGGACCAGCTACTAAGAAGATGAGGAACCCTAAGCTGCCCAGCCTGTGTTGGGTACCCAGCCCCCCTCCCCCACCAGCCTGGCAGCAAGGACCAGCCCAGTCCTGGTGGGCACTGGGAGGGTGCTCAGTACTTCTCTCTGCTCCTCTCTGCAGACCCTCTGTGGCCCCATAGCCCGCAGGAGATGTCGGCCACAGGCAGACGGTGCAGTGTGAACATTCCTGGGGTGTCAGAGTGTGAGGGGGAGCCAGGAGCACCCGAGGCCCCTCCCAGAGTCTAGAGCTTATGCCTCTCCATGGACTTCGGTGCCTGCTCTTGTCCCTTCTCTGCATGCATGCACATACGTGTGCGCACACTCACACATGCACACACACACTCCCTCAGAAACCTTCACCTCCCCCTGGGCCCAACGTCTTCCTGCCACCCAGGGTCCTCCTGACATTCAAACTCAGGCTCCCTCTCTGGCTCCCACTTCCTGCTGCTGAGATGAAGTCCTGACCCCTGAGACGTCCTGTGACCCACCTTCCAGAACAGCAGCAGTGCCTGTGCCACACGCGGCCACCCCCACGGCAGGGACACAGGGACTGTGAACTTCCTTCCACGCCACAGGTGGGACCTGCAGGGTATGGAAGCTCTGGATGGGATTCCAGGCTTCCCTGGCTCTCCGTGCCAACCATCCCATTGAAAACAGGGCACCAGTATGCCTTCCCAGGAGCCACAGACGCACGCGCTCAGTGAGGAGCTGCGCGCAAATCAGAGCTTGTGACTGCCACTACGTCCCCCATCCCCATGTCCCTGCGCCACCAGGGCCTGCTGACCCGCCCCGGGAACCCTGGGATGGCTATCTCGGCAGATGGCGAGAGAGCCCGGGCCTGGACCGGGTCCATCTCTCCTGCTTCTTCAAGCAACGTCCCTGCGGCCACGTGCTCAGATGTTCGGCCACATCAGCATTTTGCAAATGCCAGGTCCAAGCAGGAGACCCTCCTGGGCTGTCATAGCTGCCAACCGTCTGATTTTGACATATCCCGGCCAGAGGCACTTCTTCTGCGTGCAGAAGGCCAAGGTCACATGGACCGCCTATGGTGCCCGACGCTGGTGGCAGGTGGGGCAAAGTGGCCGATTCCAACCAGTGGGCTGTTGTCAGAAGGGGGACGGGCACAGCACCACCTGCCCAGCCCAGTCTGCGTGTCGGCCCTCAGCCCAGTGCACCCTGACCACCGGTGGTGGAGGCAGGATGGCCAAGTCCCTCCCCAGGAAGCATTTGTCTGTGATGTCACCAACCGGCCGGGTGTCCTGTTGAAGTTCAAACCAGGGACACCATGTGATGCTCACTGAGCCAGTGGCTGCCTGTGCGATGCCTGATGTAGGTCCTTGTTCCCAGGCAGGCCTTGCTCAAACACTCTGGAGAGGTTCTCTGGGAAACTCAAAGGTTCTGGAAGCAGCAGGCTGGAGGAAAAGCCAGGAACAGGGCTGAGGGCTCCAGAGGGTGACATTCAGGGGGCAAAGCCTTGGGCATGTTAGGGTCTGTTCTGCTGTGTGAGAAGTTTCTGCTGCCTGGCAACGTGCAGTGTGGGAGTCCAGCCAGTTACGACCTGATGTCAGGTGGGCAGGGGTTTGGCGAGCTAGATTGGCTCATGCAGTGAGTAGGCAGGCAGGTGATAAAAAGACCCTCCAATGGGCAGGCTGGGTGTCAGGGCTGCCAGGATCCTAACAGGGCACAGGCAGGAAAGTGAGGTGGAACTCCTCTCCTCTTGTGGGGCCAGCATAGCAAGGAGCAGGGCTCAGACAAATAGGTCCTCTCTCCTGACCTCCAGTGCACAGCCTGGATCCTGAAAGGAGCCCCTGAGGCTTCAGCTGGTCCTGACTATGCAAGGGGAAGCCCAGGACATGGAGGGCATTGGACAAAGTCTGGGCTGAGAGACCAAGGGAAGGCTGTGGGCAGAGCAGGGAGCCACTGAAGACCCTGCTTCCCAGAGGGCCAGCCTCCCTTGGAGACCCTGAGTCAGCCCCTGCTCTGGTAGCGTTTTTTTAGAGAGCTGGCCATGTCCCTGCCTGTGTGGCTAGTTGAACTCCCTGGCCAGATCAGGGCCTCTGCCCCCCTCGGAGAGCCGGCATGCCTCTGATCCGTGCCCCTTGCTCTTTGGGACATTCTAAAGCCTCCTGGTGCCGACCCTCCCTGAGGACTCACACCACAGATGTCCTCCCCAGAAGGCTCAGGTGTCCTGCACGTGGAAATAAAGTTCACACAGACGTGACAGAGCCCACAGTCTCTTCTCTCCCGTGACTTACGCTACTGGGATCTTCGCTAGAAAGTCCTTCCCGCCACCCCAAGGTCACAGAGATTTTCTCCTGCATTTTAAAAATTAACTTGATCACTTCACCCCCTCATGTATGTAACTGAGTTTATTTGGAATTATTTAGTTAATATGGTGGGAAACGGAGAAACTTGTGTATCTACATAAACTGCCCAATTGCTCACGCTGTTGAATAATTAATTCTCTTTTTTCTTCAAATATCTGTCATCATTTATAGCTTCTCCTACACTCAGGGGTCTCTTTCCCAACACCCTGCCACTGCCCAATGTGCACCCTGATGGTGCCCCCAACCACCCCCCGCCCTCGCTGAGGTCCTTTATCCTCAAGTCTAAGACGCGAGCTTCCCCCTGTGCCCCAAACTTTGCTCGTCTCTTTAAAAATGTTCTGAGCTATTCATAGAGTTTATTTTTCTAGATAAGTCATTCAGAATTGCTTTTCAAATTTCAAAAATTCCTACAGTGGGAGTGGAATCCAACGATGTAGTGAATTCATAAATTAATTTAAGAAAAGCCAACAGCGTGACTATGCTCGGTTATCCTGTTGACAAGCACGGCTGTATTAGTCAGCAGTCGCTATAGTAATGGTGCATAACGAGCAGCCCCAAAGCCTGGTAGCTCATAGCAGCAGTTCATGTCTCACTGACATGGGTCGCCTGTGGCTGTGCTGGGTTCGTCCTGCCCGGGATGGCCCAGGCGTGGCTGCAGGCTGGGTCAGAGCTGCTTCCTGCGTCTGCCGGTTCTTTGGATCAGTGGGCAGGTTCCATTCACGGCTGAGAGGAGAGGATGGCGAAGGCAGGAGGAAGAAGACACCTGACTCTGAGGGCCTCGGCTCAGCCTAGCACACCACGCTCTGCCCACCTGCCACTCTCAGGACAGCCAAACGGCCGAGCCAACCTCAGTCACAGCGGGAGGTGACTGGATGTGCCCCCTCGGCAGAGGGCAGAGTGTCTAACTCCCTCACAGGGAGTCAAGGCTTGAAACCCTCAGCCATCTCCCACAAAGGTTAACCTCCTTCCGTACTCAAGCTCTGCCCGTAAGCGTTGCCGGGGCTTCTCTGGGAGGTCGGGGCACATTCATCTGGCTCCTGCCTTGGGGACTGTGGCGGCCTCACCCAGCGCCTCTCCCCGTGGGCGGGCGGGCGCAGCCCCTGGTGGGAGGTCACCTCCAACTCTGAGTGCTCCCTGAAGCCCCTGCGCCCACACAGGGAGAATGAAACTAGGGTCTCGGGTCTCTGCGACGGCTCAGGGCGCTATTTTTAGGAGCACAATATAAACAGATTAGAGTGGGATTTGAATCGGGAAACACTCTCCATCCCAGAGCCAGACCACATCGATTCCAGGGACGGCTCAGCCATTAACTGGCTGCGTGTCCCCAGCATGCCCCGCATGACCTCTGGGCCTCTGGCTCTCCCATGTGTAAAATGAGGGAACCGGACCCAATGGCTTCCAAAGCACTTCTCAAATCTACGAAATTGTATGGATTCATAATTTACGACGCATCTGAAGAGGAGTCACAGGGTAGATAACCTGGTGGGTGCAGGTGTGGGGGACGGAGTGTGTGTTTGTAAATTCAGGGAGGGGCGTGTGCGTGTGTGCATTTGGGGAGGAGGGAGGCAGGGAGGCTCACTACATTTGAGTTTTGAAGGAAGTAATGGGATGCAGAGAGCAGAAGGTTCCAGAAGGTCCTGTGGGGCCAGAAATGGCAGAACCGGGAGCCAGTGTCTGGGAGACACAGATGTCCACTGAATCCGAGGAGGCCGTGTGCTCCCGATACGGCACTCCACGCGTGACATCGGCCCCGTTTAGCACCATAGAGGGGGCGGAAGCCTGGCAGGGACCGGGGCTCAGCACCTCTGCGTATGGCCGGTCATGTGATGATGAATCGTGTCCTCTGGGTGTTTCCTCTCGTATCTGCAGCAGCAGCATAAACCCCCGCCCTTCCTCTTCCCTAGACGCCTCCTCCGATCTGTGCCGGGGTGGGGGCTGCTATTCTCATTTAGGCGGCGAATGTACCAGAACCTGGAGAAGCCGGGTGAGCCCCTCAGGTGAGCACCAGAATTCAAACTCAGGTCTGGCTTCCAGCCTAGCACTGCTGCCTAGGGATGACTCTCAAAGGGCAAGCCCTCCTTCGATCTTGAGGGTGCTCAGGCTGGGGCAGATTAAACGGCCGGCGCACCGGGCGCGCACACTTGGGCCCCGGGCTTCTGAAGGGCCCGCAAAACCCCAATTTTATACATTTTTTCTAATGATACCAAGTTTGGTTTCGTAGGTGCCATATTAACATTCATAGTACATAATATTTTTTATTTATTTAAAAATACGATTAACACGTATTTTTATTTTTTCTCGTCTCTCTCTCTCTCTTTTTCTTTTAAGGGGCCCCATGTTTGCTTCTGTGCCTGGGGCCTCAACCGACCTTAATCCGCCTCTGTGCCCAGGTATCTACCTCCTTGGTGTGTTCACTCACCTTAGAAGGCAACTCTACGGTGTCAGAACTTGCTTCTCCCCAAAATCACCTGGTGGAACTTCCAGAGCAGGTGACACCAGAGCTTAGGAAGACCAGGAAGCTTATACCCAAGGGACTTTCTTGTCTTCTAAGGAGAAATAAAAAGCCAAGTGCTACTGCTGCTGGCCTTGAGCAAACTCAAGGAACATTTATTCAAGAAACTCCCAAATGGGTGGGTTGTCGTCACCCCCAAGCCCTGCCACACTGTTCCCCCTGCGTTCCGGACTTGCACCTGCAGCCTGGGTAAGTACAGACTCAGGCTGTATTGTCACTGACATTATCCAAGAAATTGCTCGTATAAGACGATACACTATATAATTCTGCAGACACTCAAGAGGAAGCTTCCCACTGAGAGCTCTGAATTCAGAAGGAAATGACCTGAAATGGAAACGCAGAGACAGAGGAGGGCAAACAAACCCAACGGGATGGAGAAGTCCATGGGAGACAGTGACGCACGCTGTAGGCTCAGTGTACACACGAAATGAAAATGCACGCGGACCTCACGACGTCCTGAAACGGCAAGGTACCTTCTATTAGACTCACCCCCTGTCAACAGCAACGATAAGTCTTGGAGAAAATAGAAAAACAACTATTTTTTTCATTTTAAATAAATAAAGTCAACACACACAATAACTCTGTGTTTCCATACATGAAAGTAAGTGATCTGAAAAATTTTTTTTTTCATTTGCAACAACATCAGAAGAATAAAACACTTAGGAATTAAATTAACCAAGGAGATGAAAGACTAGTACAATGAAAATTATAAAATACTGCTGAAAGAAATGAAAGAAAACATAAATAAATGAAAGCACCCATACTCATGGGCTGGAAGATTTCAGAGGTAGAAGAATCTACCCTATGTGGTAGATTCAATGCCATCCCTATCAAAATCCCAAAGATTCCTTTTTTCAGAAATTAAAAAAAAAAAAACATTTCTATGATTGAGATGAAGTCTCAAGAAACTAAAAATAACCAAAACAATCTTGAACAAAAGATAACAAAGCCGGAGGACTCACAACTTACCTACAAAGCTACAGTAACCCAAACTGTGTGATATTGGCCTAAGGACGAACCAGAGAGAAAGATCAATAGCAATCAGAAGTTCTGGAGAAAATACAAAAACAACTGTTGGAATGGCATTGGAGTGGGGACAAAAAGCAGGCAGAAACTGAACGAGGGACTTAATCTGGGCAAGTTCTACATCCAACTGGCTTTTCTCCTGGGGGGTGGGGGGCCTAGTCCGCAGAACACAAGCTGATATGAGCTATAAAAAAACAACAACATAACAAAACAGATGTCTTACTGGGCTGGGTGTCAGACCCCCAAAGCTCAGGACAGCCAGGGAGGTTGGACATGGAAGGAGAAAAATTACAGGAAATAGAGTCCACATCCCATACAACAACCCATCGACTCCCTGGCCAGCACTTAGACTGCACCAGGCAAGTAAGTTTCCAAGGGGCTTCCCCAAAACGGCAGTCAGCAGGCTGACAGAACTAACCAGGGAATTTGGAGCCCAGGGCTGGACAGGCAGACAATAGAGTTCACTTTCACCAAGTGAGACCTCGAGAAACACCTTGGGCATTTGACTGAAACCTCAGAGGGGGTTAGGATTAAGGACGGCATCAAATTAAGATCTACACCCTAAAATGAAGGAAAATTGAATAGACTTCCCTAATGTAATCTATAGGAGTCCAGGACCAGGATGATGTTTCAGTAATGTAATTACCTTGCAGACAAATTCAACACTCTTAGAAAAGACAACAGAATCTGGATAATTGTCCACCATATCCATTATAAAAAACAAAGATCACCACGGGGCTTGGCGATTTATGCACAGCCTAGCGATTATAGTCAAAAATATTATGTTATAAACTTCAAAGTTGCTAAGAGACTCGGCCTTAGCTGTTGCCAGCACAAAAAAGAGAAATGACAATTATTTGACAAGATGGAGGTATTAGCTAACCCTAGGCTGGTAATTATATTACAATATATAAGTGTATCAAATCAACACGTTGTATATTTTAAAGTTACACAGTGTTATATGTCAATCATGTTTCAATTAAAAAAAAAAGTTGTCTCACACTGAATGAAGCAGGAATATATCATACAAGGTCAAAAGGAAAATAGGGTTAATAGAAGCAGATCAAGACATAGTTTATATGTTGAAATAGTAAAGAAAAGGATTTTAAAATATGCACGATAGCTACGGTAAAGTATCTCCGTGTAAACATGTATAGAATGAAGGAAGATGCAGGGAATTTTTAGGAGAGCTATTATGACTGTAAAAGCAAATGGGAGGAATCCACTTGATTCTACAATGGAAAAAGGTCATCAACTTGAGGACACGGTATTAGGGTTGGAATAAACTAAAGCGCGGAGAGAAAAATGGAAAATAAAAATACACAGCACTTGATTCACCTGCGGAACAGTATCAGGTGGTTCTACATGTGGAACTGAGGAGGGGGAAGAAAGAAAGAAGTAGATTATTACATGAAATTTTAAATATATCCTTAAAACATCACTCTCCCAATTAAAAAAAAAAATTGAGTAAAAACCAGACAAAAGAAATACAAAGAAAAACACAATTAAGCCTGTCACAGTCTAACGACTAAACACCGTAGCCAAAGAGACCATCTGAAAGCCATCTGGAGCGGGAAAGAACAGGACAGACAGAGACCGAGATAAAGGAAACACTCATTTCTCACCAGAAACCCTGAGGTCAGACGGCAGTGGAATGCCATCTTTAAATGTCAACCTGGAATCCTCTAGGCTGCAAAAGCTTTTCAAAGTGGAGTGTCAAAGAGAGGTACTTTCATATACAGGGAAGCAAAGAATTTGTCTCCAGTGCTGTGACACTGGAACAAAAGATAAGGTCCCTAAGAGCCAGAAGGGGCAGCATGAGGGCTGGTCAGTGTGTGAATCCAGACGACGATGGCTTTTTCCCTAAATACTTGAGTCAGTCGGTTGTCAAAAATAAAAATTAATAATAATAATAATAAGCAAAAGAGACGACAGAATTAGAATCTCACCCTTGGCAACTCCGAAGGAATGAGTAAATATAGGCATTAAAAATCGGCAGCTGTTCCCACGACAAAAAGAGATAGGATCGGAAATCGCGCACCCCCGACTGCCTGGCCAAACACTAAATGCCATCTTCAGGAGGGGATTAAGCCCGAGTCTAACCTGGTCCCTGGTCCGGCAGCCCATACGCAGGGCACATAAAGGCCAGAGGCACGTGTGTCACAAATGCTATCGGCAAAAGCCAGGCTGTGGGATTGCCGGGGAGTCAAAGGCACCGGCTTCCTCGCAGATAAAGGGAAGGAAGGGAAGAAACGGGAGGCACTTAGAGGATAAAAGGTACTTAAAGGATGTGTCAGATTTTAGAAATTAGGCAAGACTGAGCTTCAAATTCTGGGGATTCATCTCGGAGCGATAAAACTTCTTTGAAAGATGTAATTACTGTGAAAAGCAGGCTAGCGGTGACATGCACGGGGGTGGGGTGGAGTGGGGTAGAGAAGAAGGACTGAGTTGATGCTCATGGACAGGCGTCCTCGGATGGGCAACACAGCTCTTTCTATTGCTTGAGTGGTGGTAGCCACCAGGGTGTGTGCCCAAGAATATATTGTAAACCACACACTTGGGGTGTGGGTCTTTCTATATCTGTGTTTTGTTTTGATATATATATATGCAAAAAGTAAAGTGACACTTAAAAGCAAAAATAGTAACAATTTATTGTGGGGTTTTAAACATATCCACAGTGGAGTGACCACGCCTGCTTACAGGCAGGAAATGCCCGAACGGCTCGTGGCTGAGGGAAGCCTGGCCCTAAGAACAGAATAATTCCGAGGGCGCGCACGGAGCAGGGTAGGCGGGGCACATTTCTTGTTCCGACACTCCGGCTGCGAGGCCTCACGTTTCACGGGCACTCACGGGCGTTCAGAGAGTCTGGTCTCGGGAGTGAAGGTTAATTACTCTTGGACTGGAGGAGGTTCCGATCCAGCTAACAACACGTAGAAGAAGACAGGGCAGGATAAGACGGTTTCCAAGCAGCTCAACTGGATCCCCGAGCAGAGCTCAGGAGTGTTTGCAGAAACACAGAAGGATCCGGCACACGACGAGGTAAAATTTGCAAGTCCTGCTCTCCGATCAAACCGTACCAGGTAGGCAAAGCAGCAGCACAGCGTGACCCAAGCTGATGGGAAAAGCATTAGACAAAGAGTGACACAGAATTGAGACCACTTGTAGCAGAGACAGGCAAGGACACGAAGACACAGCTCTTACAGCGGTATCCCAGATGCTCCCAAAAGATAGAGGAGAGATCCAGCATATTACGTGATGTCACAGAAGATAGGAAAGGACCCCCACTGAACCTCTAGGGGTGTCAACTCCTCTGCAAAGTGAAGGAAGAAGAAAAAGAAAAAAGGAAACACAGAAAACAACAGCACAAAAGATAGGACAAGTAGAAAGCAAACACCAGAAGGCATCATTAAGTCAAACGTTAGCAGCAAATCACTTTAAGTGTTCTCAACCCCCACCTCCCTCCCAGTTAGAAGGTAGAGATTTTCAAGTTGGGTATAGACAAGAAGACCCAACTCCATGCTGCCGACAGAAGACATAAACAGGATAAAAGTAGAGTGACAAAAATGGTATGCCATGTTACACTCGTCAAAAAAAAAAAAGCTGGAATAGCAACAATAATATCAAAATAGATTTCAAAGCAAAGAATGTGACCGGGGACTTTTTTTTTTTTTTTTTTAAGTTCATTTTCAATGATAAAAGAGGTCAGCTCACCGAGAGGACATAACAGTCCTGAATGGTGATGCAGGTTTAATGGAGAGATTCCGAATGCATGAAGCAAAAATCTGTTAGAAAGCACCCAGGACGCAGACAAACCCACACAAATGGAAGATTTAAACACCTGCCTTTTCAGGAAGTAATTGATGGGACAAGCACTGTGGATCAGGAGGACCTAGAAGACTTGCACGGTGCTATTAACCAGCTTGACCTGGCTGACATTTATAAAGCACACTCTTTTCAAGTGCCCACATGGAACATTTATGAAGACGGATCTTATTCCGGGCCATTAAAACAAGATGTCAAGACATTAAAAAAAAAAAAAAAAAAGAAAAGAGAAAGGAATCAGATCTTAGAAAGTACATTCTGTGACCACAATGGACTTCAGTGAGAGATCAATAGTAGAAAGATTTCTGCAAAGTCCCCAGAGAGCTGGGAACTAAATAACGCTCTTGCAAAATACCCATGCATCAAGGAAGGGGCCCGAGGGAGAGTGGAAAATATTTGGAACTGAATGAAAATTAAAACAGAGCGTGTCGGACTTTGTAAGAAAATGCCGCTCGAACTGCAGGCGAGGGGGGGGGGGGAGGGGGATTTATAGCACGAAAGACCAAAATGAAAAAGAAAAGGACAGGTTTCAAGTCAAAGCTCTTAGCTTAAGGAGCTCTTACCTTAAGGAGCTGGTGAACAGGAGCAAATGAAACAGAAATGAAGCGAAAGAGAGGCAGCGGTCAAGATAAGGAAAGAAATCAATGACACAGAGAGCTGAAAAACAATAGAAAAGACCAATGAAAAGTCAAAAACTGGAGGTTGTTTTTTTTCTTTTTTCCCCAGATCATTAAAATTCATCAAGCCTCTAACCAGACTGATCAGGCAAAAAAAAAAAAAAAAAGAGAGAGAGAAGGCTCAAGTTATAAATATCAATAATGAGAATGATGACACCACTACAGATTATACGAATATTAAAAGGATGTTGGGGAAATATTATGAACTTTATTCCAATAAATTTTGACAACTTAGATAAAAATTTACAAATTCTTTAAGTATGCAAATGGCCAAAATTCTCTGAAGAGGAAATAGCTCAGTGGCATAACCCTTTTATCTACTTAAAGAAAATGAATTTGTAGTTGAAAGGCTTTCCACAAAGAGAATTCTAATAATTTTTTACAATGCGCCACCACAATCTGGTGGGAAGAGATTGTCTTCTCGGTAAATGATGTCGGGACAATTGGATGTTTATAGCGGGGAAAATGAGAGGGGACTCTCACCTCACGTCATTTAAAAGTCGTCTAAGAACCACATCAAAGCACCCGTTCAAGAAAGATTGATACTTTGTATTTTATTAGAATTAAGAACGTACACTCATTGAAAGACCCATATCCAGAATATATTTAAAGGAGAACTTCTATAAATCAACTGGGAAAATACCAATGACCTAATTTTCAAAAAAATAGCAAATAGCTTGAACAGAAGTTTCCCAAGGATAACGTGGAATTAAATAAGAACCGAGTGTGTCCAAGCTCGTTAGTCATCAAAATCATGTCCAGTAAGGCCCCCGCTGGGCGGTACAGGGATAAAGCGCTGACCCGGTGCACCAGAGGCCGCAGGTTCAACCTCTAGTCTGGGCACGTGGGAGAAGCAGTCAACGAGAGCACAATGGAGCAGCCAAGTGAAACAAGTTGGTTCTCTCTCTCCCTCTCTCTCTCTCTCTCTCTCTCTCAAATCGATGGGGAAAAAATGGTTTTTTTTTTAAGGTACATTAAAATCTCAAAACCATACCAACTGCGCAGAGTGGCTACATTTTTAAACCGAAAGTACTCAATGTGAGCAAAGATGTGAAGCCACCAAACACGCACGGGCGGTAGAAGTATCACTTGGTGGTGCGACCACTTGAAGAGCCCTTTGCCAGCAATCTCCAAGGGCTGAGCGGGCCTCTGAGACCTGCAGATTTCACTCCTTGACGCCTGCCCGACAGACGTGGTACAGAGACGTAGCTAGAAAGTATGCCGGTGGAGATCCGCAGCAGCTCCGATGACACCAACCAGAAGATTAGAACCCACTCCGTTGTCTGTCAGCAGCAGCACGGCTCGATAAAACCCTCCACAGAGTCACAGCTGAGCAGCACAGCAATACAAGGAAGAGCCCCGAGGCTATTGGCAACGGCACGGATGACCCACAAACGTCGTGTCTGGGAGAAGGGAGCCAGGCACAAAACAGGACTTAGTATGTGACTCGACGTTCTGCTGTTGGAAGTTAGAAGGGTGGTTCCCCCCGGGGTGGGGGGGTGGGGGGGTGGGAAGGGCAGCCCCTGGGTGCGGGTGAGGCTCTACCTCTTGACCTGGCTGGTTACCTGGGTGAGTTGACTCCCTAAAGCCCCACCAGTCTCTCCGCTTATGATTCGTGCCTCTTTCTAAATGGGCAATTCTACGTGAAGAAAATGCTCTAAGGAGTTACATAAAACAGACTACAACGGAATTCTACCTGCGTGGCGCTGGTGACCGGCCAAGGGCAGCTAACTGCAATCAGGTGTTCCGAGTGCGGACCTCAGCGCTGCCATTTTCAGGTTCAACACCACGGGGAAGCTCTTTAAGCTTCCCTGACTCCCACAGCCGCATCTTCCCGCCCCGTGACAGGACTGCTTGGAGTTTAATAGATAACCTAGTGTTTGCAACCAACTCCATACCCTGCATATAGCAGACGTGCTAAACTGACGGCAGTCTGACCTTGAGCCAGTTATTCAACATGCGTTCCTCTGTGTCGTCATCTAAACATGAGGAGTCAGTTAGCTGAGTCGTAGGACATAGAGCACGCCATGTACATTTGCGATGATTACTATTAGGAGTATTAGCATTAGCATCTGATCCCGGAGCCTGGGGAGAGAAAACCCTCACCCTCGGGAATGCAGGGCCCCCTCTCCTCCATCACCCGCACCTCCAGAGCAAAGACTGTGCTGGAAAGAGAGCCTGTCAGCTCTGCAGTCCCGGGGGTCCACAGGCAGGTGTGAGGGTATTAGGGGTGGGGCCACAGTGACAGCAGTGATATTCCTTCAGAGGGTGGGGCATGGCTCATGAGGTGGTTACTTGGGGACATCCACGGGATGACAAGTCCTCAGGAGAGAGGAATGAAGGATCTCAAAGACAGAGTAGCAGGACGTGCCTGTGGTGCCTGGGAAACAGTCTCTCTGGGCTGGGCTGGGTGTGGGGGTGGGAGGTGAGCCTGGAGGGTGGAGCGATGCCTGGTCGTCAAGACCCAGAACTTGGGTTTTGTCTGGCAGTGGTGGAGAAAATGCTGAGGGCAGAGGAGGGATACTGCAGCCCTGTCCGACTTACTACGTAAAGTGCTCTCCGGCTTCAGTGTGGGGAACAAAGTCACGGGGAGTAAGACTTGAGGCGGGGTGTTGGCGAGGAGGCTGTCACAGTCATCCAGCTGGGGGTCGACGGTGGCCTTGCCCACGGTGAAGGCAGCGAGGTGGAGACAGGTGGACAGACTCCCTAAGTAGAGCGGAGGTGGACGTGAAGAGGTTTGGTGGGGGACGCCGCGGGATGAGGCAGAAGGAAGGCTCCCAGGAGTCCGATCCGGGCAGCAAAGTGGAGACAGGGGGGGTGATTTCCCAATCTCAGCAATGATTGCTGGGGAGTGGAAAACGTGGAGTGGAAATCAGGTGGCCAGGTTGGGCGCCCAAGAGAAGGGACACGTGGGTATGCCAGTCCTTCCCTATTTGGCCAGCTTCCTCCTTCCTTTAATCCCTCTGAATCAAGGCTTAATAATTTTGTCCCTGTGAGTCTGTCTTCTGGCACTGTGAAGACAGTCCTCAGGAGTCACATAAATGTCATTTTATTCTAGGAAACATCTGGTCCTCTTTCTGCGATTGGAATTTAGTATTACAATTAACGTGAAACCTCCGCCTCCGTCGGTGAGTGGGATTTATGCAAACCCAGTTGGGAAGAGGTTGGCTTGAATGACACAAGCTGGTATTAGGGACCCAAAAGTGTCTGCCTCTCACCATGGCAACCTCGTCCTCAGTTTATTCTACCAGCAAGATTCTCAAGGAAGATACCACAGTGGACCGTGTAAAATTACTGACATTCAACTGTTCTTGACCCACAAAAAAATAGCAATTTCATGGAATTCAGCCTAATACAGGCCTGAAAACAGAGTGCTACTATGTAATGAGCTGATACCACTGCAGAATTATCTAGGAAAAGCATGGGATGTCACATAAATAGACCAGGTGCTAAAACCAGGCTGCTTCTCGCCCTGAGGTCTGGGACCCCATCCCTCTCTGTCCAGCCACCTGGTGCAGACACGCTTGGAAAGAGGGGAAGCTGATGAGGTGAGGGACTGTGTAACACATGTTAGAGCCCACTCTAAGAAGTGGAGTCCTACTTTTCCCACTTTTGTGGAAAAGAGAGAGAAAGTTATGAAGAGGGTAAAAGTGGGTGGGCTCAGGGGGTCCTTCTCCTTAGAATCAATTACCCAATTATTGATGCCAAATGTGGGAGAGGTCGATTTTGGTAATCAGTGAAATGTTTACAGCCTAGATGTTGAAGGAACCTTGATCTAGAGTGAGGTTTCCTGACTGATTAGGACCTGTACTCAAGTATAGTTGATAACATTGTAACAACTATGTATGATGTCAAATAGGTACAAGACTTATCGGGGTAATCAAACTGTAAGATGGTTTACAAGATGTCCCATCCCTATGTCGTATGCCTGAAACTAATACCATATTGTATGTCACCTGGAATTGAAAAATAAATATAAAAAATAATAATAAAAGACTTTGCACACACACACAGGCAGAGAAAAATACCGTCTTGAAGACAAACATCTGGGGTGTAAAAGGCCCATTTATAGGTCAGTTCCAACTGTCCAAGTTTGTTTGTCGCTGTGAAGAAGCCAGTGCCCAGATGGGGTCAGAAGTGCCGGGCGATTATTGGGAGAAACATCTGTGAAGGACCAAGGGTGGAGCCAGGAGAGGTGAAAGCAGGCAGAACATTGAGCTCTTTTTCAAATTTGACACCTGTGAAGGAAAAGGGGAGCTGACAGGACGGGGTGTCCTGGTGCAAATGTGGTGGTGGACCCAGAGGAGATCGGCGGGGTCCCTCAGTCACTTAGACTCCTGCAGCAGATGTGAGAACATGGTTTTATGGCCGCCATTCCAGCTGCCCTGGAAGAATCCCACCAATAATCAGAGGGTATGGGTCGCTGCCCTGAAGAAGGGAGACTCAGCCAGGTGAAAGCTGTTTGATGCGACCTAAAGCAAAACGGGTCTGGGCACGTTGGCGCTTTGTCCAAACGTATCCTTTTGAAGCAGATTTTAGATGCTGTATAAACTTCCTTCCATGCACCCACGACCAGCTGAGGTTGCGGCTTCTCCAAGTTCTCGCAGCCAGGCAGAATGGCCTCTGTCTTTGTTGCGCTCCCCGCTGACCTCAGGAAAACCGCCAAGGGAGAGATGGAGTAAATGGTATGTCCCATAGGGATTCAGCCTAATACAGGCCTGGAAACAGGTGGTGGATGTTATCATGTAGGGAAACCTAGATTCAAATACTGACTCTGCCCCTCCTCCTCACTCTTGATCCACACTGGGATGCGTGCTTCTCCCCGGAGTTACACTGGAAAAAAAGGGACATTTCTGTCTGACCAGTCGGTGGCGCAGTGAACAGAGCATCGGGCTGAGATGCGAAGGACCCAGGTTTGAAACACTGAGGTCGCCAGCTTGAGCACGAGCTCATCTGGTTTGAGCAAAAGCTTACCAGCTTGAGCCCAAAGTCACTGGCTTGAGCAAGAGGTTACTTGGTCTGCTATAGCCATCACCACCCCCACCCCTGGTCAAGGCACATATGAGAAAGCAATCAATGAACAACTAAGGTGCTGCAACAAAGAATTAATGCTTCTCATCTCTCTCCCTTCCTGTCTGTCTGTCCCTCTCTGTCCCTCTCTCTGTCTCTGTCACACACACACACACACATACACAAGTGACATTCCTAGTATTTACCTCCCATGGTGGCTTTGAGAATTATATAAGATAACCTATAAAAACCGCCTAGCAATATGCCTGGCGTGTTATGGGCTCTGCCTGCTAAGAACTAAGCTCTCTCCCCTTCCTTCCATTCCCTTTCCTCCATCTCTCATTCTCTCCAGCGGACACAAAACCCAATAAATTGTTTGATGTTTATGACCGAATGGGTGATAAAATGGCAATTACATATACAGGCTGATCATCAAGTGCCAAACCGTAAACTGTGTATTGAACACCTCCCGGTGCGTGGGTGAGTCGTAGCTGGGAGCAAAGTCGCTTTCAGCACCACGGACAGCGCCGCGGGGGTTCTGATGGAGGCTGTGTGGGTCCTAGGGACAAGGCTGAGTGAGATTTTCACACACATGACGTAACCTGTTTCTTGGAGTCACTTGACAATCTCTTACTCCTGTCTCCTGCATCGTAAAATCGATCCACTCTACCGAGTCATGAAATTCTCCTATAAATAGCCCCCTTATATGTGAAATGATGTATGTGAAAAATATATATAAACATCTTTCATGTTGTGGGCATGGGTGTGGGGACACATGAGTGAGCCCTGATGTCCCCTGCACGGAATTATCCTCCATTATAGTACACCCACTTCAACAAATGGACCCTACTTATTTACTTTTTCTCCTTCCAGCGTTACCTGAAATCACCTCAATCCATTTATTTTCACCATTTGAACCCAAACATCATTTACAATGTCTTACTAATGCTCAAGTCAAGGGTCCTTTCTCATTTCTCCTGTGATAACATGACCCCTCTCACTTTCCTGAAGCACTTTCTCCAAGTGGCTTCCAGGACACCACAGTCTCAGTTCCTCCCACTGCCCTGGTCACTCTTTCTCAGGGTCCTTATTATTCCTCAACTTTCCTATGTCTAGATACTGGAATTTCTCTGGAACTCGTTGTCAGACCTGTCCTTTTCTCTAAACTCACTTCCTACATGAAATCATGTCCCAGCCTGAATTTTCCCAACATTCCCAATCAAACATGCATTCCCCATCTGCCACATGTCAGCTGTCCTGCATTCCTCCTGTTTAATCAAGGACAATGCCTTTCGACGTTTTCTACATGTTAAAAATCTTAGCGATAGAGTTGATTCCTCTCTTCTGATTATGGCTTATATTTAACTCAGAAGAAAATGCTTTTATTTATCTCTGCTTTTAAAACATATTCAAAACTCTCCCACTTTGGATATATTTTAATAGATACCCTCTCTGGACTGGTTATGTGGTATATGTACACAGCACGTCCTCAGGAAATGATGGCTCAGTGAGCAGATTAATGAGTGGATGAACAGAGAAATTGCCATATTTCTCCACGTATAAGATGCACGTTTTTTCCAAAAAATCTGGGGTCTAAATACTGGGTGTGTCTTATACAGTGGTTGTAGATGTTTTTACTTGCATTTTCCGCTTTTTTGCAATTGCTTCTACACTCCTTGTTGAAGACAGTTGATCCGTCATCAGACACAGATGAGGACAAGCCCACGGATGGGAGTTCTGACAGCGATGAGGAGTTGTACAAATTTTATAATGAATAAAACTTGAGTTCAATCACTTTAGGTAATACTTTTTTTTTTTTTTTTCAAGTTTTGGGCCCCCAAATTAAGGTGTGTCTTATACATGGGAGCGTCTTCTATACGGGGAAATATGGTATCTGAGAAGCCCTGAATGGGGAGGGGTGTCACTGAGGTCACTCCCAAGGTCATGTAGGAGAGAAGATCATGGAGAACAGCCCAGGGTGGTGAACCGTGATGGGTCCAGGTTCCAGCAGAAAGGATCCACGCCCTGCGGACCCTGAGCCTCACTGTGGCTCTGTAAGACTAGGAGTCACACTTAGCCACAGGTGACAGGCACGGGGCTTAGAGGAGAGAGGAGGGAGGAGGAAAGACAGGTCTTAATTCCAACCTTTCACAGGTAGTTTCATTCCGCCCTATGTGGGAGTCTTCTGCTTGGCATGGGAAGGGTGTATGGAACCAAAGTGGTCCGGGCTGACGTCAAAGCCAACTGATTTCTCCATTTGTTTCCCGGGGTGAGACCATAGAGGGGCTGCATGAGACCCTCACCTGGATTTCCGAAAGGGCCCAGTCTATGAGCAGGCACAGGGGCCCTGGATTCTGAGCTCTGAGTGCCCATTCATGGCCAATGAGGTGTCATTGATGGAAATTGCTGCCGGGAATTCCTGCCAGTCATTAAGTACCTACAGAGCTCTAATTTAATTATCAAGTGAACAATAGCTTGATGGGTGTATTAGTTTTATCAGTGTGTGTATACAGGAGCACACATGCACGCATGCACACACACACACACACACACACATCTATCTATTCCCTCTAAGTGGCCATAAACAGTGAATAAACCAGTACGCTGACACACCACAATTCAGACCTTGAAGCGCGATCAGATATCAGAAATTACTACTGCGTCTGAAACAGCGAATGCAGGATGGGGGCATGTGGCCGTGGCAAAGTCCTCACCATGGAGACGCTGCAGTCACCGCTAATGTGAGCGGGATATTTATGAGTGTGGCCAGCTGTTAACAGCTTGGCCTGGCAGCAATTAATATTTGTGTCTGTGGTCCCAGGATCGGCTTGGAAGGCTGGCAGGCCCCGTTGATTGTTTGGTTTTTTTTTTTAATTTATTTTTATTTATTCATTTTTTAGAGAGGAGACATAGAGTGAGAGAGAGAGAGATAAAGAGAGAGAGAGAGAGATAAAGAGAGAGAGAGAGAGAAAAGGGGAAGGAGCTGGAAGCATCAACTCCCATATGTGCCTTGACCAGACCAGTGCAGGGTTTTGAACTGGCGACCTCAGTGTTCCCAGGTCGACGATTTATCCACTGCACCACCACAGGTCAGGCCGTTGATTGTATTTGTCACTTCATCTCTTCCTCTTCCTCTTCCTCTTCCTCTTCCTCTTCCTCTTCCTCTTCCTCTTCCTGTGCCTTCCCTGGTGGAGGGGAGAAGGGGGCGTTCCGGGGTTGGGGAATCTCAGTGTGCTTTTCACGCGTTGGTGATTTTAATTACCTTTTCATTACTATGTAAATCTCCCTTCCTTTCATCCGCCTACTAAAAGGAGAGAGGGAAGGAACTGGTGAAGGTGGAGACAGAGCTCCCAGGTTGTGAGGAGCGCGCAGAGGCCTGCAGGGAAGGCAGGGCAGGCTGGGCTGAGTCGGCATGAGGAGGGGTACCCCGCAGCCGGTTATCCAGGGCCTGGCCTTGGGGCGACTCCCGGGGAGCCTGCGAGCTAGGCGGAGCAGAGAGAGCACCAGCACCTTGGAAGGCTCAGCTTTCACACATGGCTGATTTATTTAGTTCACTGGGAGTGGCATCCAAGAGGGGAAACAGGCTCAGAGAAGGAGAAGGGAGAGCTGTAGCCAGTGCGCTGGGCTCAGCTTTTTCCGTATGCGTGGAAGGCCAGGCCCACGAGAACTTTCTGCACACCGTGCTGCCCAGCACCCTTCAGAGGGGTCGCTCCTGAGAAGAAGCCATAGCTCCCCGTGGGAGTGGGAATGCGGGGGGACTGTGGGTGTCCTGCATTCCACTGAGACCTCGCCATGGCTTCTGTTCAGTGTGCTCAGGATGTGGGACAGGAAAGAGGGGGACCTCTCTTGTGTCATCCCCTTGTGCCGGCTGTGGCCTTTAGGGCGACCGTGGAAGCCGTGAGACCCCAGCCGCAGGGACCATGGCGTCTAGCTCAGGGCTGCCTCAAGCCCCACGTTGACCCAGCACGACCCTGTCGCCGCAAACGTAACATAGCAACAGGTTTGGCGCTAGACACCAAGTCCCTAATTGTGGCCGACACCTGAGCTTCTCGGGTCAATCTCCACGCCACACGAGAGCGTTCCCGGACAGCTGACGGGCTCGTGCGTTTTCTGGCCACTCAGTGCAGCGAGCGCTGCTGTCCAGGTGCCTTTTCACGCAGAAGAAGACAGGTTCCCCGGAAAACTCGGGCAGACGCAGAGCCAGAGCCCGCGGGACGGTGGAGGACCCTCATCTCCACGGTTACGCGTGGGTAGAAGCTGGGGGACTTTAAAGGAAGGAAGCCAGAGATAAACTGGAAGCGAAAGAATGTCCCTTGCAGGGCGTGAGGACACGTCACAGCCTCTCCCAGCCCCAGAGGCACGCTGTCAGGATGGCTAACGGAGACAACGTTACCTATTATACAGACAATGTTACATGTGACAGGAGCAATGTTACATGCCACATGGGCAATGTTTGCATGAACAGTTACATTATCCTTTTAATGTGTGTGAAGAAAATGTAGCAATTATGTCAAACCCAAGTCTTTATAGATGATACCTAATAATACGGTATCTTCACACACTCCATTTAAATAAAAATTACGCATAAATTTAAATAAAATTAAGGTGCTAGGCATAGCCGAACTCTTTGAGATTGGCATAAGGTGAAAGTTTGAGAAATGCTGAGATGCTGGTGGGAAAAATAATCTGTACTCAGGGGATTAGGCTGGCTTCTTTGTGTGTGTGCTCACATGTGCACGCACACACACACACACACACACACACACACACACACACTCTGGATGGTTCTGTTTTTAACTCTAGTAGGCCCTATGTGTCGCTGTGAGCTCTACCGACAGGGATGCTAAGGAAGCCCCAGACCCGGCCAACAGCCACCTCTCCCCCGGCTTTCGCACAGAGAAAATGGCAACAAGACACACACGCATGCACCCCTCCACCCTGTAAGTCAATTAACTCCTCCAAGTGGGTAAACTGTGAGGAAACATTCAATAACCCCCTAAACGTTCCATCCGGGCCCCTAGATGGCTCATTAGATTGTACAAGGTACGGGTAATTACCCGGAAAAGATGCACGACTTTTTCTGCGATGCTTAATCTCCTCTCCTCCCTCCAGTTTTCCTCGAGGCAAAAGGGAAGGATTTGCAGTCTCGTGACCAAGAGCGCCATTGTGTGTGTGTGTGTGTGTGTGTGTGTGTGTGTGTGTGTGTGTGTGTGTGTGTGTGTGCGTGGGCACCTGGGGGTGGTCTCACTCTGGGATCGAGGGTCTCGCCTCGTGCTAACTTGGGAGGAGGACCAGAGCAGGAGGCGCCCTGCAGAATCATGACTGGTCTTTACGAAAACCCACCCGGTCCACTTGATCTTCCTTTATCTAGTGGGGAGTGGGCCACTGTGGGCTGGGGGCTCCAGGGAGAGGCGGCAAAGTCCCGGAGCTCCCATAGAGAGACGAGGGTGGGGCTGCCCAGCCCGGGGGTCAGCCGGCGCCTCTGTCACAGGTGGGCGGGGGTATGGGGCAGGCTGAGCAGGGTCCTGTACTCCCCTGAGCATGAGTTCTCTCGGATAGGAAAGGTTTCACGACAGCATCTCCGTCACGGAGCTTTGGGAGCCACGTGAACCAAAATGGGGGGGGCACGAGGAGGAGACAGGGTCGTTCTCTCTCTTTTGCCTCTAATATCAGGTGGAGATTTCAGACACCTTTAGGCAAAGGAATGATCTGGGGTCCAGAAGAAACTTCCTGGCCACTAAAATCGGCCCCCTCTACCGAGCCAGCAACCTATGCCCGTATCTGTGGTGGTCAGGGTGTCCGTGGGTGAGGCCAGTTGAGTGGAGCTAGAGGGACAAGCAGGGCAAGCCTGAGCAGGGGGAGTTAGGAAGTGGACAGCTGTGCTGGGGCAGGTGCAGGTGGAACGTGGCCCCCAAAGGGGGCCCCCACAATCAGGCAGGGCCCGACGGGGGACAAGGGGAAGGAGAGGTGAATTTGCAGCAGGTGACGCTCCTGCCTGGGCCCGAGAGGAGAGGGCACCAGGGCTCACGCACATTCTCCTCACCTGCCGTGGGGAGCGAGGCAGCTGCAGCTGGATCCCGCAGGCCGGGCCTCTAACGGGGGGCTGGGCAGCAGGCTCGAAGCACTCTGGGCTCAGAAGGAAGATAAAGCACAAGAGGGCTCAAGACAGGGTTGTCACAGGGGTTGTGGCTCTCAGAGGCCCCTGGTGGCACCAGGGCACAATGCCCGGCCAGGAACGCAGGCCGATTGGGCCGCATTGCAGCTCTGAGAGCTCTCATGAGTGTGATGCTGGGCTGCCATTTAACCCCTGTGCCCGGCTTCCTCGTTTGCGTAATGAAAATGGTCACACCCCCTTCCCTGAAATACCATAAAGATTAAGCGAGAACAGATATGGGGTTCCTTGCATCGGACTTGGCCCAAGGCAGGGGCTCAGAAATAGAATGATGGCAGCTATCTGCCACATGTCTGAGGGGTCAACAAGGGCCCCGCAGAGGTCGGGCACCTGCCACATAGGCATCCATCAGAGCTGGACACTCGGCAATGTGGGCCAGGAGCTGAGCGCTGGAGACATTCTGGGGGCTGGCCCAGTGTAACACTGAGTTCAGCTACCGGGCAAGGATGGAGCCAGGCTGACGGCCGGATGTGCCCAACAGCTCCGTTACAGCCTTAGCCAGGCTTGTCCAAAGACAGGGGCAGCAAGGTGGGTGGTCCGGCTTCCTCTCCCCATCATTCAGGTCCTCCCCAAGGAGCCAGAGCGTGTTGGAGGCCTCTCTCCTCTGAGTCCTCTCGTCTCGCCATCTGGCTGCCTTCCGTGTGGTCCCCTGTGGGCTGCCAGCTGCCACCGGTGACCAGCAGTTGTCTCTCCTGGACAGACAGCAGTCAGAGTCTTTCCCAGGAAGTCCCCCTCATCTCTTCTTCACTAGCCACCCGTTCACTGAGTCCAAAGAATAAAAACAACAACCAGCCAACAGCAAGAAAAACAAAGGATGGCAGGGAGTAGCTCACAGCTGAAAGGCGCTTGGGGGTGGGGGGGGCATCTGGTCTACCCACCTCCCTCAGCTCAGCGTGTTTCTACAGAACTGAGCCCTGGGCGGTGGAGGGTGTGGAAGGGCGTGGAAGGGCGTTCAGGGCAGGTTTTGCCCAGTTCTTGAGTTCGTTGATCTCCACGGAATCTAGAGTGAGCACTCCCAGGGTGTGGGGTGCTCACTCTCTTGCGAGGCGGTCACGTCACTGTGAAATGTCTTTTATTGCGAGACTTTTCGCTCGCCCCTGAGCTGGTCCGCCTCCCCGGTGCCTGCCCCCCCCCCCCGCCCATTCTGTTTCTGTCTCTGGTGATTACGCAAAGGCACGCTTGTTCCATCTGCTCATCAAAGTCTCTCGGAAATTTTAATGCTGCTTTGGAAACTAAACATCTGATTGTCTATGAAATCCTCTAATTTAACCAATCCGGAGCAGGTTGGCACACAGTGGAACAGCTCTGAAGCCAGGATGCACTTCACCACTGATGGCGTCGCCCGGAACTGGCAGGGCTGTCGTTGTTTGCAATGCCCAAACACAAACACAAACACGAAACAAACAAACGAAAAAATGGCGCATCCTGAGACCTCCAGGGCCTTAGATGAGATGGATGACAGCCTGGGCAGACCGTTGACCTCTGCCCTGTCTGTCTCCCACAACTGCCCACAACAGGGTAGGCAGGCGCCACCCCCTTAAAGTTGGAAAGGTGCGGAGATGCCCCAGGTCACGCTGCTGAGTCACAGCCCAGCATCCCGAGCTCCAGCCCACTGGGTGCCAAGACTGCCCTGTACCCAGCCCGGGGCCGCTCACCGTGTCGGCTAGATTTTCCCGGGGTTGGAATGAAGGGGCTGCCTCGTCCCAGTCCCCACCCTGTGGCCAGCCTGCCCCTCTGCCCTCAGCCGCTGGGGCACCTTGGGAGGGAAGGGTGCTGAGCCAGATGGCAGGGGGCACAGCTCTCAGCAGAGGCGAGGAGAGGCCGGGCTGAGGGCAAGGAGACTTTGGTTTCCTCTCTCTCCCCCGGTCCTGTCTGCCCTGCTTTGTCCCTGTCATCTACTCCTGAGTGAGATTGAGTCTGGGAGCCGCCTTCCCGTGTTTATTCCTCACCGGGCTGCAGGCTGGCTTAGTCACTTCCACTCCCTCCCTGGTGAGCTGAAAAGCCCACAGCGGTGACCAAGCACCCCGTGAGCTGTTACAGCACTTTCAGGTATATAATAGCATAGCACCCGTCGAGGAGCACCTTGGGCAAGACTCCTGGTCCGTTTGACAAAGAGGGTGAAGGTCCAGGCTGAACTGTCCTGCGGAGCTCTCAGAATGTCTCCAGTAACAGCGGGTGACCGGGGGCAAGGCCTCTGCTTACATCATCTGCACCCCTGCCTAGTGCTGGGGTCGCACATGCTGCCCACCTCCTGGAGCTGTGCTGAGGCCCCAACGCAGAGCATCCGTGAAGGTACCTGTGGCCAGTGGGATGGAGACCAGAGGCCATGAGACCTTGTGACTCCCCCAAGGTCATACATAGCTCAAGGTGGAACTACAGTGTGTCCTCAGATGCTGAGCGAACGGGAAGGTCTCGGGTCTGAGGGAGCTGGCCTCCCACCAGCGCCCCGAACCCTTTCTCTGGGCTCAGGTCTTACCTGGCCTCGGCCCCTCCTGATGGAACAGATTGGGTGAGGTCCCTGCGGCTGCTGCTGTGAGAATCCTCGGCGATGAGCTTGAGCACATGGATAGGAAGAGGCCGGGGTGATGGCGTGCAGCTGGAGAATCCAGGAGGGGAGACGAGAGGAGGGGAGGGAGGGAGGGGTAAGGATGAAGGACAGAATGCGAGCAGCCAGAGGGATGGGCAAGGGAAGAGAAAGAGTCTTGCAAAGAAGTCCAGGGAACCGGTTTTTTTTTATTATTATTCTAGAATTGTCTACACCTCGAACTGGAAGCGATAGTGGAGCTTAGAGCCCAGTGTTTCTTTTCTGTACAGAAATGCCTTCGGCAACCTTGTGTTTGTGCGTCTTCTGCCTGAGCGCCTTCAGCGGCGGGGAGCTCGCTACCTTTGGGGCTGCCCCTACTACTCCAGGTGGCTCTGGGGCTAGGTAGCTGCCCCCACATATTGTGAGCCAACCTGCCTGCCTGGGTTTCCACCCTCTGGAGCTGGACCTACCCTGAGAGTCATAAGACACAGCGCTTTCCTCTGAGGACGGTGACCAAAGTGTCCTGTGGCTTCCTTATATTGACGGTCCGTAGACCCTGTTGATCAGCTAGTGTCTGTCCGTAGTGACGATCTATTGTCCATATGGCTCGGTGTGTTTCTACAGAACTGAGCCCTGGGCGGTGGAGGGTGTGGAAGGGCGTTCAGGGCAGGTTTTGCCCAGTTCTTGAGTTCGTTGATCTCCATGGAATCTAGAGCGAGCACTCCCAGGGTGTGGGGTGCTCACTCTCTTGTGAGGCGGTCACGTCACTGTGAAATGTCCATATTGACCAGCTATAGTCCATATAGATAATCAGTAGTCCACATTGATCGTCCGGCATCCGTATTGATCATCTATAGTTCATATTGATCATCCATATGTTCATACTAACTGTCCGTACTCCATGCTGACCATTGTAGGGAAGGAAAAATCATTTTTTCCTCTACCATTCTGAGTTCTTAGCTGAAACCCCTAACAAAACATATAATGAGAGAAACAAACAGAACTGTCTACCTCTCTCGTTCCTGGGCAATATCCAGGAAAAATGAGTAACTCTCCGAGCGGCTCTAGAATCAGGATTAAGTGCCCTCCTAATAGGGATGGAGCTGGGGGGTGTGGGCCTCTTAGGAGAGAGTGAATGATTTTTAGGAGAGGTGAGGTAGGTTTTCCCCACGTGGTGTGCACTCCTTGGTCCATGAGACGAAGGATCATAGACCCAGGCTTGAAAATTCTTCACAATCTGCCTGCCTCTTCCTTCCCTCTCTCTCGTGACAGACTCTCCCATGCTCCCCGCTCGTTCGGACACCCAGGCCTTTGCTTTGACTGTTCCATCGCCCTGGAGCACCCTCTCTCACCTTTCCACTCCCATCTCCAGCCATCAACACTGGGTTGTTTCCTCAAGCTCAGGTTAATTGTCACCTCCTCCGTGAAGCCCCCCCGATAACCTCCCTCCCCTCTGCCCCCCACCCCTATCATTCTGTGTCTCTGTCCCGCACAGACCTTGCCCACTGTAAACACGTCAGTCACGTCGGCTGGAAACTACTGCCCCTGGTGGCATCTTTCATCAGCATTCCTTCCCCCACAAGACTCAGGAGCCATTTGCTAAAGGAGCAAACAGATGCATGATGGGTAGATGTCCCCAGCCCCGTTCCAGCCTGCGCATCCTGCTCCAGCCAAGGGGCCCTCCCACTTGGACTCTCACTTTGCCGAAGCCAGACGGCATTTTGGCCGGCCTTGTGGAGGGGACATTCAGAGGCCCAGGCTGGCACGTGAAATCTCCTTCTGGCTCCCCCTTTGCGATTTTCAGGCTAAAAATAAAATCGCTGGGTACCCCGGTCTCTGCCATGGTTGCCACTGTTGAAACGTGATGAGCGCCTGATCAAAATTATTATGCATTGTTGATGGGGGAGGCAACCCAGTTTATCTCCCAGCGACTTTAAAAATAGAGCTTCCCGCTTTTGTGCCAGGGCAAAGCAATAATTTAGATAATTGAAACTCCGAAATGAGTTGGAGACAAATTGCTGTGGCTTTGGGCCTTTTTATGATACTTTTTTCTTTGTATAAAAAAAGAATGGAATCAGAAGAAGAATGTTTCGCCCACACAAAGACCCCGAGCAGGATGAGCGGAGTCAGTGAGAAAACTGCGCTGTTTCCAGATCCCCACACGGAACACGGGCGACGGCTGTCCTCCCGCACATTGGGGCGCATGGCCACGCGGCTTCCAGGGGCTGCCAGCCTCTTGCCTCACCGTACCCAATGGAGGGTGCTGTGGGGTGGGCCGGGTCCTAAGAGGAGGGGGGCGGGAAGAAGGTGGGCTCCAGGGTGAACCCTTTACTCTGCCCTTAGGGGGTTTCTCACCCCAGGACTAGTGAGCGACAGGGCTGTGCGGGGGTTTAAATCCCACCTCAAACACCAACTATGAGACCCTGGAGACAGGCATCTTGACGAAAGCTTTCTTGACTGTAAATTAGGGACCAAAACAATTTCTGGGAGGCATAAGGGTTAAATTAGTTCAATCATAAAAACAACCGGTGTAGATTAAGCACTCAATAAATCTACCCATCCATCATTCATTCACTCACCCATCCATTCACCGACCCATCCACCCACTCATCACTCATCTGCCATCCATCCATCCACCTATCCTCCCACCCATCCACTTATCCACCATCCATCCATCCATCCACACGTTCATCCACCCACCACTTTCCACCCTTTCTTTATCTCTCCATCAGTACTCAGGGGTCAAACCCAGACCATTTTGTAACAAGGGTTGCGATCACATTTGTTAGAACCAGGATTAAAAACCAAGTCTTCTGATTCTAACCCCATAATTTTTTCCACAGTCCTGAACTGGGACACAGAAAGGAACACAGCCCAGAGACTCATCATGGCAGAGCGGTCCTGAGACTAGGCTGTCTGCCCTTAGTGATCGTGGAAGACATTAGCTCTCATCTCTGACTTTGGGGTCTCCTCTCTTGCTGCCCTGTGTGTCCCCCTGTCACAGGTTGGGCAGAGCGGTGCAACTGGTTATAGCCCATGAGTCCTGTGCACAACGACATTCATGCATCATGCACGGGCTGGAACAGGTGCTTTCTGGTGTGAGACACCGTGTAAAGCCCCCTGATGACCGACAGAGGCACCAGTGGCAAGCCATCATGGTGCGAAGCCGAGCTGATGTGGGTGGGCGCTGTCACGTGGCAGAGCTCAGCCTTTCCGACCAGCACAGTGACCAGCTTCCCGCCGGCGTGTCCTCTAGCCCGCTTACCCTGTGATGCCATGGAAAGCGTCACAAACTGAGTGGCCTGAGACAGCGGAAACTTATTCCCCCATAGCTGTAGAGGCCAAATGTCTGACGTGGACATGTTGGAAGGATGGGTTCCCTCAGGAGACCCTGAGGCAGCTCTGTGCCAGGCTGTCCTCCAGCTCTGGGGGGTGCCCGGCAGTTCTTGGCATTCTTTGGATTGTGGCTGCATCAGCTCACTTTCTGGCCCTGTTGTCACACGGTTCTCTTTCCTCTGTGTCCCTCCTTCTCCTGTGAGGACACCAGTCGTAGATGAAAGCCTTCCAGTGTGACCTCATCTTAACTAATCGCATGGCACACATCCTATTTCCAAGTAAGGTCACCTTTTGAAGTTCCAGGTGAACATGAATCTGGGGACACTACTCAACCCGGCACACCACCCCCATCCTGAGCATAACTTAGGCCAACAAACGCTTAATAAGACTCCCCACAAGCCAGTGCTCCAGTGGCACTGACCAAGGAGAGATGGCCGATGGAGCCACAGGAGGTGGAATGTCGGGGACAATGGGTGTTGACAAGGTCCCTGTGTGATGGCTGAGGCAGGAGAGCCATCAGACATTTCCACATGGTGGGGACGGTGTAGTCAGAGCAGAGGGGGCCTGGGTGTCCCATCGGCTGGTCTGGGACTCTTGAGCTTCTTGAGTGTGTGTGTTGGGCCTAGCTCTCTGCTTCCAGCACCTAGTTCAAGGCTGGCACCTGGCAGGTGCTGTTGGAGGGCCATTCCCCACCCATACATGGAGCCTGCTGTCTCGTGCCATCTCCGTTGTTTGCAGAAGCCATCTGTGCGTGATCACGGGCCAGGTCGGCATGGCAGCCGCCCAGCTGGAAAGGCCCACGGTCTGCTTGGGAGGCCGGCCCGGGCTCCTGGCTCCCAAGCACGCCACTGTTCTCAACAGCACCCAGAGGGCCTATCCATCATGCCAAACTCCCTGGGTGTGCATCACGCCGCTGAGCGGGAAATTACACAGAACGTACAGCTTCCCGCGGCTTCCATCCTGATTTTATCTGTGGCAGCTTCAACACCCCGACAGCTCTGCATAGTCCAGAGCAGCAGGCGTTCCCTGTCCCCCCAGAGCAAGCTCTCCCGGCTGTCATCATACACCCCCCACCCCAGGGTCACCTCCCCCCAGCCCATAGAGGAGGGGTCAGTCCCTTCCTGTCTGAGTCTAGACAGCACAGCGGACCCCAAAGCCATCCAGGTCCGGCAGCCCAGGGCACAGTTCTGGGACCATAGTTTAGGGATGTGGACAAACTGGGTGTCCAAAGGATGCTGACCAGGATCCGACGGTCTATGAGACACACCTGGCAGGTAAGGAAAGGTTGAGAAAGACAGGCGCGGAAGCTGCATCTGGAGGCAGACATTGCTGAGCTGGGGTGCAGGGGAGAAGCCGGGATCACTTTGTTTCATTTACGACTGACCACCTGCGTGGTGCTTGCACCCTAGGACAAAATACACAGTCATAGCATGTGATGGCAAATGGGGGGACACGGACCTTGAATGCACTCGAGGTTTCCAGTCCTGAGGGTCTTGGAGCAGAGGGCCAGGACTAAAGGGTGGACCAACAGAATGAAGCATCCACTAGGGACACAGGCTACAACGACTGGTAATGATCTCACCGTCAGAGAAGCATTCGAGAAGAGCCCAGGATACTCAGCATCCGTGACACAACGCAATCATCGCACAGAGCTCGGACTTCAGGGATCTTTTCCTGCGAGTTCCTCACGAGGGAGAGAAATTCTTGGGTTTTATTCTCAGCTAACAAAGCTAAAGTTACCATCAGTCAGTCAATCAATTAGAAACAAAAGTCTTGGTTTCCCCTTGCTGCTCTTGGGGGGGGACCTCTGTTCTCTGCACGGCCCCTCCTGCTGCAAACCCCCTCTCTCTCCTTTTCCGAGGGACAGCCAGAGTGTGACCGGGGTCAGATTGGGGATCGGCGTTCTATAGAGACGTCAGTTCTGGGACGCTGGTGTTCTCTGCTCCCCCAGGGCCGGCCTGACAGGCTCCCAAGCCGCAGCAGAGGCCTGCAATTTGGAGAAGAGTAAGAGGTCCACAGAACTGCCCCTCGCAGCATGATTCTTCAGGCCCCCCGCGCAGCGAGGCTGACCACCGTCCCGTCTTGCACTGTGTTTTGTCCGGCCCGCACTGGGTGTGAGTGCAGAGGGAGCAGGGAGAGCCCCGTGTGCCCACGCGTCCCTGCGTGCCCTTCCCCTGCAGGCATGGACGGCAGTGAGGAGCCACGGGCAGAGCCCTAGGGGCACCATCCTAGCTCCACCCCCAGCCTCGGCCCTGGCGCGTCAGCTGTGTGACCTTAGCCTGCAGATTAACCTCCCTGGGTCTATTTCCTCAGAGGCAAATTGGGAGTAATAACAGGATTCAGTCACAGTGAGGATTAAATGAGATCATTCGTCTGGCCAAGTTCCTGGCTCAACGACAGAAACAGTCGTGGCACGGACGAAGCCCAAGAGGCCGACCTCACACGGCCACGTACGCGTCTGCTCCTGAAGACAATGCCCCATGGTTCCCCCGTGCCACCCAGGACCCTCAGCCTGGGACCCGGGCCTTTCTGCGTGGGGCCTGGGTGGCTGCCACCCAGCTCCTCCCAGCCCTCGGGGCATGCCGTGGCCAGTGCCACACCAGCTCGTTAGTTCTGCACAGCGGCTGGCCTCGCCTCTGGGCCGCTCCATGTGGAGTCCGCGGCCAGTGCGCCAGGGGCCACCTGTCCTGCCCTCGTGCCCGTGACTGCCAGAACAAGTCCCCCAATCCGGGGGCTCCAAACCACAGGGGTGTGTCCTCTCACAAGTCTCGAGCCCAGAAGTCCCCTCTGGGGACTGTACGGGAGGGACCTTCCTGCGTCTTCCAGCTTCTGTGGGGCCCGGGAACCCTCCCCCCCACTGTGGGACCACACTGTCTCTGCCCCCATATTTACAGGGCGTCCACTCTTCTCACCAGTCTCGTATGAGGACAATTGTCACTGGATTTAGGCCACCTGTGAGTAATCCAGAATGATATCCTCACGTCAAGGTCCTTACCCTAACTACATCGGCCAGGGCCCTTTCTCCAAATCAGACCGTGTTTTCAGCTCCTGGGGCCCTCCGACCGGACCCTTTCCTCCTCGGTCACGGCCTGGTCAGCCCACGTCTGACCTGAGTAGTCCAGAAATCAGAGGGAGACGAGACCTGGACTGAGAAGCCCCGACCTGCCACGACCCCGAAATGGGGCTGAGCTTCTGCCCGTGGAACATAATCGATCCCCAAAGTTATGAGATTCTCATCAGCAGTCAGGGAATAAACTGCCCCCCAAGGGGGTCCTCCCAGAGCAGCGACGCAGGACATTGAAACAGCTGTGCTGGGGCCCTGACCTTGCCCTTTGGGAGCCATTGCGCTGAACTGCCCGAGGCTGAGCGCCGGCAGCCTCTCCTCCCCTCCCCCCCTCTCTGGCAAATGGCCCCGTCCAGGGTCACAGCGGGTCTGGGAGGGCCTGGCATCTGTGTTCTCCCACCTCCTCCAGTCCAGTAGGTACGGCCGGGAGCACAGTGATTAGGAGGGATTTATGTCGAGCTCCGTCCAATAGCAGGGCCACGTTTCAGATTGCCGTTTTGCGAAAGATAGGGGGACATGCTTCAGGCAGATCTTAGCTATTATATCCGTCTATAAACGCGAGGACATAACCTTAAATCACAGCCCTGGGAAGGAGGCTTGTTGGGGGGGGCGCCCGGTGAGATAGGCAGACACACCGCCCTCCGCCTGAGCCTGGCCTCCCGTCGCCAGGGCCGTGTCCAATGTCCGGGGCCTGGGGGTGTCAACACGGCCCGTGTTATGTTCTGAAATACTTACTGAGAGGTGAGGAGAGGCTTCATCATTGTTTCCTCAGTGCCTTATTTATTTTTTACATTGCCATAAAAGAAAAGCTCCTTTTTCTCCTCCAGACCCGAGTCCTCGCTGGGGTCCTCCCCCCAGCAGGCAGGCAGGCAGGCAGGCAGGCAGCACAGACACGTGTTCCCGACACACTCCCCACAACGTGCGTGCTTTGTCCTCAGCACCGACGTGGGCGTGGGACGCATCGCTGTTGAAAGAAAAGAAAGGGAGCCGTTCCTCCATCCCTGTGTCCATCCCTCACTCGCTCAGGGAGCGCTGGCTGAGCGCTGCGTGGGCACCGGCGACACCGCAACGCCGGCGGTGGACACGGGCTCAGCCCTCACGCGGCGCTGGATCTAGGTGACGACAGGAACTAGACAGGTGACTGGACAAGCAGCTGCTGCTCTGAAAACGTGAGTCCCCGGGACTGGGCTGGCGTCCGCCCTGGAGGAACTCCACACGCGAGCCCGAGAGGCAGGGCTGTACCCACACCATCAGCAACAACCTCGATGTCCACGCTGGGCCGGCCGGTGGCTAACGAGGTCACCGCCCAGGCGCTGCAGAGTGACAGAAACGGTGGGCTCTGCTGGGAGTAACTCAAGGGTATTGTGATGCTGAGGATGTGGCCCCCGGAAGGATGCTGGCTCACCCACACCCGCGCACTGTCCCCCGCCGTGGGTCACCGCACAGAAAGCCACCTGGGCGGATGGGCATGAGGGTAAGGCTGCCCACGGCCGAGGGGCCTGGCTTTATCTGGACACTTGGAGTTGTCAGAAATGAGCATGTGTTCTTGGGTGGTGGCGTGTGGGATTAAGAACCGGTGAAATTGTAAAGGGACAGAAAGAGTGAGGAAGAAAGACCACAGCACGCACAGGAACACGGGCTCCACGCCTGGAGTCCTCCCTGGGTGTCTCTGATCCTGGCAGCGCCCTCCAGGGGAATCCTGGAAGGGGCACCGAGCACCGGCGTGCCAAGGACACTCCAAGGTCACATGCCCTGTGGGTCACAGAGCCTAACCCGTGGCCTCTATAGCTGTATCCCTCGCTTCATGAATAACTCTTTAAAGTAGCTAAAACATATTCTGCATGTGACACACGCCCACGCACGCACACACACACACACACACACACACACACACACCCAGGCATACCACCAGTGATCTGGACTCAGTACAGGGACAGGAGGCCTCACGATCTCATTTCAGGGCTGACGTGGAGAGCGGAGGGGCCCGGGTAAACGGGGCGTCGGCACGTGCCGAGGACGGCTCATCCCTCGAACACCAAATGTCTGCAGCGGGCTTTTGGCAAAAGCCGCTCCCTGTCAGTTTGTGGCCGGGCTCCCTGCTGAGTGCCTGGAGTGTCACTATTCTCAGTGGTTGATTAAAGCGTGTGATGATCTGGGTTAATGATGTAGCAATTGCCTGAGTGATTGGAACCGGTTAGAGGATATTACAGGAGCTGACCCAGTTCTCGCCGCCGCCATCACAGCAGACTGAGCTCGGAGACGGCAGGCGCAGCGAGTGGGTGCCGGGTGTACTGAGCCCCTAAGATGCAATGGGCACCTCGTCAGCCCTGCCTGTGCGTTCTCTGAGCCAACAGCCACAGAAGAGTGAGCAGCGGCCAATGTCTCTGGAGCTACTGTCCGCACCTGGTCGTGCCGTCCCCACCTGGCTGTGCTGTGCCCACCAGCCACCGTCCGCACCTGGCCGTGCCATCCCCGCCGGCCGCCGTCCCCCTCCTCCCCCCGGTGAGACAGGGACTCAGTCGTGCGCAGCTCCTGGTGGTCTGGGGTTCGTGGTGGAGCGGAGGCCTCTAGACACCAAGCATCCTGGTCAAGATGTGGTGGCGCTGGGCGTGGGGATGGGGGAGCAGATGGAACAAGGCAGACGTCACCTGTACCCCCAGACTCTGTCATCCCACACTCCAGGGCTCTCTCCTTCCCCCAGCTTTTCTCAAGCCCAGGGCCCCACGGTGGTCCTGGTGGTCCTGTCTCAATGGGCCCCTTTCGAAGGTCTCATGACCCGGAAAAAATGTGGAGAGAGGATGAGATTCGACTCATCTGATGACCTTGCTTTCAAATGAGATCTTCGTGACGTCACCGATTCCTGACACTCCCTGTGGGTGAGGACATCTCAGACTGCCACAAGCGTGTGCGCACTGATGGTAAACACACACCCTGGGCCCGGCTGTTGGTCCCCTACGGCCATCACTCACACAGCACATGCATGTGCACACACCGGGTCGAACTCCACGGCTTGCGGACCGCCGGGCCCCCTTGTCAGGAAGTTCTGTGACCTCGGCGTCCCTGCCCGCATGAACCCCCCGCCTCTGACCCCATCCTCATCCTCCAGAGGCTCAAAGGGCATGTCCACCTCGTTAGTGACCCGACAAACCTTACCCTTTATCAAAAGAATCTTAGTTTGAAGTTGATCGATTCATTCATGCAGCGTTCATTCGTTCCATAAGCTTGCATTGAACAGGCACCCCTGTACCAGACCCCTGGGGTGTCCCGTGAGCAAGATGGATGTGGAGCCTGTCTTTAGGCTCATCTTCCAGTAGGGAGGGTGCGTGATCAAAGAGCAGTCTGATAAAGCGTGGTCATTGCGGTGACCTGGCCTTGTCCACGTAAGTGGTGGTGGGCAGAAGTTCTCCTAAGCAGTCCTGGTCAGAAAACCAGAGGACCACAGAAAGCTCGGGCTTGGGGGACACTGGAGCACCCATGGTAGTGCTCTGCTCCTGGAGGGTCCCGACTTGACAAGCACCCACGCCAGGGCTCAGAACACGACCGGGGTCTGAGAACTTATGAGTCAATCGGCGGCTGAGAGAGATGAGGGATCCGTCTCTAAGCATCAGCTCTCAGTCTGTGAAGGAGCTACATCCCATCCAGGGGCCAGCGTCAGGGGCACATGTCCGGCCAGGCTCTTCTCCCTCCCCACGGTGCCCCCCCACCCCCGCTCCTCACTCTGAGGGGCCCCAGGGCAGCCTGGCCTCCTGTGGAAGTTCCCTTTGGCTCTGGTCCTAATGATGTTTTAAGCCCCCCGTCTTGGCTGGGGGATCTCATCAGAGGAATTCCTGTGCAGCCCAGGCAGGGCCCTGCCATCCGGATCTGCAGGAGCCGCTAAGCCGATTAGAGGGCCTTTCAGAGGAGGCAGCTCAGGGGCCGAGCCGGCAAAGCGGGCGCCCTCCCTCTCCGAGTAGATTAATTGCTCCCGTCCCAGCTGGTTCCAAAGCCAAGTTCATTACCTCTCCCGCAGACCCATCCCTCCTCCCACCCCGTCCCCGCTTTGCTCAGCGGCACCAAACTCCAACTCTGAGTCACCCTGAAGGCCTCCTCTCGCGGGGCCCCGGCCAGCCTACCATGTCTGCCCTCTGTGTCCGCCCCAGGCCTCTCTGACCTCACCGTTGCCCCTCGCCCTGACCCAGCAGCCCACCTGCCACAGGCCACCCTCTCCAGCCTAACTCCTTCCTTGACATCCTGAGTGTTCCTGACACAGTCCCTCCCCTCCACCCAGTGTGGTCTGAGTGCTTACGCCAAATGCCCCACGGAGCCTCGGACTGCGCAGAGGGCTGGCGGCGGGTCATCCTGCTGAGGCTGGCTTCACGGCGCTCTCAGGGTGGTGATTGTCCTCCCCACTCACCAGAGGGAGCACTGAGTGCTGAAGTGCTGGTCCAGGGTTCATGGGCAGTGCCCAGTCACGGCGGGCATCCCCCCTTCCAGGCTGTGGCCAGACAGTCCCCTGGTCCTCAGCCTTCACACCCCAGGCCCTTGCCTGCTGCCAGAATCCCGGTGGCTACACCCTCTCGCCCCAGGACACCTTAAACAGGGACATCTTAAGCCTTCTGTTAACCAACTTCAAACGAACACAGGTGTCCCGGGTGAGGGTGGAAGCCAGTACTGGGGGGGAGGGGCAGTGAGCACGGAGGTTTGGGGAGGTATGGCTGTGTACACAGGACCAGCCCCTCCCCCGTGCTGGCAACCCAGCTGGTCCCAACCTCCAAAAGAACCCCCTCGCGCTATCCCCGGGGACCAGGAGGCTGAGCTCAGGACGCCTGGTATGATGGCTGCCAGCCCTGACATCTGGCAGAGACTTCGTGTGTCTTCTCCGAGGCTCGTCACACACCAGGAAGCAGAGGTGAGGGGGCTCAGCCAGGTCCCCCCTTTCCTTCCCTCCTTACCTGTATCACCCCGACACACGCTCCGAGATGGGGAGCAGTCACGTTTCCAGAGCAGAAAGGAAGGGCGGGCTCCTGACTCCTGGATGTCCAAGAATCGCCCATCAGCAGGAAGGACGCATCCATTCTGCCTGCAGAGTGAGAAAACAGAGCTCCGGAATGTTCAGGGGCCTCTGTCGGGCGCGGGACAAGAGGCGGAGCTCATGTATCTGTCCCCAAAATCCAAGCTCATTTCACCCCAGTCACCAGGAAGCCCAGGGCACGGGGGCAGCTCCTCGTCTTGAGGGTGTGCCCTGGGGAGGGCCTGGCTCCTCCCTGCTTCAGGGTAAAGGTTGGGTCAGGGTCAGAAGGCTGTGCCCCTGTCCGTGTGACCCTGGACAAACCCCTTGGCCCCTTAGGACCTCGGGTTTAAAAGGAGGTAGCAGGTGTTAAGATGCCCTGAAGGAGGGAGGAGGGAAGCTCGGCTCAGAGCTCCCCATGCCCCCCCCTGGCCCCCTGGAGCGGCGCAGGCTGGAGCTAGCTCCCTGCTGGCTACCTGGCCCACCTCCCTGCATTCCCCCCCCCCCCGCACACTGGCATCCGGCCTCTTCTCAGATGCCCACCCGTGCTGCCTTCTGCTCTGCTGGGCACCGGGGAGCCCCGCCCTCAGGGCCACTCACGTTCTCACCCAAACGAGGGAAGAGCCCACATGGCTGCAGCCAGCGTCCAGGCCAAGCCTGCCGACACTCGCCGGGTCCCCCCCACCCAGCGCTCGCTCTGCCGCCTCCTGCATCCCGGGGCCGTTGGCAGGGAGCATGTCTGCAGTTTCCAAGCATAAGTGGCAACTGGCTGAGGCTCCCGCACCCCCAGGCCTGGCTGTGCCAGCTCTCTGGAAGGCTGACAGCTGTCGCACGCTGTGGTAGCCATATGCTCGCCCAGCCTCCGGTCCCGCAAGCCAGGGTCTGTCAGGAGCTGGTAGTGGGAAAGCAAGCCCTGTAGCCCTGTCCCCAGCATTCTGGCCTGTCCTCCTGCAGGTCTGCCCAGGGGACAGCACCCCAGGCCTGGTGTGGACTAGGCCAGCTGCTCGGTGGCGGTGGCACCAGCAAGTCCCTTCGCTCTGGGCCTCAGAGCCGGGCTCCCTGGTGCCAGCACTGACACCCAGCTTGTCTGCCCGGAGCGGGCAGAGACACATGAGACCCCCGCCTGGGACTGTGGGGCACAGACAGCGTGAGGCTGCCTCTTCCTCCCGGTGCCTGGGGAATACTCAGCCGGCCTTCACTGACCACAGGGGCACCCCTCCTCTTCTCCCGGTGACATTTAGGACCTGAGTGTCGTGGGGAGACTGAGACCAAGTCCACCCTCCTGGAAGCCAGCTCCCAGACTGCCCCCCACCCCGTCTGGACATGGGGCTCCTACTCCAGCCCGTCCGCTCTGGAGGTGAGTGAGGCTCCTGTCCTCTGTGCACCCCAGGGTGGAGCAGTCTGACCGTGTCCCCACAGGGCTGGGGCTTGGGTGGGGACGGGGGGGGGGTGGAGAGCAAGGGACCAGGGTCTTTACGGTCTTCCATGGCCTTTATGTGGAGACCGTCTTGACCGTGGCCCCAAGCTTAGTGGGCAGTGGGGTGGCCTGGGTAGCCCCCAGTACCAGACGCATGGGAGCACTGAGTCAGGGAGTCCCAGAAGCTCCCTGAGTTCCTGGTCCTGACCTTGTCTTGGCCTCCCAGAGTCCAACACAACTTCTGAGGGCCAGCAGACCCTGGGTTAACATTTGTGCCAGGAACGAACTTCGGTAATATCAGGTACTGGAAGCCTCAGTGTTCCTCGAGGCTACAAGTGTGCCATCAGGACATCCTCGCCTTACTGACTTCATGATCAAACTCTGCCCTCCTGGCCTCCATCTGCTCTGAGGAGGGGCCTTGGGTGGCCCCGCAGAGGCCTCCCACTTCTCCCCATCCCTGGGCACTCCCCTCCCAGACCTCTCTCCGTCTCTATCCTCATCCGGAGAACCTGCTGGGTCTCCCACCCACGCTGGGTCCTGCCCCCCGCCCCCATGCCTTGCTTTGGACCCTCAGCCGACTTGCTGACCGTGTCTCCAGGCATCAGGCATCACTCACCTGGTCCGCTAAGGAGTGTGAGGAGGAAACTGTGACATTCCTCAGGAACCAGCAAAGACATGTGTCCCGGGCCTCCTCTGTGCCCCCGTCTTCACATCTGCCTCTGGGCCTCGCTGCCCTGTTGCTGAGGGCTGGTCTTCAAGGAAGGGGAAGCACCCTAAAGAGTCTGACTGTGTTCACCTCTCCTCCTCACCGGCCCCAGCCAGGGTTCCCAGGCTCAGGTCCCTGGAACCTCGGTTCTGGACCCTCACATGCTACAAGGACGCAGCCCTTCTGACCACTGCAGCCCCAGCTCCAGGCGACCTCCTCCATGAACTCTCCTGCTACGGCCACCCAGAGGGGCTCCCAACAAGAGTCAGGGCCACGGAGGCCGGAGCTGGCAGGATGCTGACCCTGCCCTCTGCCACCCCAATTCAGGTGGCTCAGGAACTTGCATGTCCTACCCTGTCACCAAATGAGCATGGCCTGGTCTGGGTCCCCTGTGCCTGGCCAAGGCCAGCTTTCAGCACACCAGGAGCGTCATGGTGCCTGAGTTGGCATTTCCAAAGCACTTACCATGCAAATCTGAGGGGCATCTCATTAATTCCGACCATAGACACCCCTTAAGTGAGCACTCACCATAGCACGCGTGCTGTTACCACAGTGCCCTGAGACCCTCGGAGAGCGCTGTTAGGACAGCGGCCCCCGGGTGAGGTGCTGACTGCTGCCTCCCTGGCCTGGGCACTCATCCAGCCTGGGGAGCAGGTAAGGGGGCCTGCCTGGCACTCACCACACAGTGGGATGTGCCCAGAGCCGCTGGCCATGAGGACCAAGAGGAGGGGCATCTCCCATCCCCCAGCGGGTAATTCTGACGCACCTGCAGCTGGGCTGCTCAGGACCCAGAGCCCGGAGCCCCCATCGCCGCAGCAGGGCCAACTTGATGACATCCAGTGAGAGCTGTCCTTCCCTCCCCCAATGGCTGAGCTTCTGGGGCCACTACTGTCCACATCAGCTGCCCGCAGGCAACCCTGTCTGGGGATCTAGTTCTGCCCCCAGAGGCTTGCCTGTGTGGTGGGGTCTGCCCACCAGGTCAGCTCCCCCAGGACAGCCTTTGCAAATGTTCCCTGGACAGTTCCAAGCTCTGCTCCTTGCCTGAAACGTGATCCTGCTGTACTCCGCCCTCCTCTGGGACACAGTGCCGCTGGTGCCTCAGCATCTGCTGACAATCAGCTTCCATTCGTCTCTTTGAGATATAAATTCCCCTGGCCTCTCCTGGCACTCCCTGCCCCGGCTGCCTACTGACCTCTGTGTGGCCTGAGGGCAGCCACCACCTGGCCTGGTGGTCCTGGAGGACCGGCATGGTCAGCTACCTGCTAAGTCCTAAGCCAGGTGCCCAGAGGGAGGGACGTTGGTTAATGCAGAAGGGGATGTCTCCCCCTGCTGCTCCTAATTGTCCTTCCTTCCTCATCCTTGACAGGGAGGTGACCCAAAGGGCCAGGCTCCTTCTGAGCCTTCCCTAAAATGCGTCCTGGGTACATCTCTGGTCCCTGTGTCAGAACTCCCCTTCTTCCTCAGACAGGTGGCCTCCTGGGGGAGTGGGTCCTGGTCTCTGGGTCCCTCATTCTTCTCCTCCAAGCCATGTGGGCTGACATCCCTCCTCGGGGTATATGCTGGAAGCCAAAGTGATAATCAAGCCACCTGTAATCTAAGTGAAAGGTGACATGTCCCCTTTGATCAAAAGGAGAGAAGATTTGGTGGTGAGGTCCATGCACCTGCGAGGGAGAGGTGTCTTGTGTGTTTACGAGGCATTGGGGACACATGGGGGGCCTTGCACCTGTCCTCAGGAGCAGCGAGGGAACAATGACAGAGGCCCTGTGGGGCTGGCCGGGGACACAGCAATAGGCCTAGTCCCAGCATCTCCGACCAGGTTTCCCAATGGGTCAGGGCCATTACTTTTGAGAGGGGTCCTCTCGAAGGGGCTGTGGTCAGTCCGTGACACAGTGCAGCAAGCAGACCAATATTTCAGCACACAAGACAGAGCTGCCACCAGCTGGTGCCCAGACTTCAAGCCAAAGAGAAAGAAATGTTGAGACGTGGGATGACTGTTTCTTGTGGGGGCAGGGAGGAACCGGGGACGGGGCTAAAGCTTTATCTGAAAACACGTCTGCTGATGGCTGGACCCTGCTTGGGTAGAGAGCCAGGCTGAAGGGCAAAGTCACTGTGCCCTCAGGGGTGCAGAGCGGCACAGCGGTATGCGTGTGTGCACGTGTGTGCCCTGTGCACACATGTGTGTGCATCTGTGTGCGCCATGTGTTTACTGTGTGTGCCTGTGTGCACGCTGTGTGTGCATCTGTGTGTGCCATGTGTTTACTGTGTGTGCCTGTGTGCACGCTGTGTGTGCATCTGTGTGCGCCATGTGTTTACTGTGTGTGCCTGTGTGTGCATCTGTGTGTGCATCTGTGTGCGCCATGTGTTTACTGTGTGCACGCTGTGTGTGCATCTGTGTGTGCATCTGTGTGCGCCATGTGTTTACTGTGTGTGCACGCTGTGTGTGCATCTGTGTGCGCCATGTGTTTACTGTGTGTGCCTGTGTGCACGCTGTGTGTGCATCTGTGTGCGCCATGTGTTTACTGTGTGTGCCTGTGTGCACCATGTGTTTACTGTGTGTGCCTGTGTGCACGCTGTGTGTGCATCTTTGTGCGCCATGTGTTTACTGTGGGCACGCTGTGTGTGCATCTGTGTGCACCATGTGTTTACTGTGTGTGCCTGTGGGCACGCTGTGTGTGCATCTGTGTGCGCGTTGCGTGTGCATCTGTGTGCGCCATGTGTTTACTGTGTGTGCCATGTGTTTACTGTATGTGCCCTGTGCACACATGTGTGTGCATCTGTGTGCGCCATGTGTTTACTGTGTGTGCCTGTGGGCACGCTGTGTGTGCATCTGTGTGTGCCATGTGTTTACTGTGTGTGCACGCTGTGTGCGCGTTGCGTGTGCCTGTGCATGTATGTGCACACGTGCACAGGCCGGAAGAGACTTCTGCGGGGAAGCTGAGAGGTGGAGCTTCAGAACTCCGGTGCAGCTGCCATGGTGCCAGCCCGGCTCTTCATTCGGGGCTCACACGCCAGAGGGGAGGGTTCTAAGCAGGCTTTCTCATTCGGGGGCTGTGCTGTGAGGACAGAGGAACAGGTGACAAGGGCACTCAGGGAGGAGATTCCTGGGACAATCGGTCAGGAAGGGGGCCGTTCATTCACAGGAAGCACCTGAGTCCAGGTGTGAAGGGGGTAAGGCAGCCCCCGCCGAACCCAGGTGGGGAAGACGATTCTCAGGGGAAGGACTCCCGGGAGGGTGAGACGGGGAGATGAGCAGGGACCAGATGGTGACTGCTCACTTGAGACCGGCAGGCTGCCCTCCCTCAAGTAAGCGTGCCCGCCGCCCGCCTGAGTGCCCACTCAGCAGACAGCGGGAGAGGTCTGACCCCCACCGGGGTTCTGACCCCTCGCCGACACAGAAAGCTGAAGTGCTCCCCACCACTCCGAGGGTCAGTCTTCCAGGTGGGTCCTGGCAGCCCCCGTTCCTGCCTCTGCCGCTGTCTGCCGACCACAGGTGCAACGGCACCCCCCCCCACCTTACTCTTGCACACAGCGTGCTCAACCAGCGTCAGAAAAGCCACCACCGGAATTCCAGGCTGCCCGTTGCCATCCACCCCCACCAGTTACCCCACAGCCTCTGGCACAGGAAAACAACCTTGGAGCCTCTGCCAAAGGCACAGCGGGGGGCCGCCTCCCCGCCGGGGTCTGCAGGTTCTCCTGCCGCAGAAGTGAGGGGTCCCTGCAGAGAAGGCGAGAGGCAAGGGCACGCCACCAGCCTCTGCGGTGCCAGGCTTCTGCAAGGAGCTGCATCACCTGCCCGCCCGTGACCGGCAGCCCGTCCTGAGCTGCCGGCTCGGCCATCCCCGCACTCTGGTCACAGTGAGGAAATGCGGAGCAGTGTCCGAGAGAGGCCTCTCCTGGTGTGACTCCTGTCGGCTGTCAGAGGCCTGGGCCTGACATGACAATCATTCCCTCACGGTTCTGTCTCGAGAAAACTCCAGGCCACGGCCCAGCCAGGGGCCAGAGCTGGCGCTGACGGGAGTGACAGGAACAGAAGCACAGTGGCCCGCGGCTCCCTGCTCAAAGCGACGGCAATGGAAGCAGGGCCGAGGCCCTGTCTGCTTGGGCTGGCAGGAGGCACAGCACCCTCCACGCCAACATCAAAGACTGGCTCGTAGCCAGATGCCAGGGGGGCATCGGTTCCAGGTGCAGACCTGGCCACGCCCACATCCCACCGCCTGCCTCTCACTCTGCCACGTTCTGCGTCTAGGTTTCCTCATCGTTGGTAGCGAGGGGTCCTCACGGACTGGAGGAACACCGTGTAGAGAGTGCTGAGGGCAGTTCCTGGCGTGCAGTTGGAGTCCGAGAAATGGTGGCTCTTGTTGCTTCTCATCGCGGTTGCCGATGAGAGAAAGCCCGGAAGGTAAGATGTGCTTGAACCTGTCACGGGACTTGCAGACAAGCAGGGGCCTGTGTGTGTGTGTGTGTTGGGGGCGGGGGTCCTGTTGCTGGGCTGGGACTTCTAAAGAGCCAAAACCAGAAGAAGGGAAGGCCACCAGGTCTGCCAGGTGCAGACCAAGGGAGGTGGAGCCTCACGTGTGACCGAGGAATGCAGGCTCTGAAGACCAGAAAAGGAAGCTGAGCACAGGTTCGAGGGAACAAGATGAAGCCTGGGCTGAAGGTGGCCCCGAAGAGACAAGAAGGCAGGGTCTGGGGCAGCTGTGAGGAAGCCAGGCCATGAGGGTCCTTCGTACATGCAGTTACCCGAGAGCCAGGAGGAAGCTGCTGGGAGGGCCAGACCCCTGGAGGCTCCCGACGGTCCGAGAACACTGTCCCCAGCCTGCAATGGTGCGCCACCCTGCCACGTCCTGCCCGGGGATCTCGTCACCTGACATTGCGTCTATGAATGAATAACCAGGAGACTAGTTTGCACATGGCCTAATCTGAGCCTCTACACCCTCCATGGGGGACAGTACCGTCCCCAGAGCACCAGGGAATAGCGATGGCTCAGAGAGCTCAGGCCGCAGCCCAGGGCCACTGTCTCCATCCCTGGGCCCAGCTAAAAAGGCCCTTTCCATCACATCATTGTTCAACTTCCAAACCTAAAACAAAGAGTAGGCAACGTACATGCCTGTGCCCTGACCCAAGAATCAAGAGGGCCAGCTGCCAAGTGTCCCCTGTGCACTTAGCCACACTGATGGACTCCATGGACGCTGGTGCCCTGTGGCTGCCCATCTCGGTCTTCCTGATACTCCAACCCAGTCAGGGACCCTGGTAGAAGCCTTCCTTTCTCCCTCACCCACACTCCTCTGCCCAGAGTCCTGTAGCTCTACTTTAAAACAGAGAGCCAGAGCGTGTCTCACCATCTCCACTGGTGCATCTCTCACCTGGGCTTCTGCAACAGCCCCCTGACCAGCTTACTGGTCCTGCCGCCACCCCTGACATCACACTGAACGTGCAGTCAGAGGGGTCCTGCTGAAACCAAGCCAGAGCCGCCCAGACCCAGACTCAGCCTCCTCCCCCAAAACAAGGACAACACGGGGCTGAGCACTAGGCAGCTCTTTTCAGACTGGACGACAGGTGACACAAGACCCAGAGCAGGGTTGATGTCAGATTAGACATCGCAAAAGAAAAGATCAGTGACCTAGAAGGCAGGGCAATAGGGACCATTCAAAGTGAAATGCAGAATTAAAATATAAATCTCATAACACTATTGAGCTGCGTGCAAGACCACTATATCAACCTAATACATACATTTAAAGTCCAACAGGGGAGACAGATGGAGACGGGGGAGGAAGAGAAGAAATAAAAATATATTTAAAACAGTAAAGGCTGAAATTTGGCTAAATATGATAGAAACTATAAATCCACAGATCAAAAAAGTCTAAGGAGCCCCAAGCACAAGAAACTTGCACCATGACACGCTGTAATCACATTGCTCAAACCCAGTGATCAAGAGGAAAATAGGAAAAAAAGAAGATGTGTTTCCTAAGAAAGAGCAAAGACACACAAGGACGACGGCGGATTTCCTGTTGGAAGCCGTGCACACGAGAAGCGCCTGGAACAGCGCCTTTGAAGTAGTGGCAGAAAAACCTGTCCACCAAACAATTCTATAGCCAGCAAAACTATATGTGTCAGAAACAAAAGCGAAATGAAGACCTTTTCAGACATAGAAGGCTAAAACGTCACCACCTGGTGCCTCACACCACAAGAAACACTAACGGAAGTCCTGCAGGTGCCCCATGGGGACATGAATACATGGAAGGCCACAGAGACAGCAGGAATGGCACATGGACTGGACTTCTTGCTGATTGTGTCAATCTCTTTCAAAGCTTCCGTGGTGTGGCCACGTGTGGCTGGGCGGGGGGGACTCAGCTATGACCAGCATCAGGCCAGTGTTTGGAAGTCAGGATAAGGTTGAGTCAAGGGTCAGTCAGTGTTACAGCGGAGGACTGTGTGGTGGATGAGTTTTCTTTACCAAAGACGGGGTGGCTTAGACAATAGAAGTATCTTTCTCACAATCTGGAGGCCGGAGTCCAAGATCAAGGTGTCAGCAGGGCTGGTTCCCTCTGAGGCCTCTGTACTTGGTGTGTGGATGGCTGTCTCATCCCTGTGGACTCACATATTGGGTCCCTCTGTGTGTATCTGTGTCTTTATCTCATCTTCTTAGAAGGAGACCAGTCATATTGGATCAGGGCCTACCCCGTGATCTCACATAACCTTGATCATCTTTTTAAGGTTCCCATCTCCAAACACAGTCCCATTTTGAGGTCCTAGGAGTAAGGACTTTAACATATCAATTTGAAAGGGCGGTTGCAGCTTAGCCCAAGCAGTCGGTAATCAGGGCCAAAGAATGTCCTCAGACTCTGGGAGGGTTTGGGGAGGGAGGGTGTTTCCCAGTCATGCATGACAGCCACCCTGAGCTGGATATGCACAAGGACAGTGGCCGCCTGTACCTGGGTGGCCTCCAGGGCCCTGTGCCACCAGCTGCGACCAGCTTCCCATGTACAGAATGCAACATCTTCTCCTGCGGGTGACTCGACAAAATGTCCCTGGGGCCCTCAGGGTTTGCCCAGGGCGTCCTGGACACCTGGCCCCTCACCACAGGCCGCTCCACTCTAAGAGCTGTGCACATTGACCGGCTTCTGCTCCTCCCCAGGGCCCACCCTTTATGAGCAGACTCAATATAAAACGCCACTTGGGGGTTGTTTACTCAGCTCGGACGACCGCAGAAATCAATGTTGCAACTGAACTTCTGGCGGCATCTTTTATTAATGCCTTTAATGTCTGACTTTTAACCACTGGGGAGCTCCCGTGGAGCACACGCATTTGTCGGTGGTGTGAGCGCGGGCTGGTGTGTGCATAGGTCATATGTTCTCTTTGCAGGAGGACACGCCTGGGCGGACGCCCGAGGAGCTGGCATCTAGGAGCACATTTGCCTGCCTGCGTGTTGCACGTGCATCCCTCCTGGGTGCACGGACATCCTGGCCCGCAGGCATGTGCGACGTGTGTGTTCACGCTCGCTGTGACATGAGCTTGTTCGTGCACGTGTGCTGGGGTGAATATCCCTGTGTACGTGTGCGCGTGTGCGCATGCTTGTGCATGCGGACATGCTCCAGGCAGGAGCTGCACAGTCTGCATGTGGCTTTGAAACCATCAGTGTGAAAACAGACTCACATCTATAAACTCCTTCCTTTAATCTGAACCAGAGAGAGAAAGAGAGAGATTTGCATCACTTAACTCTGGATGTAAACCTCATTTTGGTAGGAAATGAACACAGCAGGAGACCTTCTAGATCCATCAGGCCCCATTCCCAGGCCCGAAGATTTGAATAAGCCCATGAAAGGCCCACTGGTAGTGACATCTCTCATCTCAGCTCCCCTGCCTGGGCTCTCTCTGGGGTGACATTTATCAGAAGGGCCCGGAAGAATGAACAGGCCTGAGGCGTGCTTGGCCTCAGTGTTCCCCTGCTGAGCAACTCAGGGCAAGCTGCTTAGCCAGACCTGCCTGAGATTTTGATAGTAGGGGGCTGGCCCGGGCAGCCCCCACCAATGGACACGGGTTCCTTTGTCTGGCCCGTGCAGTGGATCACACAGGATTACATCATGCATTGTGTCCAGTGATGTCTTCTAGCCATCCCAGCCAGACTCCCAGAGCAAGGTTTCTATCACATGCCTCTGCCCTGGCTTGTTCCCGGGAAAAAGCAGAATGCACAGTTGATAGGCTCTGATGGCTTATGACTGGCAGGCCTTGGAGGCACCACAGCCAATGTGCTCATCCACTCAATTCTGGGGGTCGGGACTCACACAGCAGGCCTGGCTGGGCCACAGGGCTCGGCAGGACTCCGGGCAGGGAACCGACCTTGGCCTCCCCACAACTGCTCTGGAGCAGGACCCAGAACTCCCTCAAGGTCATGCTCTGTTCCTGAGAATAAACACTCCTTGTAGTGTCTGAGGAGCCTGCCCAGCTTCAGGGCCAAGGGCTTCGGGGGGGAAATGGGTGTGGTTTTTGCTCTCAGGGAGGTCAGTCACATCAGGAGGCTGGGGAGACCTGGACACGTTCACGTTCAACCAAACAGGAGAGAGGATGGCAGGACCCAATGAGCACAAGGTGGAAACAGCTCAAAGACGAGGACTAGAGTCTAACAACCAGCACAGGCGGGTGATGGAATCCCACTGAAACCCGGCATTTCTCTCTAAGGACACCTGCGTGTCGATCAAAGTTAACCAAAGTACGGTTCCTCTTTCCTACAAAATAAGTCTGGTCTCATTGGATTCACCCCAATTGTGTGTGTATCAGGGTAGCAAGAATGGGGATGGGTCCCACGAGCCATTCTAGGTTTGTTTAAGGGATCCCAGATTGGAAGCCAAGCCCAAGTACCCACCCCTGTGATGCCTATAGATTTGGGTGAGTCCCTCTCTTAGCAAGGTCCTCCAAATATCCTAAGTTTCTTGGATCAGCCAAGGCATGATCTTCCTTACCTGTGAGGCTGGTGGTTCTGCAAGCCAACCAGGCAGATTTTTTCCCCTCCAACAGGACTTTGTCAGTATCAGCGCCATAGAATCAGCTTTAGTTCTTTAAAACTGGCCATTTCCAAATAGAACATTCCAGTCAAAGCCTTGGTTACATAACCAATTTCTCCACCCCACCCCACCCCATGACATCCTATTACAAGGAGGAAGGAGTCTTACAGAACTTACACAAATGATCACCTTGCCAAGAACACAAGAATATTCATTAATGGTTTTAGAATTCTGGAGGGATCAGTGAAGAAAAGATAAACGTTTCGCCTCTGTTTATGAAAGTCTAATCTTCTCGTTGTTACAAGTGCAGATAAGAGAGGAAGCCTTCCTTGTATCAAGAAACTAGAACAGGAGAGAACCACCAAGGTCCCGAAGCACAGCCCGAATCATCCATAATCAGTTCTCACCCATTCGTAATCCATCCTTGCTCAGCTTGCTCTGGGACCCTCGGTTTGATGACCTATCGGCTTCTCCAAGGAGTTCTGGAAACCCTGGCTCCGTCCAGCGGCAGGATCTCAGCGTTGCATGGGTGATGCCATCCACGGCTTCCACCCCAGAGGGCCTTCTCGCCCTCCTTCCCCTGGGCCTGGAGACGGTCCTTTTTTTTTTATGGTAGATATGGCCAGTTCCAGGTGCTGTCAGACGAGAACCAGAGAGTAAAAGAAAAACTAGGCAGCAAACAAACAAACAAAAAGACTTCAAAGGTCCGTGCAAGGTCTGTTGGGAACTTTGGCTACGTCTGGGGCACACCCCTTGTACAATAATATCTGCATCCTAACGGATCACGTTGTGTGGGATTTATTAGGAACGGCAAAGGTGGGGACACATGACTGCGAACTTCATACGGTTCCCAGGACAGCTAGACGGTTAACATTCTCCCATAGAAACTCAACCCAAGGAAGGTTCCCTGCCTCTCCTTACAGCACATGCCAGCCCAGCAAATACACCAGATTGTTTCCAAACATTTCTCCCTGTGCACGCTCTGGTAAAGTAAATTCTTTGAGAATTTTCCCAGGGGACCCTTGGGAAAACCTCAAGTTCGGGGGGTGGGGGGGGTCACCACTTCATTCGGGACTTGATTGGGGCAAGCTGTCAGACACGCCGAAAGGTTCCCCCGCTTGGCTGAACGGGACCACAGGTCGCTACGACGCCGTCCTTAAACATTCCTCCAGCGACCCAGGGCACGGCAAGGTGGCCACACAGCCCAGGCAGCGATTCTGATCGGACGCAGGGCTCTTTTCCTTTTCCTCGGGAGTTCGATCGGAAGGTGAAGGAAGCCCTCTCCCCAGTCTCTCACGAAGGGCCGACAGATAACCCAAGAGAACATTGTTCGAACAGAGAAAGAAAACCAAATTTTAGCTTTGCGTCCGTGCACCGCGGAGTTCATTTTCTAAAGGACCTTGCACACCCCCATCTGCTCTCAGCCAGCCTGACCGCACAATGCCAGTTCCTTCTCTGCCAGTCCCCTACAACCCTCTGTCTCCAGGCAGGCCTCATCCTCCGTTCCTCCTCTTCCTGGACAGCCCGCCGTCTTCCGTGCGAGGACAGCATGGTCTCGGCCCCCCGGCACAGCTGTGGTCTCAGTCCCCCGGCACAGCTGTGGTCTCAGTCCCCCTGGCACAGCTGTGGTCTCAGTCCCCCGGCACAGCTGTGGTCTCAGTACCCCCGGCACAGCTGTGGTCTCAGTACCCCCGGCACAGCTGTGGTCTCAGTCCCCCGGCACAGCTGTGGTCTCAGTCCCCCCGGCACAGCTGTGGTCTCAGTCCCCCCGGCACAGCTGTGGTCTCAGTCCCCCGGCACAGCTGTGGTCTCAGTCCCCCGGCACAGCTGTGGTCTCAGTCCCCCGGCACAGCTGTGGTCTCAGTCCCCCGGCACAGCTGTGGTCTCAGTCCCCCGGCACAGCTGTGGTCTCAGTCCCCCCGGCACAGCTGTGGTCTCTGTCCCCCCGGCACAGCTGTGGTCTCGGCCCCCCGGCACAGCAGTGGTCTCTGTCCCCCCGCAAGAACGCTCCTGCCCTCAGTGCCCTGAGCGCCCTCCCTTCCCCAAGCCACATCCGACTTTCCTCGCCTGCCCTGCACCAGTTGTTTCCCTTATTACCTTTCGGAGTCTTATTTATACACATACTGATGATAACTTTTACGCATTAGCAACATTTCTTTGACAGAGAGAAGCAGAAGTAGCCAGGTGTGAACCGTCCGCCCCACGCCAGCCAGCCAGCCATCCGTGGCAGGCTCGCACGCCTCCCACACGGACCGTCTCGTAATTATCATGGACGTGTGCTTTTTATTTTTATAGCACACCTCTTCAGGGTGACAGGAAGAACATGTTTATTAATAGACCCGCGCATAGCGCGTCTCCTCGTACCTTGCAAAAAGTAAAACAAAACACTGTGACTGCGTACGGTTAAACTGACGCTCGGCAGTGAATGCTTTCACAGCTTCCCTGACGGAGAAGGGACCCCGACGGTATTTTCGGCAGACGCATCCCATCGCTACGCAGAGCGAGCCACCTGTTAACTGGTTTTACAGCATGCGTTCTTAGGCAAGAAAAAGAAAAAAAAAAGGTTAAAAAGTTAAATCCATGGAGTTCCTCTTGCCCTGCTGTGCCCGACGCCCAGGAAGATTCCCGCTAGGGCATCTTTATCCATACGTCTGCTCTCTGGTTGAACTTGTCATTTTTATCACATGATACATCTAGCGGATATAATACTACCTTATTTTGACCAGGAAACCCAATAAAACCACACTCGTATTCATGTGGACCGTTCGGAAGACAATTTAATTTTTTTTTTATTAAAACCAGCAAAATTAAACTAAATCCTATTTAGCAGAGATTCACCCGAGCTGCATAAACTCGAGAAGCATTCTGGTTCATTTCTATACTTCTGGGGAGTTTTAGGAATATTTTAATTTGTATATAATATTTAATTTATATGTAAATGCTTACATAGCTAAGCCCATCGAAAGAGAGCCCCTCTACGAGCTTTCCTGAATTGATTTGGTAATGCCATCATGCGGAGGCAGAAAAATGTCACATATGCATAATACATGCGTATCTACACAGACAGACGCAAATAGAGACCTTACAGCTTTTCATCCCAACACTTTAGCCGTAAGTCTGGAAAGCACGGTGATTCGGTGCTTCTGGCACGTGGGGTAAGTTGAGGTTCTGTGTTTCCCGTGGGGTCTAATGCTTTTTATCACCGTCTGTGGGGCAAGGCTTGGGGAAAACGAAGCAGTTTCTCCCTGTAGCTGGACACATCCCCCGGACTGTGGAGCCACACGGGCGGTTGGCTCTGGGTGTGAGGACGGCTCCTTAGAGAAGGTGGCCTCGGGGCAGCTGTGTCATGGAGGTTAAGGGAAAGTTCCAGAGCAGAAAGCCCAAAGACGGAGAGGTCGCCCAGTGTACCAGGAGACTGTGTGTGTGTGTGTGGCTGGGCCCATGCTCCTGTCTGGAGAATCCAACCACACTCCCTGCCCCGCTGCCCTGAGAACCCAGGATGGCCACATGTGTGTGACCTGATGCCAATGGCCACAGGGAAGCCCCGGACCTGGAAGCAGCAACCATGAGTGACAAATGGCCCTTCACCCACAGAGAGGAAGCCAGGCAGGTGTGATAGGAACTTGCACTGAAAGCCAGGGGGACCAGGCTTGGCCAGAGTGACCACAGTAGAGATGCTGGGAGCAGCTGGAATGTCTGGGTCAGAGGGATCTGAGACAGAAGGGGTTTCCGGGGCAGAGCAGAAGGGGCAGCCAGGAGGCCTCCTGCCATGTTCAGGCCTTGCTCAGGTTGGGGGGAGGCTCCCTAGAACACTGGCTGTGCCCTGAGAAGGTCCCACTTCACTGAGCCGGGTGCTCTGGGCTCCTGGGCAGTGGGCAGAGAGCTGCCCAGTAGGGCAGGCCCAGGGGAAGGGTGGATGCAGGTTGAAGTCAGGCCCATGTTTGGGTGGAGAGGGTTGGCAGTGGGCCTGCGGCAGCCAAGGGCGGGCACTGTACGGAGAGTCACCCCTCGGATGTTCATATGAAAGCTTTCCAGCGGGGGGCAGGGTGGACAAAGGAAGACCCTCCCCAGCCTTCAGATGCTGGACACTGAGAGGGAACAGGGACTTCAATGTCCCACCCAGGTGCGTGCCTGGTGGGAATCTGGGAACTGTGACTCTAATGCAGCAGTAAGTAACGATTTCTTACGTACCTCAATTATGTCGGGCTGTAAAGAGAGTTTCTAGCCCTCACCAGGCCTCATTTCTTAATAAGCATCTACTGGGTGCTAAGCTCAGTGACAGACATGGGGTCTCTGCCTCGGGGTAGGAGGGGAGGGGACAGTCAAGCCAGCACAGAACAGGACAGTACATCAGAAGTGAGGCTGAAGTTCAAGGATGGCAGCCATGACGGGTCCAGCACTGGCCTAGGGGACAGAGATGGTCTCCAGGTTGGGGTGGGCAGGGTTGGTGTCTGGAGGGCCAGGCAGGCTTCCTGAGAGCAGGACACAGCCTGGGGATTCAGAAACCTTTCAGAGTACAGGGACACGGGGACGGGACAGCTGCAGATAGAGCCCTTGAATGTCACACCACAAGACCATGGGCCATTGCCGGCCACTGGAGCCAGAAAAGGTTCCCTGTGGGGTGTCCCACCTCAGGTTCCCTTTGAATTCTCCATAATGCAGCGGAATTAAGCAGAAAAGAAACACAGATGGAGATTATCCGTCCCCTGTGTGGACAAGGCTTCCTGCAGGCAAAGAAAGGAACAGAAAGCCAACGATCTGATAACTGAAATTACATTTCTACACGCCAGACTCAGAGCCGCACGCTGCCCGGCAACGGCAGGGCGGGCCGCATCTGCGGCAATTACAATACCAACTTCTAATTATATAAGGAGCTCCCGCAACTTGATAAGGGAAATACTAAGCCGTGTCCTGGAAAAAAAAAAAAATGAGCAAAATACACGAAAAGACACTCCACAGAACAGAGATGACAAAGGCCAAACACACGTGGACAGAGCCCACGTGCCTCCCAGACAGTGAGAGAAGCCTGCATGGGAACGTCACCGAGGCGCCCCAGGGCCTGTCCCCTCGGCACAGACGCACTGCTGCTCTGGGCGCCGGCCAGCCCCGCCCACCGCGGTCGGGCGGTAGACACGCAGCTCCTCTGAGAGCAGCAACCTGACATGTCAGGTGGGAAGCGTCTGGGTCAAAAGGGCTGACCCAGCGGTTCCGCTCCAAAGAACCCGTCAGAGAAGATGGTCTGAAATGCGGACGAAGAAGCTTTGAACAAACGTGCCCACGGAATTGCTTATAACGAGGAGCAGCTCGACGTCAAACCACGGGGCGTGTGGCTTCCACGCCGCTCTCTCTCCCAGCTCCGGGGTTCTCTAACGTCGTCGGCAGCTTTGATTTCAAGGAAAACGCATCCCACTGCCATGCCCTTCGGGCCACCCCCGCTTAGAGGTGGGCAGCACAGCCCACCCTCATGACGGGCACTGGCCATGCGCCACAGCCACCGGGGAGAGGAGGACGTTGGCATGAGGACACTAGGAGCTGGCACTTCCCAAGCACCATGCATTGCCCCCCACTACACCTTCCCCCACCCCTCCCCTGCCAGGCTCGGCTCCGAGGACCCCACGGGCACATCATGGGTCCTTCCTCTATCTTTCTGTCCGCCTGTGTCCCTGACTTGGTGCGTTGGCCTCTCTCTGCATGGCCCCTTCTCACAAGAAGGGAGAAAGGACAGCCCTCGGCCAGCCCCAGGTCTGGAAACCTCCACACCGCGCAGGCTTTCTCTGTCCTGTGGTTCTCGGGAGGGTTCTGACGGGCTCCACCAGGAGCACCGGCCACCCTGGGACCGATCCGTGTGGATGCATAGACCCTCGGGGCCAGAAGAACGAGGCTTGTGAGCTGAGGGCGGTGAGCAGGAGGCGAGATTCCGCAGTTTAAGGCTTTGTGCACCAAGGGTCTGACGGGGAAGGGGAAGCATCCGGATGGACAGTGGGCGGTGGCCTGGAGAGGCTGACAAGAAGTGGCCCAGTCCAGAGAGAGACGCCCGAGGTCGGGGGTGAGAACTAAAGGGGAGCATGGTGCTTCAGAATGCGGTTAACCTGGACAAGGACAAGACCTCCTGCTGCTTCGCCAGCGCACTCACAACACAAGCTTCCCCCTTGGCACCCTCCTGGGCTCCACCCGCCTGTCCCTCAGCTGTAAGACGCAGGATTCTGGAAGTCCAGCCCCTCAATCAACAACCTATTGTCCCAGCTCTGGGCCTGTGGAAGGTTCGCCCCCCGACAGTCACTGACGTGTTTGAGAACACAGCGCTCAGGGCACAGGGCTCTCCCTGCCCGCCCACATCGACACTGACGACAGAGGTCAGTCCGACAAACGGCGACACGTGTTTTGTCCATAGCAGCGCTGGATTCCACGGGAGAAAGCACACGTAATTACGGGGAACGTCTCAGAACACAGAGTGAGCCGCCACCAGATGGGGAGGTAACAATTCCGTTTCATTCCGCCGCATTCGGCTGAAACGCGTCTTGTCAAAATGTCACTTTGCCGAACGTGAAATGCCCCTTTGTGTCCAGGGAAACAAGCCATCCCGCTCAGGAACGCAGCTTGGGCAGGCGTGTGGCTGAAAGGGCTTTAGCAGCCCCACACACAGTGTCCAGCCTGGGGCTCCGCGGCCAGCAGCCAGACGCCTCCTTCCCCTGGGCCAGCAAAGCATCTGATAGACAAACACTCACCGTGGACCCCATCTCTGGTCTGACCTGGACGCCCGCAGCCTACCCCAGCCAGGCACCAGAAAAGGCCATTCAAAGAATCAGGACTCATGTCTTCTTGAAGCTCCCAGGGCAGCAAACCTCTGCAAAGGACCCCATAGGAGGCAGCGACCCCACCGAGGGATGGCTCTGGCTGCCTAGCGGGAGGAGGAATGGGGGTGTCTCTGAACCAGGACAGACGGCTTCCCTGCTCTCCACTGTGGAAAGGGGGCTGTGCGTGACACAGGGCCTGGGCTGGGCTGTGCGTTCAAGGCCTGACTTCACCCGCTTCATGACCAGGGCAGACCCACTCTGTCCATCTGGACAATGGGCACAATCTTTCTGGCTCCAGAGCTGTGATGAGGGTAAGGTGACAGGCCAGAGCAAGTCAACATGGATGACCGACGGCCTGGAGGAACCCACAGGGCAGTGGTTACAGAGGCTCCCTGTCCCTTCCCTGAAGACCCAAGGCCAGCCATCATTTGTCCCGGGCAGCGAAGACTGCCAGGCAGGAAGCGTTCAGTGCAGTGTGGATGGTGTGGCTAAAGCTGATGGTGAGGATGAGGGTTATGCCCACTTGCCTCCAGCTCAAAGCCTGACACTCAGGGGGAGCTCATGCAAATGTCCCCCAGGTACCTGGCTGTCACGTTAATAAAAGCCCAGACTCCCTCAGCAGGGTGAGCTCCATGTGGCCAGGGTTCCGACTGTCCAGCCCATATCCACAGATGCTTCAAAGGCATGGATGCTGTCCAATGAGAGGTGAATGGGTTGTCAGTGAAATGTGATTCTCGATTACAGGTTTAACATAACAACAGCCCCCCCCACACACACACACCCAACCCACACCCACACCCACACACAAACACACAAAAGCGCACACATACACCCACACCCACACAAACACACAAAAGCACACACACACATACACACACACCAACACACAAAAGCACACACACACATACACACACAAAACCCCCCCACACACACACACACACCCACGACCTGGGGGGTGCTCACCCTCTCAGACAGGCGTGTGCCCAGAGCGTGTCCACAGGGACACATCCCTCCCTGGTCTGCTCTCCCAGCCACAGTGCTCGCAAGGACAAGCTGCAGAACCATTATGGGGCTTTACGGGGGCTTTTCTTTTTATTAACAGAAGTCACTGCCCTGGTGTCTAAACCACACTTGTCCCAGTCCGTGTGTCTTATGGATGCAGGAGGAGGCTTGGCTCTGTGACATATGAGCCCCCACGTGCACCCTGCAGGAGCTGTCCTCGAGGGAGCAAGCCCGCATGGCAATAAGCCATCCCACCAGGGCGCAGAGCAGTGCCTCCTCCTGCATCTGGCCAGGGGCGTGCATGCAGGGGGCTCACCCAGAGCGAGGGTCAGGGACACCCCCCCCCAGAAGCTGGTGGGAGGCACCGTAGGGATTGAACAGTGTCCTCCAAAAAGGCATGCTTGTCCCAGGCTGGCCCCACGGGCCGGTGACTTTCGTCTGTGCTCATGTGCCCACAGTCCCCTGCGAGGCAGGAGCTGCCCCCCACAAGGGGAGGGAAGTCGCATCTCTGGGGGCGGCCGTGTGCCAGGCCCAGATTAGGCGCTTGGATGGTTAGGTCTCGTGTGGATTCGCCTGCACACATACAATTATCACTGCTCTGCAGACCAGGAAGCCCCAAGGAGAGACATGACAGGGCCAAAACCAATTTGGTTGAGAAGTGGCCAAATAGAACTTGGCCAAAACACAAGCTGATGGCGGTAATAAATAACACGTTTATTTAAATAACAAAAGCTAGGCGGTTAAGAACGAGTGTTGACTGACTGTACGAGCGTCGGGCGCGGGAAGAGCCGGCTGCGCCACGTTTAACCGCAGGGCGAGCTCATCTTCCCATCTTTCGGCAGGTGTTGCGTTTTCTCCACCGTTATTCTTTCATTCCTCCGTCTTTGTCACTCGCTCCGCTTGTCTCTACTCCGCCGGGCCGGTGAGCCTGGGGAAACATAGCGAACAACCTTAATTGGTTTAAGGAAGCGACCTGGTAAGCAACAATGTTATTTCCTGGCTCCTTTTGTTACTTCAGCTCCTGTTTCTTATTAGAGAAACTATGTGTGCTTCTTACCTGAGACTCGGAACACGTGGGCAGAGTATAAAGGGGCTTCAGGGTCGCTGCATTTTCATCTGTGCAAAGACCACCCTGGGGAGTGAGTCCACCCCCACCCCCCAGATGTTTTACATAGAAGGAAAGAGAGATGGTTTTTTTCTTACGAAAGGGGGTTGGAGCTGTAACTCACTATATTTTTTTAGTCTATCGTAGTTCATTTAGGATCTAACTGGCAGGTGTTCTATTCTGCAGAATATTCCTTTTTCAGGCTGAATGTTTTGTTTGGACAAGTTTTCTTGGGCTAGATCAGGAGCACAGTCTTTCTTAGCCTGACTCTCCATGGGGAGGGGCCCAGGCAGCCAGCCCCTCACTCATGACCATGCCGGGGGTTGATTACAAACTCACAACAAACATCAGACCTAACGGTAAAACTTCTCCTTAAGCTCAGGACAAGGCCAGGAGGCCCTTCCCACCCACAGGATCCCGTGGGTCACTTGCCAACACAATAAGGGAAGAAAAAAGAATTCAGGAGGAAGTTTGGAGAGGCGCAGAGAAACCATTCTCGTGTGTGTAGCAGCAATAGGACGGTTTCCATAGAAAATGCCAGCCCCTCCAGAGACCCTGACAGGAGACGCAGTCACACTGATAGATTCCATTAATGCGCAAAGGTTAAAGGCATTCCTCAGTGTCAGCAATAACCAATTGGCAGGGGGGGGGGAAGATTTGGAAAAAATCTACAGTGTCAGCAAAACAAGGAGCTACGTGAAAATAACACTAAGAAAACATGCACGGGTCTTTCGTGGGGAGGGACATAAAATATCACAGAAGATCACGGGAGCTGCGAGTGGACAGAGAGGTGTGTTGTTTCCTCTCTGTCTCTTCAGGGGGCAGACACTGTTGGTTGATTGCACTTGCATTTCTGTGGTGTGAGTGCCCCCACCATGGTGGGTTTTAAGAAAACAGCATGCATTTAAGCTAGCTTGCAAAAAAAAAGTCTGGCAGATTTAACCCTCGTTTTCACAAGTGGTGGCCGAGGCCCTGGCACGTCACCACTCTGTTCCTCACCCAGACGCCCCTCCCATGGCAGGCCCAGGGTGCGGGCAGCTGCCTCCTGTAGCATGGACGGCCCCTCTGCCTGCCTGTCGGTGAGGAGAAAACTGTGCGATGACGTCCAGTGTCCGGAAGTGCCACGTGTCACCACGGCTGACTCCCAGAGGGGTCATGGGCTCCACCTCCCCCGAGGTGGCAGGAGGTAGGGACGACCAGGATCATGGGAGCACAACGCTGGTGACCGCCATTTGTCCATCAACAGGAAGACTCGATGTCATTTCCCCCACAAAATAGCCTTTAAAGTCATTGCATTCCAATCAAATTTCAGTAGGGCGTTCCCTGGAACTTGACGAATCAGAAAGTCGGAAGAAGAATAAAGGGTTTAGAATCACAAGATTCAGAAGGTCAGCTCGTCTTGTTTGAAAGGCAGCACATATGAAGTGACAATGGCCGTGTCCCCGGGGCTAAGATGGCCCCTGGTCCTGAGATGGCAACGCGACCAGTGGATGGAGGGGTCCCCAGCAGCAGGTCAGTGTGCAGGAGGAGAGATGGATAAGTAACTGTCAAGGGGGTGTCGGTTCAGGTACAACATCACGGCACGCCTGAAACAGCCCTGAAACGACGAGTTCTCTGTGATAAAACAAAATTAAATCCTTCCTTCCTGCCCTCCGCAGAAAGACATCCCAAATGCACTAAATCCTCGATGCGAAGAACAGAACTTGACTGAGAAAATATTAGATTGTATCTCCATAGACTCGAGATAGCAAAGGATTAATTAAACAAGATAGAAAAAAAAAAAAAAAGCCCATGACCTTCGATGAAGAGTCGTTTTGACTCAACGAAAATTAAAACGTTTCTTACAACAAAAACTCTACAGAGGAGGAACGCAAGAAAAGATGCGCGTAGTGCAGGCACGGCGCAGACGGAGGATTAGCTCGGAGAAGATGGGCTGTGCGCCTAATCAATCAGACAATCAATCAATAAGCAAAAGAAAAGTGGGAGGGGCCAAGCTAATACCCGGCTCACGAAGGAGGAAGCGTGAACTGCCAATAAGCACAGTTTTAACTGCTCAGCTTCGCGAATAAGCCAGGAAGTGTGATTAAGACATGATGAACTCACCCCGTAACACCCATGAGTTGAGCGACATTCCGTAGGGCGGACGCTGTCACCGGTCAGCGAAGAAAACAGACATGCAGTCTCGCCTATCAGAGGGTGACCGGGTGCGGCCCCCTTGGCACGCCGCGGCTGGCATTTAATGATCTGGAAGCACAGACGCTCTCTCACCCAGGGGAGTTCTACTTCAGGCTAACTGTCTGCAGAAAGTCACCCAGAAGTACACAGTGACATACACGATGAATTTAGCAAAACAAAAAAGGACAAGCTGTACAATAGGGTCTGCCCAGGGATTCGGGAAGGAGGATCTGACATCTGACTCTGCAAGGAGAGACTGAAATCTCGTCAGGGAGACCATGGTCAAAGCCAGGGCAGGGTGCCGGTTCAGAGGGGCTTCCAGGCATCTGGTAGACAGGACATTGTCCGCAGTGGCTCCCTCGCTGCCTCTGCCCTGTGACTTTGTGCTATCCGGCACTGAGGATTTGGAATGTCCATCCCCACTTGCTGAGGTCGGGTTGGGCCGCGTGGATGGATGGGTGGGTTGGTGGGGTGTACATGAGGAGAAGCTTTAGAAGTGCTGGAACAGTCTGCTTCGGCCTCTTGCACTTCTGCCTTTGGCCATGGAAGAGTATGGCCTGGGCGGCTGCCGTTTCTATGATAAAGGGTCCATGGGACAGACCAGAGCCCTGTGTGCAGCCTGGACCCAAGCCTGGATGACCCCCTCCGAGCCCAGCAGAGCAGAGGTGCCGCTCAGACCTGTGAGCTGGACACGGAGGCCCGCTGCGGGGAGCAGCGAGGTTGGGCATGCTTGTCACGCGGCACGTAGCGCCAGCAGCTCTGGTCTGGAAGAGAGAGGGAGGTTCTGGTGCTGATGGGGAAATCCCAGCATTTTACTGATGAGCACATCACCTCGGTACGTGCGAGGGTAGGAGTAGGGGGACACTGGGGAGAGGAGATCAGGAACAGTACAGGGATCTGATTATGCTGAGGGAGTGGCTGGGGGACAGGTGACTCACCCCAGCCACTGCGATAACCCAGGACAGCTTCAGGGTCCTTAGCCAGCTGGGCACCACAGGTCTCGGCGGCTCTGTGGCCCACATGTCCTTGTGGCACCGTCCACGGGCAGCGGAAACTCACATTTTTTTAAAAAAACATCTCCAGATTTGATGCCTAATGGACTCCTCAGCCCTCTGGCCAACTTTTAGAGTCTCTCTCCAGTTCAAATGCTCTGTCACTGCTTGCCGCGTGTGGGTCTGACACAGATGCATGCCCCGCAGATAAAGGAAGAAATTCAGAGCCGGGCCTGAGTAGGCATGAAAAGCACATGAATGTACAGGCTCGGGGCAAAACATTAGAAATGACTCAGTGTGACGGGGGGCGGCGTGGGGGACAGAAGGAGTGTGTCCAGAGAGGGACCCTGCCTGGGACACACGGGCCCACCGTCTTTTGACTCGGTTTCCCCGCCTGTCACACAGAGCTGGAGGACGTTGGGTTCTGTCCAGCTCCGCCATCTCAGGGACCCTGACTCTGCCCCCACACGGTGGACACCAGAGAGGGCATGGGTGTCACCAGCAATGGGTGCCCGTGACCTCTTCCTCCTGACCTCACACCTCAGCCTGGCTGGCTTGACCTCTTATTCTTCTCTTAGCCCCTGCGTCATCCGTTCTGGCCTCAGGTCAAGTCCCACGTCTTCCAGGACCCTTTCCTGACCACTGATGTCCTGCCCCACCGTGCCCACCACCCCGAGCGCTGTGGCCACCACCCTGAGCTGCGTGGTCCGCAGGGCTTCCTGGAAGAATCTCTGACCCTGGAAGCAAGAAACCAGAGGAGACCTGCCCAGCTCTGACCCTTACCACCTGGGGCATGAACGCTGACCTTTGAACGCTAAGGTGTCCTCTGCGCCCAAATGTCTGCAGCTGTCACACAAGGGAATGGGGCTGACCTCCTAGCTGGGAGGGTTGGTGGGCATGCTGTGTGTGGAAATGGTTTGTAGTCGTTAACACTGCAGAGATGCACCCAGGACTCCCACCTGAAACAATACAAACATGGGCAAAACACCTGGTTTTCCAGACACGGGCACCAGGGGCTGAGGGGCCATGATCCCTGGGAGATGGAGAGGGGTGAGAGCTGTGAGGGACCGCCCGCCCGGGCCACGACTGTGAGGGAGACTGAGGCAGAGCTCCGGACCCCTGGGCCGAGGCAACAGAACCACCATGGTAGTTCACAGAGCAGGACAGAGCTGCAGAGAGGGAGAACTCAGCCATCTGCAGAGGATCCCTGAGCACGTAGAGACAGGAAACACAGGTACGGAACGTAGCCCAGGCCAGGGAAGGAACTACTTAGAGGGTCCAAGGACAAGGCGGGTGGTGGTCCCCTAGAACAGGGAGTGGCACCTGCCCCTGCCAGCCTGGTGGCTCTCAGCCTCAGCTACGAGAAAACTGAGTCCAACCTAAAAATGGGCAAAACCTGAGAACAGACACTTCACCCACAGAGACCTCTGGATGGCATCTCAGCACCTGAAAAGGGCGCCCCACGCATTCATCCCACAGAAACGCGAATCGGAACCTCCCTGAGATGACATCGTACCTGCTGGAATGGCTAAAATTAAAAACCAACCTGGCAACAGCAAACGCTGGCGAGGAGATGGAGAGAAAGGAGCCCCCTCCCCGCCCCCCGCCCCCCGCTGGCGGGCATGACATCTATACTGCTGCTTTAAAAGACAGTCAGGTGATTTTTTTACCCAGCTAAACATGCCCTCCCTGAGAGACCAAGCGATCCCTCCCCCCACCTCCACATCCTGGGTATTTATGAATATGAGTTTTAAAAGCGTGCCCCCACAAAAATGGGCACGTGAATGTTCATGGACGCTTTATTCACCACCACCCCAAACTGGGGTCGAGCATGGGGCCATTCCACCACGGAGTGGCTAAGCCGCCTGCAGGGCGGCCATGCAACGCAACACGGGTCAGCAGTGAGAGGAACTGACCGCTGATGTGTGCGGCCAGATGGACGGCTCTCCCTTGCGCTCGGCTGGGAGGAAGAAGCCAGACTCCAGAGTCGAACTATCTTATGATTCCATTTATATGACATTCTGAAAAGAGAAAACTGAAGGAATAAAGTGGTCGATAGGGACTGGAGTCGGGGACAGGCGGGAGAGGGGAGAGAAGAGAGCTCGGAGCCACCCACGGCAATACTCAGGCGGCTGACAGAATTGTCCTGATGGTACAGTGATTGCACTTGGCAGACCCCTTAGAAATGTGTGTCACCAAGTGTCAGCTATACTGTATCCAAGTTAAAAGTAAATAAAGGAGCAAGGGTGTCAGGATACCCGGGTAGGACAGGGGAGTCTCCCGGTGGTACAAGTATACAACATCACCTCAGCGGACAGGGACAATAACTGTTTAACAATCCGGACTTCAGGGGCAACACTGTTTCTCATGGGCACGACTCCAGGGGCAACACTGTTTCTCATGGGCACGCAGGTGAACCATTCTGAAACTATGGTGTGAACAAGAGTTGGACAAACAAACCCATCAATGTAGCAACGGAAGCCAGGTCTCTCTGTTCCTGAGGAAAGTTACCAGTAGGCGAGAGAGGAAGCTGAGTGTCCACCCCGTGGGGCTAGTGCGGAGCCAGAAACAACAGGATGAGACCAAATTCATTTCCGTGTCTTCCTGTAAGATCGTCCCTACGGGAATAGATACGGAAATGCACTTGCATGGGGGTGTAAAACGCAGGCACAGTGTTGCCTAGCTCTGCCCACGGAGCAGGGAGCACACCCAGTGCCCAGATCGTGGTTTCTAAACACCCTTGCCAACCTCCCCCTGTGGTTCATTCTAGAGCAGGAGCAGAGGAAACATGAGGTGCACCTGGGGCTTGTTGTCGTGCCGGAAAGTAAGTGCTCAAAAGATAAAAAAAATAAATTTAAAAAAAGGAAGGGCCAGGACAAGCGGACACGAGATAAGCAGCCTGAAACGGCTCCCAGCGGCCAAAGCTAGAACGATTTAAGTGAAAAATAACTAGCCAGGTGTTGGGGTCAAACCCAAAGTATAAGCTAACTTTCCATGAGTGCTGTAAATGGTTGAATGCACAAGTAAGTGAGAGGAAGAAACAGACCTTTCTTGGAGAAGCATTCCAAATAATAAACAAGGAAGGAGTGAAGGAGGGAGGGAGGGAGGGAGGAAGGGAGGGAGGGAGGGAGGGAGGAAGGAAGGAAGGGAGAGAGGGAGGGAGGGAGGGAGGGAGGAAGAAAGGGAGGGAGAGAGCGAGGGAAGGAGGGAGGAAGGAAGGAAGGAAGAAAGGGAGGGAGGGAGGGAGGAAGGGAGGGAGGGAGGGAGGGAGGGAGGGAGGGAGGAAGGAAGGGAGGGAGGGAGGGAAGGAAGAAGGAAGGAAGGAAGAAAGGAAGGGAGGGAGGGAGGGGGGAAGGGAGGAAGGGAGGAAGGGAGGGAGGGAGGGGGGAAGGGAGGAAGGAGGGAGGGAAGGAGGGAGGAAGGAAGGAAGGAAGGAGGGAGGGAGGGAAGGAGGGAGGAAGGAAGGAAGGAAGGAAGGAAGGAAGGAAGGAAGGGAGGGAGGGAAGGAGGGAGGAAGGAAGGAAGGAAGGGAGGGAGGAAGGAAGGAAGGGAGGGAGGGAGGAAGGAAGGAAGGGAGGGAGGGAGGGAAGGAAGAAGGAAGGAAGGAAGAAAGGAAGGGAGGGAGGGAGGGGGGAAGGGAGGAAGGGAGGAAGGGAGGGAGGGAGGGGGGAAGGGAGGAAGGAGGGAGGGAAGGAGGGAGGAAGGAAGGAAGGAAGGAAGGAAGGAAGGAAGGAAGGAAGGGAGGGAAGGAGGGAGGAAGGAAAGAAGGAAGGAAGGAAGGGAGGGAGGGAGGGAGGGAGGGAGGGAGGGAGGGAGGGAAGGAGGAAGGAAGGAAGGAAGGGAGGGAGGGAGGAAGGAAGGAAGGGAGGGAGGGAGGGAGGGAAGGAGGGAGGAAGGAAGGAAGGAAGGGAGGGAGGAAGGAAGGAAGGGAGGGAGGGAGGAAGGAAGGAAGGGAGGGAGGGAGGGAGGGAAGGAGGGAGGAAGGAAGGAAGGAAGGGAGGGAGGAAGGAAGGAAGGGAGGGAGGAAGGAAGGAAGGGAGGGAGGGAGGAAGGAAGGAAGGGAGGGAGGAAGGGAGGGAGGGAGGGAGGGAGAGAGGGAGGGAGGAAGGGAGGGAGGGAAGGAGGAAGGAAGGAAGGAAGGGAGGGAGGGAAGGAGGAAGGGAGGGATGAAGGAAGGAAGGAAGGAAAGAGGAAGGAAGGAAGGAGAGGACAGGAAATCACTAACGCTCCACAGTAACCCTGGCTTGTGGCAAACGCCATTGATGAGCACCAAAATTAGAAGGCACGTGTGGAAAAGCGAGAAGTTGGCACAGCCCTGTCTCTCCCAGAATATTCATTAACTATTGTGGTTAGCTGAGCATGTGTCCACATAGACTTTGATGCTGCGCCCTCCGGGAGCCGTGCTCCCCGTGAACCCAGGCTGGACTTCAAAGATGTCAACGTCGTGCAGACCAGGACGGACTGGGAACCTGTCCCTGATGGGGGGCGGGGGCTGAGGAAAACGGGTGATTAGCTGCAGTGGGCACCTGGCCCGAGGCCCGAATCGGGGATCCGTGAAGGGCACTCCTGGGGAACCCTCTGAACTCCGAGTCTGCGTCCAAATTGTTGTTCCAATGTTAATGCTTTCGTTTTGACAACTGAATGTGAGCTGTCGGCCTCAGGGCAGAGGTCAGTAAGGGACGGTCCCCAGATCCCAATCTCGCCCACCCCGTTTCGGTAAATAGTTTTGTTGGAACACAGCCCACCCCGTGTCCACACGTTCTCGATGGGTGTCTGCAGATGACAGTGGCTGAGCCGATGGCTTCAGCAGAAACTAAATGATCTGCAGAGCCCAAAACAGGCACCATGTGGCCCTTCACCAGTGAAGTTGGCCCATAGCTGACAGGAAGGGAACTAGGGGACACTAGGCTGTGTCCGGGCCAGGACACCTGGATGCCCAGCCCTGCCCTGTTCCGTCACAGTACCACCCTCTTTAGGAGGCATCAACCGGCAGCATGTGGCATGCCAGGCAAGGTGAGGTGACGTCACCTTGTCGGAGACTTTGACCCCAAACTCTAGGTCGGGGCTTTAGGATGTCAGAAGAACCCCAGGGAGGGCGTGTTCCCTCAGCAGCATGACCTTGTCACCCAAGGAGATGGCCCTGTCACCCTTACCAGCAGGCAGGACTGGGGGCCAGCGAGATGCTGAGAAGGAACTGACTTCCCCGCCAGCGACTGCAGCCGAGCCCTTCTCAGTTTATCTGGGCAGCCTGCCTCCCCCCTCCCTGCACATGGATGGCCCTGCACCCCCCAGGGCACCACTCGCTGGCCTCTGAGTCCTGACGCCTTCCTCTGCACCATCGAATGTCACCCTGAGTCCCTAGCTGCCGAGGCTGGGCTCCCAAGCCGATGGTATTTATGCCGCGGGTACCGAGAGCACACAGCGAAGCAGGTGTGACTGGCAGGCTGGTACCCTCCACCCCACGGCACGTTACATAGAGGCGGGCAGCCTGGCGGGACCAGTGAGGACAGAAGCAGGGTCTGCTGACCCTGCCTGATGCAGAACCCCCAGAAGCCATTTCCTCGGCACTGACCTCTGTGCCCCTGTCTCCAGGGGTCAACCCGGAAGGGCAGGCGTGGACCGGAGAAGCCATGGCTCACGCTAACCCAGCACCCAGGATGGTGGTCTGCCGCTGGCTACAGACTCAGCTGTTTCCTGCCAGCCCGCAGGGGGCCACGGGCAGCCTCCATGGTCAGACGCAGCAGCACAGAAGTGGGTTCGCAACCTGGCAGCCCGGCTGGCCAGGGCATGTGCAGACCTGGCTTCACCCACCAGGCTCCCTAGGACAGCCCCAAAAGGTGTTTTAAGCCCATTTTTATAGGAGATAAGACCGAGGTTCCGCGTGACTCAATCTGGGAAAACCAGGATTCATGCACACAGGCATAATCTTTTCCCTTCGATGGCTTCCCCAACATGAGTCTCTGATGAATCTGTAATTCCAGAAAACGCCCCCAAAAAATGGGGATTCCAGACTAACCCGGTGTGACGACCCGAGCATGCTGGGTGGTCCCCGCCGGAGTCCCTGCGGATAGAGCCAGCGTGGGGCTCTGAGAAGTCGCGTGTCCTACTTACCTTTGTCCCAACGCACACTTTAACTGGATCGGCCACGGAATCGCTCTTTTTAGTAACGCAATTGACACCCCACAGGACAACGCTCTGGTTCACTTTGTTCTAAACGTTAACGTCAAGCAACTAAGCTGCAGAGTGGCCGTCAATGCTCCACGAGCCACAGGAAGGTCCAGTTACAGACTCCTTCCGAATGTACACCATCTCTTGGAAAATATGACTCGAGGGAGCCGTCCCGGACTTTCTAACGTCCAGGCCCGCGGAGCTCACTGAGGAGCTTCTGCTCCCAACGATGCCCTTCCTTCCGCAAAGCCCGTCTCTCTTCAGCGACGCCAGACCACCCTAATCCACTCGGTGACTTACTGTTTATGGAAAAATAAAAAAACGACATTCTCCCCTGGACTCACCGGACACATGCCCTGAGACAGCCACGTTCAACCTGTCAGGATTTTATGCTTCTAGAGGGCGTCGCCACAACCCTACTGATGAGAGAGGGCTTAGCTAAAATTCGTAACAGATTTCTGAAGAGCACACGTGAGGAGCTACCAGGGAAGCACAGGCCCCTGGACGCTGCAGAAGTGTGGTGGGTGGTACCTTCTTGCGTCATTTTCTTCCACAAGCCCCACCAAGTGCTTTCAGGGCCGAGACCTTCCTGGGACAGTCTTCCCCACGGTCTGGGCAGGGGACACAGCATCAGCCCCCGCCAAAAATCTGCTCAGCTCCACCTCTTCTGGCCCCCTATAGAAAAAGAAAGAAGGAGTCTTCCTGTGCAGGAGGAAGAGTCAAAAACTTTGTCACCTAGGGCACTTGTAGAAGCCATTAGCGGCTGAGAGAAAATACAAAAATAAACTCCCCTGCCCTGGGGAAGGTGCAGGATCATGTGCTGTGGCCAGAGCTTTGGCTGGAGGACAAGCAGGAGCCCTGGCGAGGGCCATGTCCCCAAATCTGCAGGCTGTGTTACTCTGAGGACAATCATGGCCACACCAAACCTCACAGCAGCCCGGTTCCTGCCCCGACTAACACTGACTGACCTTCACCTTAAAGGCCTCGGCAGATGTTAAAACATGCTCATCTCCAAGCCCAAAACACATTAACCTCTGTGTCTTGTGTCCTAAACAATACACCCGGCTTCCAACAAAAAGTGTGAGGCTCACAGAAGAGGTGAGAGCAAACAGGGTCCCAAGAGACACAGCACTCATGAGAGCCAGACGCGGATTCGACACAGAGGTTGTAATGACCCCTCGGGGGACTCTACGTAACTATGGTGGACGAGTTAAACATGCTAATGGAAAAGGTATACAACATGCAAAACCAGATGATTTTTTTTTTGCAGGCCCTTGCTCTAAAAGATACCTTCCTGTGGAGAAAAACAGTAACAACGCATTGTGTCTTTACCAACCAGGCTACAGTTTCATCTACGACAATTAGAGAAGAAAACCAGGAAGGAGTGACTTGGGTCGACCCTGTTTCCAGACCTCGTACTGCACACAAAGTGGTTACAACCTGGGAAGGCCGACGCTGATGACTTACAAATCTACCCTGTAAGCCGCAGAGAAGCCACCGGTGTTTTTCTAAAGAGATATAAATAATCAGTCAACAGGGAGGATGACACCGGAGATAAAGTGGGTTCAGTGAAATGCGGAAAAGGCAGAAAGAGCAGGACACAGAGGATTAAGCGGAATAAGTCGGAAACAGCCAACAAAGTGGAAGATTTTAACCTGTCCCAACAGTCGACTTCCAGTGTGAACGGTCTAAACTCACCGGCGGAAAGACTGAGACGGTCCCACTGGAGCTTCGCAAGAGCAGAACCCAGCGACGTTCTGTCTACACGGGACCGTGGTTCGATATAAAACACAGATCTTTAAAAGAAAAAAAAAAAAGTAAGGCTGGAGAAAGATACCATGTAACCTAAAGAGAGCCGAAGTCGCTACGTGGACATCCAAGTCGATCATCAGAGATAAAGACGGGCCTTGCGCAGGAATAAAGGCCCGACCCGAGTGCGCACTCGCCGGGTGTCTGCACTTCCCGGTATGGAGGTAAACACCGATAGAACCCAGAGGAGAAATGCTCAGCTGAAACCTCGCCATCGACGCTCCTGGCTCTGTAACTGATGGGCCCAGGAGACAGAAAATCACTGAGGATATATAAGCCCAAACAACACCATTCACCAGCGAGGCCTAATGGACATTGATCGAACACTCTATCAACAGCCTCAGAGCACACGTGCTGCTCAAGGGCCCGCACAGTCCGAATCCCGGCCCATAAACCAACCTTGACAAATTTATAAGCTTAGAAATCATGCAGGATGGGTTCTCACATCAAAGCCAGCGGGCCTGCCCTGCGGAGCCGTGGAGTCCGTGGCTGGTCCCCCTGCGGAGGACCCCAGGTTGGACCCTGGGCTGGGAGTGGGCACAAAGCAGGAAGAGGGCGTGGCCGGCAGCCTGATGCGTGAGCCAAGGCGCATGGCAGACCCGTCACATCGGCAGGGGACAGTTGGGCAGGTCATGGAGGGTGCTGTGGGAGACACAGGCCCATTAAGTCCCACGGTTACGTGAGCCCAACAAAATGCACTGTGAGCTCAGAGTGCTGAGGAGAGCCCAAGGACTCCGCGGACCCCTGGCCGTGTCCTGGACGGACCTGCCGTTTCAGGCACAGCCGAAGTACCTTGAGTACCCAGGGTGGGGACGGCCAGCCTGTGTGCCCCTCTGTCCTCCTGGGGGGACCGGCTCTCCAGCAGGGTCTCATCTCTGTAATTACCATGATGACGGGGTCCTGCTGATGAGCATCAGATGAAATACAGCACCTCATGCCCCGTGAAGAGTCAGTTTTCCCCATCTCTGTTCTGGGGAGCACTGATGGGAGAACTTCTCATCCAGGGGTCAGGACTAAACCTGGGTCTCAGCTGCTCTGGGAGGGAGAGGTCAAGAGGGAGGCCTTGGGCAGTGGCCTGGGCCTCTGTGGGCCTGGAGACCTGTGGCTGTGTTCGGACAGTCTGCCCACCACCGTCCACCCCAGGGTCCCCCAACACAGCAAGCCCCTGGGCCAGGACTGGGTGGTCCACGCTCTGCTTAACAATAAAGCAAGCCTGCTCCACCCCAGCCTCCCTTCTCCAGTCTGAACTGGGGTCTTCACAGCTCCATCACATTGCTGCTTGACATCGGCCACAGTGGGCCTATTTGCACCGGAGAAATGGGCCAGCATCGTAGACCGGGCCCCACTAGCCTGGGGAGTGGGTTATTAGACTTTCCCAGCCCAGGTGAGACCCCCCAGGTATGACACTGCTAAGGAGACCCCTCTTTGCTGCAAGATGACACACGGGCCAGTGTGTCGGGAAGAGGGCCCAGTTCCCTCAAAGGAAACCCACGTTCCCAGAGTGGCCGGCAGGACTTTGTGTGTTCCCTCAAACCACACCACAGGCTGTGCTCCTGGCTGCCCTCAGTCTCCTCAGCTGGGAGCCACATCCTGCAGAGCCCGTGCAAGGCCACACCTTCCAGGAGGTCATTCCTGCCTCCATCCTGCAGGGCAGGGCCTGAGATGACCGTCCACCCCAGCCTTACCACCTAGTTCCTCAGTGTGATCCCAAAGGACCTCTGAGCTCCCTGACTGGTGCTAGCAGAGCTGAGGGTCAGGTGACAACATGGACACCCCTAAATGTGTCCAGGCTCTCGGGGCAGGGGGTTGGCCTGTGGGAGAGCTGCAGGAAGCTGAGCCTCGAAGGCCAAGGTTGTTCCCAGGACCCTCGCTGCCCACCCCGCCAGCCTGGCCCCGCCCCCTGTGGGACCTGGGCCGTGGCAGAAGCCCTGTGGGGGGCTCGGGGCGCACAGGGCGGGGTGGAGCTCCTGGCTGGGAGAGGTCACGAGAGAAGGGGTTTTGAGAAGTCAGACCTGTTATTTGGGGTAAAACTATGCTCATCCATCAACAAAGCTTGAGTGCTGTCACCTTGAGCAAGCGTCTTAGTCTTTCTGTGCTTGGCTTGCGTTCTGCAAAATCCTTTCCTTGGGGACCGTTTGGGGGACGTCATGAAATAAGCCCTGTCCAGAGGGCCTCCCAGGCCCGGACCCTGACCCTCAGCCCCAGCCCCTGACGGAAACGAAGGTCTGTCCTTCCCGCAGTCCCAGGCTTCCCGGGACCCAGAACCCAGGCTTGATGAGTGTTTGCTCTGAATGTTCTTATGTGACTTTTGTTCTCTCTTGGCTTTTAGTTCTAATTGAAATGTTCTTTCTGACAAGGCCAAGGCGTCTCGGCTGTACAGAGAGCAGATGCTCAGAAGGGTTTTGTTCTCATTGTACCAGAGGGATGAGAAAGGCTGGGGGGAGGGGCAGGGGGGGCGACCGTCACCTCCAGCAAGAGCGAGGAAGACGGGGAGCCTCCCCGGGAGGGGCTGTCGCCACCACACCCCAAGGGGGAGCGGTCCTGGGGCTGGAATGGCTGGGCTAGGCGGTGAGACCAAGAGCAAACGTCACCCTCACTGAGCGTCTACTATGTGCCGGGTCCAGACACAGCCCTTCCTGCCTGGTCACACGAGCCGTCCCTCTGCAAGCGGGCAGCGTGTGGCTCAGAGAGGCGCCCCAATACACAGCGAAAGGGACAGGGTCGGATTCGCACCCGAGCCGTCCGACCTACACACCATCAGAATATCACCATGCCACCAGGGGAGTCCTCCAGAGCCAGGACAAAGGCCATCAAAGGCCACCTCAGTCACCCAGTTGACCCTCTTCTTCTGAAAAGGGAGACCTGAACGGGCTTCCCGGAGCAGATGGCATTGGGGACTGTCACCCCAGGCATATCTAATGAGTTCATATGTGTAATGTGCTCTGCCAGCCCTGGTCCGGGGGCCCCCAGTGGGGGCCATGGCCTGGTTACTGGGGACTTCCTCCACCAGTGGACTGTAAGCAGTGAAGGCAGGGTCCTGGCAACCCCCTCCCCACAGTCTCAGGCCCAGCGCCTGGCAGTGCCCAGTGAAGGAAGGGAGGACGCCGGCCCATGAGCAGCAGGGCAGCGGAGGGGTTCCGAGGAGGCAGGCCCCGCTGCCCTGTCCAGCTCCCCACCGCTGCGCGGCCTCCCGGCCAGTCTCCAGCGCCAACACGCCTTTCTGGCAAAGCCCAATTAAATTCCTTTCACAACACTGCAAACTGCCATGTGAAGCGGTTTATTAAAACCTAATTAGCCAAATGGCTAAATAATTGCCGGCACGCTTAACTCTTTCCTGCCATCGCGGCCCTCACCCCCTGGAGGGAGGCAGGCAGGCCTCTGACCTAGTTAGAGCGGCCATCCTGGTGGGCCACCGAGTTGGCAGTGGCCCCTGAGACACACTGTCACCTCCTCTGAGAGGGCGTCAGTGCGATCGGAGTCGCAGGTGTTCCGGCTGACCTTGACCGGCTGTGCGTTTCTGCCTGCTCTGGATTTGTAACGGAGAACATGCCTCACACGGAACCGCACGGGTCTCGTTTCCCCTCATCCACTCAGGGCACACGCATGTGACCGGGCTCTGTGTGGGGCGTGTCTAAGGACCATCACATAGGTTAGAAATGCATTGGATGCTTTTCCCCACCTGGAAACCCACCCACCTTGTGTCCCAAGTCCTTCCCCACCATGAGTGTTTACAGGAGACAGGGCGCTGGCCGGGTGTCCACTTTGGGGCTGAGCTGTGTGTGGCCCCCCGGCACCCTGAGCTGACTCAGGAAGTGCCACTGCCTGAACCCACAGGCTCTGCCACCTTCTGCCCATGTGACTGGGCAGGCCCCACACCCTGCCTGGGCCTGGGTCCCTATCTCAGACTCCCCCTAACAGAGCACAGTTAAAATGGGAACTTTCCAAATGCCCATCCGCAGGACGGACAGACGAACTGCAGCTTGCTAGAGGACGGAACAGCACAGCGACTGCAGCCAGGACCAGAGACCTCGCACACGGAGCCCACAGACACACACGTACTGCGGGGCATGCATGATGCCATGTACACGCAGGTCCAAACACAGCGGCCACCACAGCTCTGCACCGCCCGGGGCTGGGCTGGGAGAGAGTCACCCCAACCCCAGGCGGGCATGTGGAGGTGACGGAGCATTCTACATCTTGATTGTGTTGGTGCTTATATTACGTATTTGACAAAACTCATCAAGCTGCCGCTGGACATGCTGCCTTCTGTGGTTTGATGTTAACACCTCGACGAAGCTGACTTGGGGAGAGGAGAGGGTGCTCACAGTCCCAGGAGGGTTCCCACTATTCCATCAGCGCACCAGCCTCACACACAGCGTCCACCCTCTGCCTGCCGAGACAGCACAGGGCTTCAAGGTCAAGCCAACACGGGGCGTCCAAGCGGACGCCTGACCCATGCTCCTTGTGCTCCCTGCACAGACACCCCAGGGACAGGCAGGGAAAGTGTCTCCATGACCCGCCCGGCGCCTCACACTCGGGTGAGCTGTCCCGTAACCACAGACCCAGGCTCGCTGGGGTGCCCTTGGCCACTAAGCTCACTGGGTGTGCAGGGGGCAGGGATGGGCTTTCACTTCCCCTAAAGCCTCGGACCCTTCTACTGCAGCCACGACGTCTCCCAGCTGCGGGGTCAGGGGGACCCGGTCAGGCCTGGGACCCCTGCAGACAAGACCTGGTGCCTGAGATCTGGGCCTCTCACGGACGTGTTCCTGTGGATGAGAGAGGCTCGGCTGAGGCAGGGACGTCCTGGACACAGTTGGTGCCACAGGACACACATGTGACGGCTACACGGATGCCTGGGTCAGGGAGACAGACAGAGAGAGGGACAGAGACAGTGAAGGAGGGACGGAGAGAGAGAGCAGAGACAGAGAAGGGATTGATGGAGAGAGAGAGGATGCTCATTACAGCCAAGCTAAGAAATCCACCTACGTGCAGGGTATTACGCAGCCGTAAAGAAGAAGGAAATCTTGCCATTTGCAACAACACAAAGTGAATGTGTTACGAAGGCAAAGGCCCGGGGGCTGGAGGAGACACGGGGGCACGATGGCCAAAGGGACAGACTTCTTGCCGCTGCAAGATAACAGCCGCTGCGTTGAGGACTCGGAAGTGGCGGAGAGGATCGAGCTTAAGTGCCCCCCCGCCCCCGTGGAGAGGACACGAATGGCAGCTGCCCTGATGTGAGGCGATGGGTGTGTTAGTCGGGCCGGAGCGTGCGATGCTCTCGCAATGTGCGCGTCCCAGAGCTCAAAGGGCGCCTGAGACAGGCACCCCTTATAGTTGCCCGTGCGCTCAGTGAGGCTGGGGAGGGAGGGGGGCAGGCAGCCCCGCGCAGACTGCGCTCTGGGCTCTGCTCTCGCTCCGTGAGCAGCATGGTGACAGCCACCGCCGGGGCCCCGCGGTGAATCAGTAACCGTCGTGTAAAGGTATCTGCAGACTTCAAGTATCCGTGCACTCAGACACGGCTTGCACAGTTGTGCGGTTGCTCATGTCCTTCCAATACGATTTAGTAATTAAGTGACACTTAGTGACACAGGGCGAGCCTGAAGCCTTCCTTGGAGACGTGTGAGGCGGCCCCTTTTTCCATCAGCACCTCTCGCCCACCCTGGGGCCCCCAGCAGGGGGACTTCAGGCCGTGTCGTCGGGTGACCCCGTCCTGAGCAAGACTCCTGCGAGGACGCCAGCACTCTGTGCACCATGAACATGTGGGAAGAGCTTCGCACACCAGAGGGTCACATCCATGGGGCCCTTTGGCCTCGCCTGGACATCTCATCCCCTCTGAATGCACCTCTGAAAAAAGAGGAAATTGACAAGCCTGGCCTCATCCAGAGGGGCCGTGGCCGGTCACCTGCCAGGGCTCCTGATGGAGAAGAACGTCCCCGGGGGACACACGCACGTCCTCACACCCACTCTGTTGTTTCCGTGAGAACCCAGTCCCCACTGGCTCTTTGAAACACTTCCCACCCGCTCCAGATTTATTTCCAATTGTCCCACTCTAATGGTGCGGGCAATCCTCGATTCAAGGCACACACAGCAGGTACGGCAATCGCACCTATGCAGAGCGCCTGCCCCGTGCCAGGCGTGTGGCTCCAGGCCCCACAGGTGGCGCGTCACCCCCCTTCCTGAGTGAGGCAGCAGAGGCCGGGGGGGAGGGGTCGGCTCTGGCCCTGGACCCACCTGGCTGCCTGGCAGAGCTGGGATTCGATCGCACACCAGACCAGCACCGTTTCCTGCGCGCCTGCCCCCAACCCCACGTCGGCAGGGTGGGGCGGCCTGTCCGTGCTCCCGCAGGGGCTCCCGTCAAAATGATGAGAACAAGCAAGGGGCTGACTCCCAGAGCAAAGTGAGGTGGGCGGGTCTGGGGACCAGGAAGGCCCCCACTCAGGACTCCAGCCCACGCTCCGGGCCCCAAGGTCAGCCGGGTGAGGCCGTTTCTTCCAGGGGGAACCACGTCTACCTGTGCCATAGCAAGCCACACACGCCAACCCCCGACTTCCACCTCCTGAGCGGACACACCGGGGAGAATGGAGCACACGGCCTGAGGAGAAGGTCTGACTCCCACGCTGGCCCCTGTGGTCACTGGAGTGGCCGCGGCACAGACGGCGAGCCAGTGGGCTGCGTCCGCGATGCCCCGTGCGGCCTCCAGCAGCATCCCTCTGGAGCCAGGCCTGTCATCAGTCACCCATCGATCCGTTCACTCACTTGCTCCCGGAGGTGGCCTCTGCTCCAGGCTCTGGGCTGTGTGCCCCAGTGTGACAGGGAATAGAGGCGGCCGCCACGACTCCCACAAATGGGGTAAGAAAGGTGTCCAGGGGTCGTGAGATCTGGGCCTCTGAGCACAACATCGATCTCCCTGCCAGAGGCCCGGAAGCCGAGTCCACCCACGTGTTTGTTCCCCTCGGCAAGGGGCCTGTGACTGGCAGGCTCCCGGCCAGGGCGGCAGAGAGCAGGCAGAGCCCCCGCTGTCCCCTGTCCTCTGCTGTTTCTCCTCTCTGGCAGAGGCCCGCGCTGACTCTGGGAAGAAGGTGGCTGAGAGGCGGGGCAGGGAGGGACCGTCGATCATGGAACAGCACCGGAGACAAGACAGCTGTGCTTCGGACCCAAGGCCTGCGGGCCCCCCTAGCAGGGGCCGGGGGCGGGGGTGCCGGAGCCGAGGAACTGCCCAGCCCACAGCTGCAGGCTTGAGAAGGCAAGCTCTGTGCTTCGAGCCCACCGTTCAACACACTTTGCAAGGCGCTGTCCAGATAGCACGTGACGTGCGGGCCTAGTGGGGAGCACACGTGTGCCCCCGACAGCAGCATACCGCCTAGCAGTCAGGAGTCCGCCTGCCGGCTCCCCCAGCCCCTGCGGCGTGACCCCCCGGACAGGTCAGAGCCCCCGGACATCCGCTTCCTCATCTGCCTAGTGAGGACAAGCCCAGGGGCCCTGTTGGTGTCACCGGGTTGATGTGGAAATTAATGAAATGACGGGGTGCAGACACCAAGCCAACGGGCATGGCCGCTGCCCTTCCTACAGCCTCACGTGTGGGCATCAGCCTCGGGCGGGCATCCTGCTGGCAGACGCTCGGGGGACACTGGTGCCCGGTATCCATCCTCTGTCCCCCCAGTTTGGGGCAGGTCACCTGCCACCCAATCAGAACCTGGTTTGTCTCCGTTCTGTGGCTGGGAGTGCTCCTCTGAGCAAGCTCCAGTCAGCAGGGTGAGCTGAGGGGCGCATGCTGGTCCCTGCCCTTGGGAGAGGAGCATGCCTGGCCCTCTCCACAGCCCCCAACACACACGCGCGGAAGGGCAGACAGGCAGCACGGGAGCCACACCTGCGGGCTGTGACTGCAGAAGGGGCTCAGGCCTCCGCTCCGGGGGCTGCCCTCTCCGCCAGGCCTCCACCTGCCCTGTCACGTGCACTAAAGTCACTCAGAATGCTGGCTGTCCATCACGCAGAAAGGAATTCAGCTGCACAAATGCACCCACCGACCACTTCTTTCTTTCTCTGGATTGTGGACACCAGCCACAGTCTGCAAATCTCACCCCACACCTAGGGCATCACCGGGCGCAGGGGTAGTGCCAGGCTTTGTACACCCGGGGATTCCTCTGTGTGCCACCGCCCTGCGGTTCCCAGGTGACAGGGGGAGACGTTCAAGGCCCTGCGGGTCCCCAGGTGACAGGGGGAGACGTTCAAGGCCCTGCGGGTCCCCAGGTGTTGACATTCAAGGCCCTGCGGGTCCCCAGGTGACAGGGGGAGACGATCAAGGCCCTGCGGGTCCCCAGGTGTTGACATTCAAGGCCCTGCCGGTCCCCAGGTTGACAGGGGGAGACGTTCAAGGCCCTGTGGGTTCCCAGGTGACAGGGGGAGACGATCAAGGCCCTGCGGGTCCCCAGGTGACAGGTGGAGACATTCAAGGCCCTGCCGGTCCCCAGGTGACAGGTGGAGGAGTTCAAGGCCCTGCGGGTCCCCAGGTGACAGGAGTCCACGGTCCTGCTCATCAGCCAGCCTGCACGTGGCCGAGGACAGGCGGTTCCTCACCCCTCGCCCGTGCGAGACATCAGATGGCTCGCTTAGCAAGTCATTCTGTTGGCCCGATGACCTCGAATGAATACCTTTTATCTCCAGGGGACTCTGTTCTTCTAAGAAAAGCAGGTCTGACTTCTTCACCGGCTGCCCACACCGAAGCTTACTAAGCTAACTGACTTTTGTTGGGTTCTGCTTGTTTCCTGTCAGCAAGCACAGGCTCGGGGAACAAACCCCCTGGGCTGTGTGCCCTCGGGCAGCTTCCTGACCTTCTCTGTGCTCCACATGCATAAGGAGACTCGTGTCTACTTGGCCCCCCAGTCTTGTCTAGGGGAGAGGGGACTTGGAACAAAACCCTGCAGACGCTGTCTCTGCCAGTACGACGGGGGAGGAAGCTGTCGAGTTGCTCGTTTATTTAACAGTTTCCTGAAAGACCGAGGCCGCAGGCCGGGTGATAAAGGACGTGACGGTGACTCGGACATCGACCCTGCAGGACAGCGGATACGCAGGGAATTAGAGGACGAAATAAACACGAGGAACAGCCTACCCGGCCATAGGCTACGGAAAACGAGATATCAAAAGCACCACAGAGGAGACAGATCGATGTTGGCTCAAGTGACTGGGGAAGGCACCCCGCAGGTTTATTGAATGTGCTTTGGGGCCAAAAGCATAGAGAACATGTGGGTCCTTGAGGCTGGCTCTCGCCACGCGGCCCCTCGTCGACGCAGGCATCGGGGTTTGTTGATGACGCCACCGACTGCATGCTTAACCCCGCGGGACGGAAGGGGTGGGGACTCTGGTTGTCATAGAGCAGTGGTCCTTAACCTTCTCTGAGGCACCGCACCCCCCAGTTTCATATGCGCATTCACCGAACCCTTCTTTAGTGATAAATAAACTATGATTTTTCCCCCAAATTCAAGACATAGGAATATGTTTCTTACTGTTGCACAAAATGAGCCGTGCATGAACATCACCTTGCTCAAAGAACAAAACCAACAAAGTGCATGAACTCACAACAAATGACGGTATTACTTCATTCTGGCTTCCGCGGCAGAGGCTTCTCCGAACCCCTGAGACCGACTCATCGCGCCCCTAGGGCTCGATAGAACCTGGATTAAGAAGCACTGTCATAAAGGTAACATTGAAGGGTCTATTAGAAGAGGGAAGAGTTATAAATAGAAGTAGATTGTGGACACATTGTTGCTCTTCATCTCCCTCCCACGGGGCTGGGCTGTGACTGAGGCCAAGGCCCAGGTGAGGTCTATAGACGCCCTCTCCACTCACCCAAGAGTATCAACGAGACACCGCAGGGCCCGGGACACTGAGTGAGGGTCCGTGCGGGGTCCGGAGAGAAGAGACCAGGGTCTTTGACCCCCTGACCTTGCATTCCGGTTCACAGATGTGGGCACGTGGGTGACAGGATGGTGAGGGAGGCGCTCCTTGACAGGAGGAAGTCCTACAGGCTGGCCGCCCGACAGCCACAGGTACACGGCTGCCCAGGCTGACCCGGGTCCCGAGTGGTCCTGGACTGAGGGACAGTTGCCCTGCAGAGACCCAGGGTCCGGGAACCCAAGCAGACGGCTTCAGCACCACGGAGATCTCCATAATCAGCCTTTGGGAGAGAAGCAGACCGCTGGGCCCCTCTGGCCCATGACCGTCCAGGACCCAGGGAGGCCTGAGCAGGGTGACCCAGAAGGCTCTAAGAGTCCCAGGTCTCCGGATCGAGGGGAGATCGTGGTTCACCGTCGGGTCGTGGAGGGACGTCAGTGCCCTGGAATGGATGTTTTGGGGGGGTCCCTCAAGGGGTGGCTAGGGAGTTCTGGTTCTTGCATCCCCCAGTGAAGCCCACACAGGTTGGGCCTCACTTCTCACTGAAGATATAATAACACTGGCCTCTCCCTTCATGGTGCCTCTGGTCCGTTCTCAGCCAGCTGGCGGACTGCCTCTTGGCTCCTTCCAGGTCGGCCACCACCTCTCGGCCCTGGCAAGTGCTGGTTGTTTTTGGAGTGACTCTACCAGCCTTAATTCCATATCTCCCCTACTTGACCAGAAAGTTGGGGGCCGTGTCTCCCCCATCAGGCTGCAGGATGCCTCAAGGCCAGAGCTGTGTCTTTGTGGTCATGCCAGCAGAGTTGTGTCTTTGTGGTCACGCCAGGTGCAGCCTTCTCCACAGAGGGCACAGCACACGCGTGTGCCCAGTCCAGAGCCCAAGCTCTGCCCGCAGAGGGTGACAGAGTGCGTCACTGACCAGCAGATGGACGGAGGCTGGCAGAGGACAGCTCTGGCCTTTGATAACTCTACTGGCCAGGAGAGCTCGAAACACCAGATCTCAGAGGACTTATCAGGACAAATGAGAAGCCCACACTGCAGAGCCAACAGGAGGCGACAGTGATGCTTCCTTTTGAAGGAAGGAAACATGGCTCACGGTGAGCCGGGAAAGAGTGTCATTTATTTTAGTCTCAGTGCAATGGCAAGGAAGTCCATTTCTCACCTGCAGTGCTCTGGGGAAAGGAAAAGAGATGAATGAATGCTTGCGGCGGCGGGAGGGGCTGGTTTCCCTCAAAGGCACGGGGTGCAGGGTGGGCAGAGGCTCACCTGCCCAGGCCCCTGCACCCCTTCTTCTCCCCCACCCCACGGGCAGAGCATCTCCTGCATCCGCTCGGACATAACGGCTCTCTCTTTCAACCAGAGCAACCGTTTTTTTTGGAAAATGATCCTGACCTCGACGGAAGGACGACCTTGAACAGATCACTTCATCTCTTGGGCTCAGCGATGTCACCTGTCACAGAGTGGGACCAGGTTAGCTGCCTGAAGTGCCCTCACTGTCTGAAGACTCCCAGATGCTGCAGAAATGCAGGTCCCCCACCCCGCCCCGGCTGGGGCTCCATGGGGTCCTCCAGCTCCGGCTCTGTGGTCTCGGGACAACTTGATACACGCGTGTGTCTGACACGTCACAGGGCTGTCCACGTCCTTCGATGCGAGAACCAGGGACAAGGGACCCCGCGCGGCGCTCTGAGGGTGCACCGCTCGGGGCGGCCTCTGCGTCCCCGACGACGCTGTACTTCCCTCCACACGCCGCACACGTTCTGGCCTCCGTGGGTTTGAGGGAAGGTTCAGAGGGCACGCCCTATTTCCTCATCTCATCTTCCCGCTGGTATGAAGATATTATAGTATTGATTCCTGAAAGGATGCTGGTTCTGGGCTCATTCATCACTGCCCGGGGCCGGAGAGGAGGCGATTGCTGAAGTCATTGCTTCTCCTCAGGCCACGGCCCCCGGAAAGACACACCACAGGCACCCAGGACGCTTCCCGAAGCAGCGGGTCGGGAGGAAGGGGGTCGCTGGTTGGAGAGCTGCTTTGGACCACACGCTGTTACGTGCTTCACAGAGATGACCCCGTGGGCACCCAAACACAGCCCTGCGGGACGAGGGTGCCTGGTGAAGAGCGGAGCCAGGGGCCTGGGGCACACTGAGAGACCGTCCAGCCCAGCAAGAAGCAAAGCTGGCTTCAAACCTTGTGCCTGGCCCTCCTGCGGACAGGCTATATAGCACTGAGCTGGTGAGCAGGGCTGGGAGTGTCCAGGCCACCCCAGAGGGTCTGCTCGGGGTGAAGGTGGACGAGACCACAGGCATCAGAGCTCAGCACCCAGGGATGGGCAAGCAATGAGTCCAAGGAGAAGAGTACATGGTGGCCACTGTGACCCGCCCTCCCCAGTGTCCCTCCCACCGCAGCCATGCTGCCCTCGTCTCTGACCCATGAGCCTTCCAAGCTCGTTCCCACCTCCAGGCCACTGCACATGCCACTTCTTCTGCTGGGTGCTTTTCCACCCAGGCTCCCGGTGTCACCCCCACCCCTCCGGACCCTCAGCTGAAATGTCCCTCTCCCGAGGGCCCTTCCCACCCACCCCGCCTCTCAGGTCCGCTGCCACTCACCGCCACCTCCTGTGAGCTTCCTACACATGGCTTACTTGTCAGGGCTGACTTCCAATTGCCTGTCTCCCTCTTACCAGTCCCCGTGAGGACAGCGTCCACTCTGTTCTTGCCACATTTCCCCGGCACCTGACCCAGTGTCGAGCATAGGGGGGTGGCTCTATGAATACCTAGTGAGAAGACGGGGTGGGCACACTTGTGCCATGGCTCGACGGCAGTGGGATTTAGTTCTCACGTAACACTTGGAGGCCAGCTGGGCAGCAGCCCTCGGGGGGATGCAGGGACCCTCCCCAGGGGCCCTCCCTCTGTGGCTCTGCTACACCCAAAGCCTGTCCACATCTGTGTGCAGCTGGAGGAAGGGGAATTCTGGCCACGTGTGACTGCAAAGGAGCCTAGGAATGTGCCCCAGCCACAGGCCCAGAAGGAGAAGACACGGGTTTTTGGTGAGAGAGTGGCAGTCTCTGCCACAGAGGTGTCTTTTCCTGGGTGTGGATGGCAGTACTGGCAAGGGGAGAAAAATGGGGTCAGCATTTCCTTCTAAGTTGTCCAGAGAACCTGAAGTTAGGCCATTCATCGCTGCCCGGCACGAGTCAGAATAAGTATGTCTTTTTCTCGTGCAGTCTCCCGTGAGACATTTTTCTGGAACTCAGTGAGGTAGGAGATGGTGAGGAATCATAATTCATCTTCCAAGGACCACACAGTGTAAACTTCCCAACCTACTGCTTCCTGCTTCCTCCCAGGGCCTCTGCAGGCTCCCAGCGCCCTCTGCTGCCCACCGGTGTCAGTGCTGTTCTGAAGCAGCAGGAACCACGCATGGGTGACATGTGACTCCTCTTTAGCAAAGCCCCAGGGCACCCATCAAAGAAATGTATTATCTGAAGCACTGAACTAGGGATGAGGAGAATGGATGAGTGAAAAGCTTAATCAATTGTTTCTAATTAAAATGGAAATAACACAGAACATTACCATGCATGGTGGGTGAATTCTGCAGGCTTCAGCTACGTCTGAAGGCTGCATTGTGTGACCCAGAATCGGAAAGATAGACTCTATGACTCAGAGCTCCCAGCGGACCACGTACCGTCCCATCTTTCAGACTCAGAGTGTCCCTTTCCACGACACTCCCTAGCCTGGGCCTGCCCACTGGGTTGACCACCACCCCCTGGGTGCCCGTCTGGGGAGTTTTGTCAGCCCCCATTGGCCAGGTCCCACTCACAAAGCCCGCATCCTTAGAGAAAAGGGCGTCGACCATGACCAAGGGGCTCCAAGCCCAGCAACGGGGTGTGAGTTGGCAGTGAGCGCTCGGGCTCACAGTGACTGCTGGGCAGTGTCCCCTGTCACTGGGGAGGAAGGAAAAGCCATCTCTGCTGTTAAAACCTTCCTCGTGACCCTGTGACCCCTCTGCTCAGGCAGGTCAGGGCCGGCTCCTTGTGATTCCCAAACTGCAATCCAGCTACACCTTCAAGTCCTGTGTGTGCTCATGTCCCCGGGGGCCCTCACCCACAGGTGCAAGTTTGCTGCAAATATGTGGGTTCCTGAGCCTGAACAAGACATACATTAACATCGGTGAGAAGAAGGACTGTGCTGGGCGTTGCTCTGAGGCCCTCGTGGTCTTTGTTGCTATTGTTGTTATTCTGTCGGCATTTGACACCCTCCCCGAGCGCTCCCCCCGCGAGCCCATCTGCGGTCCTCTTTACAGAAGAGGAGATTCGGGATTAGAAAAGGCAATCGATCCACAGGCCGCACAGACCCAGGGCCGCTGGTCCCCGAGCCACGTTTCTAAGGATTCCAGAGACTGCAGACGTCCATCTGTCCAGAGGCCAAGGCCGTGCCCCTGCGGCGGTTTAGGGGGACGTCACGGAGAAGCAGAGGGCAGAGCGGGGAGAGGGTCCAGGATTCCTGACAGTACGCAGACACCCCCTCCTCCGGGGCCGCGGTGTGAGGACACCCGCTTTGCAGCCTCGGCCCGGGGTAGGCTCCTGGACACCCTGGGGAGGTGGGGGCTGTGTTTTGTGGTGTCCCTCCACAGCGGTTAGCTCGGTGCTGGGCTCATGCTCAGGAGGTTTGATTAAACAAGGACAGGGCCCCTGCCTCTCAGGTGGGAGCAGTAGCTTCAGAAGCAACAGCCTAGATAAGACCCAGGCCCCTGAGAGTTGGCTGAGCTGCAGACAGACCTTCCAGGCCTGCAGACCCCAGGACAAGTGTCCCTGAGAGGCTGCCAGAGCAGTCGCTGTGACCCACAGCAAGGCCAGCCTGCCCGGGAGCTGGATCTGATCCAGCCCCTGCGTAGAGAGAGGACCAGTCTGTCCGAGCTCTCTCCTCCCAGCGCCAAGGATGGCCCATGAGTGCTAGGTAGGACCACTCCCCACCACAAAGGATACCCAGGCTCCTCCAAGACGTTCAGTGACCAGCTGGATGTCCCATGGCTGGTAGGCCCCCTGGGGTCTCTCCTGCATCTTGTCTGCCTGGGCTCTTGGCAACATTGTCGATTAGTAAATGTGTCAGACCATGAGAGACGTATGGAGGTTGCTGTAATGCGCCCACCCTGAGCCGAGCAAACCCCACTGTGCCTTGCATTCTCAGCTCCTTGGCCACAAGGACAGGGGTCTGGACTCCCCCAAGAAGACACAGGTCAGGTGTCTCATCTTGGTGCGTGAAGGACAACAGATTCGATTAGGCAGAGTCCTGCCACCGACTTAGAATTGATTTGGATATAAATAGACGGCATAAAACCCATCCCGGTTCCCGCGGGGGCCGAGCAGCTCCCCCAGGGTCACAGTGAAAGACGTGTGAAATTGCGGGCACTTTAAACTGATTAGCGCCATGGCTCCTGACACTGGGCAGCCACAGCTGAGCTGGGTCTCGGGACAGGGACACAGCTGGACTTGGTCCCAAGTCCTTTCTCTCCGATGTCTCTATCTCTCTCGCTCTCCCATCTTTCTATCGTCCGTCCATCATCTGTCTCTCTGTCCGCCGTTCTGTCTGTTCTCTCTCTACCATACATCTGTCTATTATGCACCTGTCTATCTGTCTGTCTATAGATCTGTCTCTTTTTCACCTGTCCCATCTGTATATGGTACACACTATTTGCTCTTTCCTGGTGAAACTTCAAGGAGGAGGAGCGTTAATTATTCATGAGCCACCGAGGCCTTTGGGCCCATTGATTTTTGACTCTGGTTCCCCCTCGGATCCGGTACATGGATTCCAGTTTGATCGCATTAAGTCCCTTGAATAATTAATGGAGTAATTTAACCTGAGCAGAATGAGCAAAGGTTACCTCCTGCTTAGGGAGTAGAAAAAAAGAATTCCCCGGGGTAGTTTTCTCAAATCCGGTACTGCCGCCCAGCGCTGGAGAACTGGCGTCCATCTCACAGAAGGAAAGGAAACTCCCAGCTGTCCTGCGGGTCCCTTCCTGAGTGGGGCCGCCAAAGCCCCGCAGGCCGGGTGACTAGGAAACGGAGCCTTGTGTTTGCATGGCACTGTGGGTGGTCCAGAGGCCGCCCCTCTGCCCGCCTCTCCCGCCATCACACGTGGAGCCTGGTTCAAGGTCCAAGGGCTGCTCTTGTGCTCCTGGCTTCCACGCTTCTCCGAGCCCCCCTGGTCCCCTGTGTCCCAGGGCCACGCAGGTTGCCATTCCAGCCACGAGAAACAGGCTTCTCCCAAACATGGTGACGGAATTAAAAATCAAAAGTCAGGAGAAACTCATTAGGACACAAGGTGGAACTTGGGGGGGTCGTTCCAGACTCCTGGAGGCTACAGCGTTGCACGGCCAGGCAGGGCCTGTCACTGCACCCCAGCGGGACAGGTGCGCACGCCGGGTACCGCTGCGCCCTCTGCTTCCAGGGAGGTGGCATCAGCCCGATAGCAGCAAGTGCCCTCGTGCTTAGTGGACAACGCGTGTCGGCGTTCACAGGAGACCTGTTCCAACCGTCTGTGTCACTGTTGCTGCTGCGTCGTCGTGGGTCTCAGTCAGTCCTCCTCAGCCTGCGGTGGACTTTGGCCCCTGGGTAACTAACATTTGACCGGGGCCAAAGATACTTTTGGTGTCACATTGGAAGGAGGGTGCTGCTGGCATCTCATGGGTGGAGACTGGGTGCTGCTGAAACCCTGGGAAGGTCGGGATGGGCCCAAGCCTCACGGCACTGAGCCGATCCACTTTCTGCGTGGGTCAGGAAAACGAGGCCCTCCCGTGTTGGAAGATTTGCCCACCGCCAGGTCCCTTCTCTGTCAGGTATCGATTTCTTATGCTAACAGGACGAATGCTTGTGGGTTTTCTAATCGGCATCAATGGTTAGCGTGTCTTTGAAGAGACTGACCCCATGGAAACTCCTCACGTTTGTATAGCATGTGTGTTGTCCTTACACATTGAGTCCTAGAAGCATTAAGTAGACAAGACAAGGGTCATTGTCATGACGCCATTTTCACAGGTGCGGGAACTGAGGGGCAGAGAACCGGATACACCGGCCTAGGCACAGAGCCAAGGTCAGCCGGCGTCCGGAGCCCTGGGCCTGACCCACACCCTGACAGAACCATGGACCCCTAGCCAAGGTCAAGTCCGTGGGCAGCCCAGTGGACCAAAACCCACATCCACCCACAACGCGCACATCCATCCCTCCAATTATCTCATCGATGGGCCTTTATTGAGCTCGTGCTCTGGCAAACCCTCGAATATGCAAGATCCGATCTCTTCCACCCAAACACCGCCAGCCAAGCACGGCAGCGTGAGTGTCCAGCCCGGCGTGGCTGGCGGTCGTGGCTCTGGCCCATGAAATAGGAGCCCATGCAGCTAAAATATGGACATCCCCAGAAATAAATTGTGTGGCCGCCTGTGCAATACGGCGACCGAGCGCCGGCCGCTCCTGTGCCCCCCTCTGTCATGCACCAGAAACAAGAATGCCCTCCTTCTGACATCCCGCTGTGAATGCCTGGCACAGGGAAGCGTGGGGTGGAGGGCACAGACCCGCACGGAAGAGAAGTGTTCATCACAGGAAAGAGCCGTGGGCATGGTCGTTCATCTCAGGGCTCCTCCTCCCTCTGAAACAGGACCCAATAAATCGGGGGAGGGGCAGGGAGAGAAGACGGGATTAGCTCTAATCACGGTGGACTGAGATGCTATCTTTCTCTCTCTCTCTCTCTCACACACACACACACACACACACACACGCATCCATGCTCACACTTGTGCTGCTTTCACCATGAAAGGAGCTGGCTGACAGTTTATGTCCAGCACCATAAAGAGCATCAGAATGATCCAATCCAGGTGTTGACCCAGTACAGTATTGCCCTGTGCTGCCCAGACATATGCACATGCACACTGAATACACACGTGTACACATGCACACTGAATACACATGCATGCACGTGGACACATGCACGCTCACACACGTGGGCACACTCACACATGCACACTCACACACGCACAGACACCTGATCTATCTGATGAGGAAGCAGGCTTGCACAACTTAGACTCCAGCCTCTGCTCCACAGTGTGACTGTCTTAGCTTCTCAATTCATCAATCTACCAGTCAATCAACAAGCATTCACTGATACCCGTCCGCATGAGAGCCCTGCCGGCCCCTGGGATGCAACGCTGAGTCTCCAATCTCATGATCGCAGCATGGGGGAAGCTGAAGGCAGGTGGTCACTTGAAGGCAGGGCCCAAACGGGCCTATTTTGCTGTGATACGGGCTTTGTAGTGTGTCGGCCCCTGTATGCTGCACATAGTGGGCTCTCAAGCCCGGCTAGTTGCTTGTGGGGATGGGAACATGTGCCTGGAACCTCTGAGGGGCGGGCGAGCCGCCAGCTGCCTGCCCAGCCAGTGCCCCAGCTCGGGCAGTGCAGGTGTCACCCGAGATGCTGGGTGCCTGAGACCCCAGGCTCGAGCAGGGTCCTCGGCCCCGGCCGCAGGGGCTCTCAGCAGAGCTCCTGGACGGCACGCGTGGCGGAGTGGGGAGGGCCCTGGAAGACGCTCCTTCTGATCCCCAAGTGCCCGGGACCTGGACGGGGGTGTCAGAGGGTTATTAACGGAGCTCTCCAGGAGACCTGCTCACCTTCTGATCCCCAAGTGCCCGGGACCTGGAGGGGGGTGTCGCAGGGTTATTAACGGAGCTCTCCAGGAACAAGTGGGGCCCTGGGAAAGACGTTTCAAATTGTGCAGCATGGGGTTTTTATCTATTTATCTACTTACACCTTGTCTTGTTCCAAAAGGATTTAGGGCGCTTATGACGCTACATCAAGTGCAGCACAGAAATACAAACGGAGGAACCACACCCAGCCTCTCTGAGCCCCGGCTTTCTCCAAAGACTTCCAGGGGACCCCTGTTCTGCAGCTAGCACCTCCTTCAGTGCACCTCCCACCCACACACATGCACACCCACACGCACATGCACACCCACACGCACATGCACGCACACCCACGTGCACCCACGCGCACCACACGGAAGGCAAGGGCCTCCCAGGCAGCGTAGGAGAGCCCTGAGATTGGGGTCCTGCAGCCTCATCCCAGCGGGGGGAGGTCTCACACTGGGAGATTTGGTTGTCACCCCCCCCCCCGGAGGAGGACGTCATCCTGACACACACCCCCGTGCCCCGCCAGGCGAGGGCAGCTTCCGGCAGATAAACAGTCAGTGTCCCACATGACTGTGGTCACCCCTGCCCGGGTCCAGGCCACTCCCACCCTCTCACCTTCTTCCTGGAGTGGGCGCAGTTGGGCCCCACAAGATATATTCACACCCCTACACCGCGGATGCGGCGGATGTGACTTTATTCAGAAAAAGGGTCTTGACAGATGTGATCAGGTGGAAGATCTCCATACTGGATACACCAAAATTTAGGGAATTCTCTCTGTTCACAACTCATCTTCCCGCTCTCTTCTGATAAACACAACTCCATGCGGTGGCTGTTGTCCTGAGAAGACAGAGAACAGAAGAGGACGCAGATGGGGGTGGTTTGTGAAGACAAACAGGCTGGAGGGCCTGACCTGTGGTGGTACAGTGGATAAAGCATTGACCTGGACCACTGAGGTCGCCGGTTTGAAACCCTGCGCTGGTCTGGTCAAGGCACATATGGGAGTTGATGCTTCCTGCTCTCCCTCCTTCTCTTTCTCTCTCTCTCTAAAAATAACTTTGAAAAAACCATTTAAAACAAAGAAACAGGCTGGAGGGATGTCACCACAGCCAAGAAACCCCGGGCGAGCGGACGCCTTGACTTCAGACTTGTGGCCTCCGGAACTGAGAGAGAGCAGTTTTAACACCCCCTCCCTTAGTGACAATTGGTTGCGGCCGCTCCGGGGATTTCATACACCTGCTTAGCCTGCTGTTTGTAAAAGAGTAATAAGCACCCATAGCCCCCAGCAGCACCGAGCTGGGCAGCAACCCACGTGTGACTCCACGGTCCCTTATATTCCGGTCCCCTGCTCCCCCAACAAGCTACTCCTCTTCATTTCCAATCTGTCGCTTTTGCCGATGAAGCAGATGCAATTACCGCCTCGGTGACGTGGTGCGGCCTTCCCCGGTGGCCAGGGATGGAGCAACCGACTCTCCTGTCTGTGGGGCTGCAGCTCCGGGTCCCCCCCTCACCCCCCCACCCCCGTGTCCTGTCAGGTGTTTGGTGCAAAGCTGCCTTCATCTACTCCCGACGTTGAATTTGATTGGTGACATTTGCCGCGGACGGCTCTCTGTTCACAACTCGTCTTCCCGCTCTCTTCTGATCAACAGCCGTCTGCATGCGCTGCGGACGCTCCGTCCCGTTTGCACCCACGACGCAGGTGACTTTGGGAAAGTCGCTTCAAAGGGACCCAGGTTTCTTATCCTCAACGTAATGGATGGGGAGGGGAAGGGGGCTGATCCCGGCTGCCTCACCTCCCAGACACAGATGTGGCGGGAGCCACGCGCCCTCCTGGGCAGCAGCCGTGAGGATTACTGGGAGCTCCTTACACAAAGCAGCTTCTAAGCCTTTTCCAATCCTTTCTGGAACACGTTACAGTATAAATCATAACAGGTTCCAAAGCAATTTCCATCTGCCCTCTCAGAGCTGGGCAGCTTCCCAGCCCCTGGCCGAGGGCTCCTGGAGTGGCCACCAGCCCCGGGGCTGTCCCTGGCCGTGCACTGGGGACCCCGGGCCCACCGGCATGCCTGCTGCCAGGAGCACGGGGCTCCCCACAAGTCCTCTCTTCACAGCCTGTTTCAGTCGGAGTGTCGCCAGACAGCTATTAATCTTCCATCACACTGTTATCAAGTGTTTATTTTTTCCCTCCCCCCCCCAATCCCAAGACTGGGAATATCAGTATAGCAGCTGTCACGGGGCATTACCAACGGCATCTTCCCGGTTATTACGGCGAAGTAAAGCCAGACAGCGGGTGACAGGACGAGCTGTCCAATCGACAGCTTATCTGGGGACCCAGGGGAGTTGTCCCCTGAAAATGATGCTGCTCTGTCATCTCCTCTACCGCAGCCACAGACTCCATGTGGTGGCTGGGTGCCACCTCCCGACAAGCCACTCGTGCCCGTCAGCAGCAATGCCAGCCCAGGGAGCAGGTCCCAACCAGGAGAGATGGCAGATGGGGGACTGGAGGGTCTGGGTGACTGTTCAGACAGAGACCACTGGTGCTTCTTGGAGGTCAAATGATGGCAGGTCACGCAGGCCACCGTCCCTTCTTCAGACACGCACAGCCATGGGGGTCACCTGAGATACCAAACGCCCCTGCCGAGGACACGGAGCAGAGACACAGTCACCGGGCGGGAGAGACGTGGTGACCGTGGCGGTAGGGACAGAGCACAGCGGTGGCAGTGGTCCTTCTGGTCACTGTGACCAGAGGTGGAGGCGGCCAGGACAGCATAGGGTGCCACGCGGTGCCGAGCTGGGCATCGCTGTGGCCGTCGGGGTGCTCGCCCCCTGGAGCTCCCTGAATAGAGTGCCTCAGACAGGCGGCGGTCAGCCACAGCGACTGACGTACAGGCTCACAGTTCTGGAGGCCAGAGTCCAAGTCAAGGCGTCGGCAGGGTTGGTTCCTCTAAGGCTCTGAGGGGAATCTGTCCCAGCCTCCTCCCTATTTCTAGGAGTCCAGTAGGACCTGGCAGTCTGGACGGGGTCTCCCTGTCCCCAGCCCAGGGGTGTTGGCAGGACTGGGGGCCTCCAAGGAAGACTAAGGGATGGACTGACCTTCAGGAGAGAACGGCTAAGCCTCAGGGTCAAGTCCATGGGGACCTCAGGCCACAGAGCCAGGCAGGGGACACTCATGCTCCAGCCTACTCACCCGGAGACCAAGTCCATGGGGACCCTGGAGCACCGGGGTGGCTGTCTGCTGGCAGATGCGCCCAAGCTGATCTTAGAAGTGGGGGGGGGGGTCTAGGGGCAGCCAGGCAGAGGAGGGAGGTGGTCACCAGTCTCAAAGGGGTCCATCTGGAGTTCAAACCTGCATCTGGCTTCAAGATTGTCCCTCCACCTGGAACGGCCACTTGCCCTTGCCACCAGCCCACACGACCCCTCCTTCTCCCTGGAGGCTGCTGACCCCTCAGCACTGGGCCCTGTGTGGCCCTCCACAAGGCACTCACCACACTGGGGTCAGGGCCCCTGTCTAGCCAGTGAGCTCCTGGGGAAGTGGTCACACCATAATCCCTTCTGTGTCACAAGGCAGGAGACGAAGCTGACTGGCCTGAGCCAGACGGAGACAGAGCTGGGACAGGACTCCCAGGAGGAGACAGAGGCCACAGCTCCTTCTCTCTCTCTCTCTCTGGCCTCTGCCTCTCTCCCTTCCTTCTTTCCCACCCCCTCTCTAACACACCCATGCAAGCCTTCAGTGACTTTCCTGACAGCATTTCAGTGATTTAAAAAATGCATTTAGAACCCTAACTGTGCGCTAATCCCAAATACTCAGGGACACAATTGTGAGGGAGTTGAGGCCCCACAGTCCCCAGCATGGCGGTGACAGCCGACATCTAAAGCGGGGGCGGGAGGCCACCCACTTTCCTGTGGGAATGGATGCGACCGTCTCAACACGTGGCCACCTGGAAAAATACCCACCGTCCCTCCACGTGTGCCTGCCCTGGGAATGGCAGGACCCACACCTCACCCTCACCCACCCCCACCCATCCAACCATCACTGATGTCGTCATTCGTCCATCGCTCATCACCGGCCAATTCATCCATCCATCCATCCATCCCCCCACCCACTGTCTGCGTTCCTGCCCTCTCCATGACTAACCTGTCCACCTTCTGTCTTTCCAACCACTTATCCATGCGTCTGCCCTCTCCCATTACCCATTAGTCCATTCACACACACACACACACACACACACACACACACACACACACACACACACCGTTCATCGCCAGCATCCTCCTCCCACCCAACCCACCGTGCACCGCTCATCCGCCGTCCATCAGATGAGGGTGAATTGAGCCCCTGGTGTGTGTGCCTGATGCACAGAGAGGTACGGGGGACAGAGAAGAGCAGCAAGAAGTGGTCCCTGCTCTCCAAGCACCATGTTAAATCCAAACCCCTATCTGTTTACATCTCTCACAGCCAGCCCCGTCTTCCTATCTCATCTCACTTCTTACCGCTTCACCCTACTTCCTGCAGTCAGACGGGACCCCTCACGGTCCCCGGAACACATGCTGCTCCCCTTGTTCCGGAGCTGCTGCCCCCGCCACATCTTCTGTCAGGGGCGCCCTTTCTCCCGCCATCTCTCCCCACTGAGATCCTACCCATACGTCAATGCCCTAATCTGGTGCCACCTCCACCAGGAGGGTGTCCCTGATTCCCTCACAAAGATGAGCTGCTTCTGTCTCTGACAGCAGTGGTTGAGCGCCTGGGCCTCGCCCAGCCTGCTGAGCCCAGCAGGAAAGTCAGAGGAGAGGAGTAGTTTCCTTTCTTCCAAAACATTCCTGCCTCATCTCCTGTTCTGAAATATTTATTTCCACACAAGTTACTTCATGATTAGGAACAACCTTCCTGCCTGTGACTGCACACTGGTGGAGTCTCCCAGACTTGTCCCCCAAGTCTGCAAGGATCTGGTCACCGGGATGCTCCAGGACCTGCCAGGGCTGGTGGGACTGACAGATCTATGTCCTTTCAGGGATATCTCAGCAGGGCGTGGTCACCCTGCCCATTTCACAGGTGGGATAGCTGAGATTCGAGATGGTCCCTGACCCCAAAGCATTTGACCTTCTTCCCTCCCTCCTGCCTGGGCCTGAGCAGGCGCTTTGCTTAGCAAACCTCTCTAGCTGGTATGCCTCCGCTCTCCCCAGCCCTGTGCCCCTCGCATCCCTGTCCCCATCACCCCACAGCTAGCCTGACCAGAGCCCATGTGGGACAGTCCCCCCCAACCCCTGAGCTCAGGCAGAAGAGGCCCAGGCGTCACTTCCAGCCAGCTCACAATGACCCTTGGGGAACACTCAGTCACCACGGCCTGTTGAGCTGACCTGCTGTCCACTCCGCCTTCCAGGCTGCCATCCAGAACATCACCTTTGTATCGGCTTTGTGGTGCCCCCGACAGTTACGGCCACCCCACCCCAGACACTGAGCTCTGGGAGGGCAGGGCTGTGTGCGTCCGTCGCCTGGTGGCCAGCACACCCCAGATGGACGGTAAAGGCGATGAAGGGAATGACAGGCCACGGGACCCAACTGTCACGTGAAGGTGGTGACAAGCACTGAGCCAGCGCACTTTCCGCTTGAGGCCCGTCCACGCTGGACACCGTCCAAATGCCCAGGCCAGTTCGCTCATCCATCAGCCTGACGGGGCCCTGATTTCATCACTCTGTGGCTGATTGAATTGACCGGCGGGAGTGGGGAGTGCTGGCAGCAATGGCCGGACACCATAAGGGACGGTGAAGGTAGCGACAGCCATAGGCTGGTCTGCACGGCTCCCATCTCGCAAACCCCCACGGGATGCCCCTCCCCGGGTCGGACGAAGCCTCGGGCCCACAGGACAGTGTCTGCCAGGCAAGATGCCCCGGGGACAGGCCTCCTGGTGGCCCTGCACCCTTAGAGAGCTTCTCCTAGGGGCACAATCTGTTCCATTCCCTTGTCTGGCCCCAGGCACCCTCAGTTATTACAGCCCGAGAGACAGATGTCGGAGCAGAGGAAACAGGAGGGGCAGGAACACCAGCTCGGCCGCGAGACCCCAGGGTGACCAGCACCTCTGCCCTGTGCACTGGAGACTGAGGACTCACCAGCAGCCCCCGTGAGAGCTAGTGGCTGCCTGTGTCAGGCACAGGGGACTGTTCTTCACACTCAAGGACAGATGAAGAACTGGGACAGGAAGCCAAGCTGCCACTGGTAATGACCTAGTGATCACGTCCACAGCCTCTCGGCCACGAGAACGATGGCCCCCTGAACCGAGGGGCCTTCAAGGCCAGGCCTGGGCTGCGACTGGGACTCTGCCATCCAGATGCCCAGGACAACTGTGCCACCACAGCTGGAACTGACGTGTCACAGTCCCACGCTCTCACTGCTTCTACCACTGGGTGCAGGACCCGCTTCAGATTCCCAGGACCTCCACGTCCAGCCCAGCCCGGGAGCACCTTAGGGCCACGCCACCCAGCCCACAGGTGAGAGCAGAGTGAGCAGGACCGGACCCACCTGCCGGAGGGAAGCTCTCACCTGCCACCTGCACGGCGCACTCTCCACACACATTTTTAGAAAAACGGACAAAAGGAAACAGGTCCAGAAAAAGGGTTTTTAGTCAAAGGCACCGGCAGGTCAGTTTCTTTGGCTCCCAGGCCCTTTACACGGGGCACACACACCCCACCGGGGCTCTTCCTGGCCCAGGGCTGAGACTGCAGGCCCTGCCTCGCACGTGTGAGTTCCTGGGTGTGCCTGTGCCGTCTATGTCCTGTGTGCACACACATGTGCAGTGCAGAGAGAAGGGGACACGTTTGCACCTGACCGGTCAGAAGTCCCCTGTAAGGGTGACAGTGCAGGCCCAGCTAGATGGAAGCCAGGCCGGAAGTCCAGGTCCCACCAGAATGCCTGCTGAGCTGCGGAGTAAGTCAAATGCCCCGACTCCTGGACTGATCCCAGAGCTCCAGCTGCAGGAGACAGACAGCTGTTCACGCTGCCACCCCCCCACACACAGCCCACCCCCCAGGGCCTATCGGTCACTCTGCTGAGGGACTCACATTGCTGATTATGTCTGACATGGCAGGGTCCCGTTCAACCCACAGTGTCCTGTTTGATTCGTGTCTGACGGCGCTGGAGCTCGTGTGGGTCACTTGACGTACAGAGGAGGACAGCCCAGCTGTGCTCGCAGGGAACACAGCCCTCTGTCAGTTCTGAGTAGCCCAGGTACCGGGCATGGGGTTGTGTAGCAATTAGAGAGGACAAAGGCCAATCCACCCGGTAAGCGTGATGACCGTCCTGGCAGGACAGTGAGCTCAGGAGATCGGAGGGGCCCAAGGCAATGATCACATAACCCGGGAGCACATGGTGGCAGAGGGAGTGGAGCAGTGGTGATAACCCTGGGGGCTCTGGGTCCCCAGCTGCTGTCACGATGGCAAGCTTTCTCCCCTCTCTAACTTAGCGCTCACGAAGCCGTCTGGGCACTGCTGAGAGCGGGAGGCGCTGAGGGCACTGGTGGGCATGACTCGACAGTGGGGAAGGTGGTACAGAAGTGCGGTGACATAGGTAAGAATGATGGTGATGGTGGCAGTGGAAAGGGCCATGGTGATGCTGGCAGCGTTGGTCACAGTGACAGCGGTGAGAGCTAGGGCGATTCTGAGGTGATAGTAAAGTGAGGATGAGGTTGGTGGACACTGTTATGAATGCTGCTGGTGTTGCTAGTCATGAAGGTGGTGGTGGTGATGGTGATGGTGGTGATGATGGTGGTGATGGTGATGGTGATGGTGGTGATGGTAATGATGATGGTGATGGTGATGATGATGGTGGTGATGGTGATGGTGATGGTGATGATGGTGGTGGTGATGGTGGTGGTGATGGTGATGGTGATGGTGATGGTGATGGTGATGGTGGTGATGATGGTGGTGATGGTGATGGTGATGATGGTGGTGGTGATGGTGGTGATGATGATGGTGATGGTGATGGTGGTGATGGTAATGATGATGGTGATGGTGGTGATGATGGTGGTGATGGTGATGGTGATGATGGTGGTGGTGATGGTGGTGGTGATGGTGATGGTGATGGTGATGCTGGTGATGATGGTGATGGTGGTGATGGTGGTGGTGATGGTGATGGTGATGATGGTGGTGATGATGGTGATGGTGGTGGTGATGGTGGTGGTGATGCTGGTGATGATGGTGATGGTGGTGATGGTGGTGGTGATGATGGTGGTGATGGTGGTGGTGGTAGTGGTGATGGTAGTGATGGTGGTGATGGTGGTGGTGATGGTGGTGATGATGGTGATGGTGGTGATGGTGGTGATGGTGATGGTGATGATGATGGTGGTGATGGTGGTGATGATGGTGGTGGTGGTGGTGATGGTGGTGGTGATAGTGATGATGGTGGTGATGGTGGTGGTGATGATGATGATGATGGTGGTGATGATGGTGATGGTGGTGGTGATGATGATGGTGGTGATGGTGGTGGTGATAGGGGTGATGATGGTGATGGTGGTGGTGATGGTGGTGATGGTGGTGGTGATGATGATGATGGTGATGGTGGTGGTGATGGTGGTGATGGTGGTGGTGGTGGTGGTGATGATGGTGGTGATGGTGGTGGTGATGGTGGTGATGATGGTGGTGGTGATGGTGGTGATGATGGTGATGGTGGTGGTGATGATGGTGGTGATGGTGGTGATGATGGTGGTGGTGGTGGTGATGATGGTGGTGATGGTGGTGGTGATGGTGGTGATGATGGTGGTGGTGGTGGTGATGGTGGTGATGGTGGTGATGGTGGTGATGGTGATGGTGGTGATGATGGTGATGGTGGTGATGATGATGATGGTGATGGTGGTGATGATGGTGATGATGGTGATGATGATGATGGTGATGGTGGTGATGATGGTGGTGATGGTGGTGGTGATGGTGGTGATGATGGTGGTGATGGTGGTGATGGTGGTGATGGTGGTGATGGTGATGGTGGTGATGATGGTGATGGTGGTGGTGATGGTGATGGTGGTGATGATGGTGATGGTGGTGGTGATGGTGATGGTGGTGATGGTGGTGGTGATAGGGGTGGTGATAGGGGTGATGATGGTGGTGGTGGTGATGGTGGTGATGGTGGTGGTGATGATGATGATGGTGATGGTGGTGGTGATGGTGGTGATGGTGGTGGTGATGGTGATGGTGGTGATGGTGGTGGTGATAGGGGTGATGATGGTGATGGTGGTGGTGATGGTGGTGATGGTGGTGGTGATAGGGGTGATGATGGTGATGGTGGTGGTGATGGTGGTGATGGTGGTGATGATGGTGGTGATGGTGGTGATGGTAGTGATGGTGGTGGTGATGATGATGATGGTGATGGTGGTGGTGATGGTGGTGATGGTGGTGATGATGGTGATGATGATGATGGTGATGGTGGTGATGATGGTGGTGATGGTGGTGATGATGGTGATGGTGGTGATGGTAATGATGATGGTGATGGTGATGATGATGGTGGTGATGGTGATGGTGATGGTGATGATGGTGGTGGTGATGGTGGTGGTGATGGTGATGGTGATGGTGATGGTGATGGTGATGGTGGTGATGATGGTGGTGATGGTGATGGTGATGATGGTGGTGGTGATGGTGGTGATGATGATGGTGATGGTGATGGTGGTGATGGTAATGATGATGGTGATGGTGGTGATGATGGTGGTGATGGTGATGGTGATGATGGTGGTGGTGATGGTGGTGGTGATGGTGATGGTGATGGTGATGCTGGTGATGATGGTGATGGTGGTGATGGTGGTGGTGATGGTGATGGTGATGATGGTGGTGATGATGGTGATGGTGGTGGTGATGGTGGTGGTGATGCTGGTGATGATGGTGATGGTGGTGATGGTGGTGGTGATGATGGTGGTGATGGTGGTGGTGGTAGTGGTGATGGTAGTGATGGTGGTGATGGTGGTGGTGATGGTGGTGATGATGGTGATGGTGGTGATGGTGGTGATGGTGATGGTGATGATGATGGTGGTGATGGTGGTGATGATGGTGGTGGTGGTGGTGATGGTGGTGGTGATAGTGATGATGGTGGTGATGGTGGTGGTGATGATGATGATGATGGTGGTGATGATGGTGATGGTGGTGGTGATGATGATGGTGGTGATGGTGGTGGTGATAGGGGTGATGATGGTGATGGTGGTGGTGATGGTGGTGATGGTGGTGGTGATGATGATGATGGTGATGGTGGTGGTGATGGTGGTGATGGTGGTGGTGGTGGTGGTGATGATGGTGGTGATGGTGGTGGTGATGGTGGTGATGATGGTGGTGGTGATGGTGGTGATGATGGTGATGGTGGTGGTGATGATGGTGGTGATGGTGGTGATGATGGTGGTGGTGGTGGTGATGATGGTGGTGATGGTGGTGGTGATGGTGGTGATGATGGTGGTGGTGGTGGTGATGGTGGTGATGGTGGTGATGGTGGTGATGGTGATGGTGGTGATGATGGTGATGGTGGTGATGATGATGATGGTGATGGTGGTGATGATGGTGATGATGGTGATGATGATGATGGTGATGGTGGTGATGATGGTGGTGATGGTGGTGGTGATGGTGGTGATGATGGTGGTGATGGTGGTGATGGTGGTGATGGTGGTGATGGTGATGGTGGTGATGATGGTGATGGTGGTGGTGATGGTGATGGTGGTGATGATGGTGATGGTGGTGGTGATGGTGATGGTGGTGATGGTGGTGGTGATAGGGGTGGTGATAGGGGTGATGATGGTGGTGGTGGTGATGGTGGTGATGGTGGTGGTGATGATGATGATGGTGATGGTGGTGGTGATGGTGGTGATGGTGGTGGTGATGGTGATGGTGGTGATGGTGGTGGTGATAGGGGTGATGATGGTGATGGTGGTGGTGATGGTGGTGATGGTGGTGGTGATAGGGGTGATGATGGTGATGGTGGTGGTGATGGTGGTGATGGTGGTGATGATGGTGGTGATGGTGGTGATGGTAGTGATG